>JARVJO010000001.1:11842085-11855108 GCA_031762555.1 Cynodonichthys magdalenae
ACAGAGATATATATAGATATATATATATATATATATATATATATATATAGAGTCGGAATATATATGTGACAAGTAACTGGTCTGTTCCACAGTAAATAGTGGCGCCAGAGTCCAGGATTAAGTTTTTAACTCGGTGAAGAGATGCAGGAAAGGCACGGCCTGTGATTGGCGGAGCAGTCAGTGACGTCACGCTCAGTCTTTCGAAGAGTGAAGAGATGATAACAGGCTCCTGAACGCTCGCGCAGAACTCAGTGCCCACGGCTTTATGTTTTGGACTTGATTCCGAAAAAATGATCCCCATCAGGTGATGGATTTATGAACCAAGACTAGACTCTTGTTCTTCACGCATCGATCAGGTAAATGTCGTTTATTAAAAGTTAGAAGTTAGTGTTGTTCTGCCCATAATATGAAATGTAAAACACATAACGGTGAAGAGTTTGCTACGACAAGTCAGCTGTTAGCTACTATGTAAAACTGGATGTTGACACAAAGAAAACAAGGTTCTGACTTTTCAAATTCTTAGAAAAATCAGAACCTGTTTTTCTTTTTTTTTTTTAATCTGTGTGTTGACACAACAATAAACAATAATAGAACTAAGTATAAATCAGTCCAACTTTAAACGTCTTAAGAGACTATTGTTTAAAGTTGTTTTCCCTTTCTGGTTCGTATTTCAGATTTAGTGAGTCAGCAGGTTTTAAAATGAAAGTTTTATTTACCAAATGCTTGAGAATGATGAAACCAGGGGCATATCCATAAAGGGACCTAGTTGGACCATTTCATGTAATTGTCCATCCAATAAAATCCAATTTTGATGTATTTAAATTCAGTTTAAAATTAAAGGTCTAGCATTCGTAGAAAAAAATGCATATTGCCTGTCATCATTCATAGGGCTGTGTATTGGCAAAAATTTGGTGATATGATGACATTGCAATATATTGTGATACTGTAAAGTGATATCTTTCCATTTTTTAAAATCTAAAACAGCCTAATTAAAAAAAGAATAATTAAAAAAAACACGGTATGCACTTGTCTTGTAGATTTTTTCTTCCAACATCCATCCAATAAACCTTAACTAAAAACTGATACATGTGTTTTTGAGAATCAATACAGTATCAAGAAATGAAATTTTGCAATATTTAAGTGTATCCATTTTTTACACTCTTAATCATTCATGTCAGAGTTTTAGACATCTTGATGAAATGATTCAGATGATTCAGTTTCTTATTAAACCTTAAAAAGGATGTTATGCTTGATCTTGCGATATTGTGTGAATCTCCATGAGCTGCCTAAACACATGCTGGTACAAAGCACCACCTATTTGTACAAAGCTCCTCCCTGGAGCTCAGTCTGCAGCCAAGCTTCCCACAGAGTACCCCTCTCCCTAAGCATTGTTGTGAATATGTGCTGAAGTGGGAGTGTCAGAAATGGTAGGATGTTCTTAAAAAGACAGAGACCAATTTCAAGGCATTTACAAATGAAGGTAACACGGTTACGACAAAAGCAACCGTTAACACGGCTAATGCTGCCAACACTGTTGAAGATGGCATTTAAAAGTCAAAATGTTTTAATGGAAAACAATATGGATGGTACCTGTAGTCTGGCAGTTTGAAGTGACACTAGGATACAGACTGCAACTGCAAGTTTGATGTCTTGAAGTGTTAGCAGTGTTAGCTGTTGTTTTTGTCGCAGGATGATGACTTCATTACAAAAGCCTCTGCGTTCCATTCTAAAATACTTAAATGCAAACTTTAACATTGCCACAACATTTAGATTTACACTTTTAGACATATTTAACATTTAGTAAGAATTAAGAAAACGCAAGAACAGTGAGCTAAATAACAATAAAATTTTAATGGACATTTTTTTAATTAAGACTTTACACTCAGAAAGTGAGCTAAATGATGAAAATGTTAGTGACATTTTTTTAAACATTTTATCTACATGTGTTTCTGCTGGGAAAACCTGCATCTATGGAATTCCCATGTTTTGATAAAATGTACATTTTAAACAGCTTCATCTTGACTAGTCAGAGGGCAGAAAAGGAGCAAGCTCAATATTTAGCTTTTAGTCACAATTGCTGATCTGTAAATTCTATATTCTGTAAATAAATTATTACCAGGAGTTAAAAGCAATCTGTAACTTGACTAAGAAGCTTTGATATGGCAATTGTTATCTTAAATCAAATGTGATGCTAATTATTGAAAGTGAAGATCTGATTTGAAGAGAAGGTAGGGGTAAACCTTTGAGTATCAAAGATTGGAGTCCAAGTGTTTCAAGTGTATTGGAGTGCTGGGTAAAGTTCTGACTGGATTTGAAGTGTGTGGAACAGTAGAAACTGAGCTTCCTACTTAGATTTGAATGCCACCATGGATTGCCTGTAATTGTTCACATTGACCTAACAAAGTTCCACAGTGTTATCACAGCGTTGGTCTTTAGTATGCGACTGTAGTGAAACCAGCAGGACAACAGCACCTGTGTCTAGTTTATGTTCCACTGGACCATGCACTCAATCCAGGCTATTCAGAACACAAGTTTTTTGTTTTCTGATTATCACTATTGGATCAGAAGTGCAACAGTTTGGTGTGGCTCAGTGAAAATGACCTGCTCACAAAAAAGTTCCAAAAATTAAATCAACATTCTAGTCTTTCTGAAGTGATGTTCTGTCTAATAGCTATCAAAAGTTAGCACCTTATCAGTCACAAAGCACAAAGTATGGTGAAAAAGTCTTCATCCAGGCTAGGCTAATGGCTAGCCAAATGTGGGCTTGTTTTTATTTTATTTTTTCCAGGCTTCTAAAATAACTTTTTCTCAAAAACAACGTAGATGTGTGAAAAAATGCCCCATTAGCTAATAGTAAACTGTTATATTTTTCCATAGCACTATTTGTTTAGCTTGTTGCGGTTTTCTCAACCAAACATCCAAGTGCAGGTTCTAATAATTATACCACAAACGGCAAAATACAGACTCATAGCTAAGTTTGGGGTTTATTTATTTTTATCTATGTTCTATCCATACTGGCAGTAAATAAGGATGTCATATTGAATGCACAAAAAAGGCAGCACAAATTTCTGCTTAGTTAAAAAAAAAAACAGTCAAAATTTACTCCCGTATATAATACACCCCCCAACTTTACGGATGATTTTGGTGGTTAAATTTCTTGCATTATACTTCAATAAATACAGTTAGCTTTGTTTTTTTTTTTTCTTTGTTTTTATTTTCTCAAAATAGCTGTAATATCCCAGTAAAATATAACTTCAAGTCGAACGTATGTGCTCTCTTGACTGTCGGCTACAAAACAATAACCTTGGAGACCTTGTCAGAAACTGGTCACCTGATCTGTTCTAATGCATAGTTCAAATCCATGTTATGACTATCAATACAGCATGTCTGATTCTAAACCAAGGGGTCAAATAGTCAGTTGAGGTTGTTTGTTAAACCTATTTAGCATCTGTCAGAGTCAGTTGTGGACCTACTTCACTGGCTTCAGCTGTTTCGTCAGGCAAAGCAAATGTGTCTTGATGTGAAAGTGCTGCCTGTGTCTACGTCTTTCTTAAACAGTGAGTAAAGACAAACTAAACCATGTAGTGGGGATAAAAATAGTCCCAGATTGAGGAGGAAAAAAAATTATGCTATTTCTGATTAGTAACTAAATTGTAACTAACTGGTTATTTCCTAAATGCTGCTTTCATTAAAAGCATAACATTCCTTGCAGGAATGCTTATTAGATGCCACCTTCCATACCTGAGTTTTAGATTATTTTGAGGAATGATGGAGTTGTGGTTGTTTTGGTTAAAGTTTGTTATGTGAAGCTCATGCTATATTGTGAGATATCATGCTCAAAATGTGGGAAGTGATTTTATGGCTTCAGTAGCTGCTGTTGTCACAATTTCTGTCTGTTATTGTCTGAAAGTTTTATTAAAGTTTATTCAGCAGTTCGGAGAGACTTTGCTAACAGAAACACCACACAGACATGGGCAGAAAAAAAACAGTTTGCATTTCAGCAACACTGTTATTGGTTTAGTTTTGCTTTAAGCTTTGCAAAGCTTTTGCGTGTCTTGACTGGTAAACAAGGTGTTCACTGATGAAATGCAGCTAATGATATTAGCCCAGTAGGAGGTTGTCTTTCTATTGGAACATCCATTGGGTGGTTGATTCCCTGTAGCCCATTTTTAACAGTGTTCTCAGACCTGAGAACAGACGTGTTCTCAGGCAGGATTATTGTACCCCCCACTGCCACTGATGTCTTTATCAGTATATGAAAACAAACTGTGCTGTTCATATATGTAAAGTCTGTTTCAGCTGCTTTTCACTGTGGGAGTAGGTTTAGATCCAAACAGCAGCTTTAAAGTTCTTTGAATTGATTGTTTTTTTAGTTTTCTATTTGTATCTGTTGCAGGATAAATTATTGCTCATTACCAAAAGATGATGGCAGATAATAGTTTTGTCTATGTGTAATGTGCTTATCTCATGAATAAGTAGACAGATTTTAGTGGAACTTTAAAAAAGTAATCTTTTGATATTCATCTACAACTGATTAACTTTTAGCGTCAACTGATGAAGATGGTTGCCACAACTGTCTTCAATAATCACAAAAATGGCTGTAACTAAGTCCAATTGACAGATATTGACCTAAAATTTGGCATGGTTGTTGCTCTGGTCTAGTTTGAGTTTAACCAATTGTCCCAAACTTTTGTTCATAAATGTTTCTATCACTATTTGGGGTCAACTCTGCAATATCTCATGAACAACTGGATGGAAGTTTTGGTCTTAAAATCAATGTAAGATGGCTACCACAGCTAATCAACCATAGTAAACAAAAACATGGCTAACTTTAAAGATAGTGAGCTAGTTTCCATGTGATAGTAGGTGAGTATCGTCCCCAACACATTTTTTAAGCATAATACTTTGTGAGAAATATGTGCTTGAAACTTTGGCTTTAACTGTTGGAGTCAGTCGTGATTGTCTGTTAGCAAAATATCTGATAAACCACTAAACAGATTTTTAGGACACTGTCAGAAAGTCATTATCAGCTGTACATCTTCAACTGTTTAACTGTTGGAAGGAACCCAATTCAATATGGCCATCATAGCCTTAGCCCACACAAGAATGGCTATTCCCCAATGAACTTTACAGATACTGAGCTAAAGTAGTAGCTAAAGCTTGGGTTATAATTCAATACGATGTGAGACAGCGGGTCAGTGATTGCGTCATTCCGGACATCTTTTTCCTGACTGAGTAAAAACAGTCTGAAGATTAGCGGGCCATGCATTATAATTCCTCCTTCTGATCTCCCACAGCCCATATAATTTTATAAACAACAATAGTGATGGCTGGATATCATTTTATTTTCACTTAACGATGTTATGAATGTGAGGCAGGAATAAACCCAAGGCGCAGGCAGGTTCAATTAACAAAAAAACAAAGTCTTTAATTTAAAGCAAGAAGGCCGACAGGCAGCTCAAAACAAACACTGAAGACAGGACACAGAATATAAAGGCCAGCTAATGAGGACTAATAGGAAACACCTGGGAAAGAAACATGAGGAACAGGTGAGAGTGGGCGGGGCTGGAGCAGGGCAGGCAGGAGGAAGAAACAGAGAGGGACAAGACAGAAAACTAGACTAAAACATAAACACAGACACAGATCATAACAAACAATCAGTGTTGTGTTGGGTGATTTGGAGATTTTATATGGCAAATTTTGCTTGCTGTAAGCTACTTTTGAACTCTGTGCACCTCCACCTAGTGATGGGATGCTGTCATTTTGCTGGTAAAATAATCAACATACATCATGGGAGATGTAGTTTATGGTCAACGCTGGCTTTAAAGCAGCTTATTTTAAGACATTAATACATATTTATTGATTAATACATACATATAATACATATTTATTGATTAATTCTTTCTTTAATTCTTGAAAAGTACATTCTTCTGTTCAATCTGTAAGACAAAAGTACTTATCTAGACCATTCCTGTTTGTGTTCTTGCCAGTAATCCAGAGGCAATATGCTCAAGTCAGAAAGTGTTATATTATGTGCAGCTGTGACACAAGCAAATTAGAGCCCTGTATACAGAAAGACATAATCATTGAGTTGTTTCCACAGAGTCAAGATTTTAAGGACAACCCTGCAATTTAAGTGACACTGCTGCTCGCCTTTTAAAATGTGTACCAAGCAGGCTTAAACAACTTTGAACACGTTTCAGTTGCTTTTCTAACTTGAGAATAAACCCTCATTGCTGCCTTTGTTACTGGAGCAACTTCAGACAACAGGGCTTGGTCCGGGACAGTCATCAGTACAGTGACATTTGGAACAATGCATCAAAGTAGGACAGTCCGGTTCCATCAGTAGCTGCTTCTGGATCTCTGTCAGACACAGAATACAGTCTTTATTGGTGCAGCTGTCTTCTGCTCTGGTGGCTGCAGCTGTGTTTCACTTAAATCAGTAAATCAGAGAGGCCCAGCCCATAAACTGCCTGCAGTGACACACTGTCAGCAGCCACTGGGGACCTTGGTGCAGGTTTCTTTTTTTGTTTTTTTGGAGAAGCCTGGCGCAAGACGACGATATAACGAGATTTGCTCACTTAACAAAAAGATGTGTCTAGCAGCTGGAGAGGTGAAGCAGTCGGTTTATAGACCACTGACCAGCTGTTTCTTTACCATTAAGGAACAAAACCAGACCGGATTTTCTTTGGGCACACTGACAAATCTTACAGGCGCCGCTGAAGGGTTCAGCACGACTTTAAACTTTGATATACAAGATTAAGACTTAATACCTGCTAACAAGTCTGTCTCATACAGACACAGAACTGATGTTAGTTTAATTTGTGGAGATATGACAAAATTAACATTGCCCACAGCTAAAGTGTTTATTCATAATATTTTTGTGTACAGAAATAAAAATTGGTCAAAAATGGTCGCCTGGCTTCCTGATCAGGATCAGAGCCAGTTTTTTTAGTGCAAGTGACTACAGGTTCTGACAAAATGGTTATCACAAATCTATTACATTTTTATTAAATAATTGAGCACACCTGTTTGTCAGAAGGTTATTTCCTAACTCCTGTATAGCTGTATTTGTCTTTCATTTTTTATCAAATAACCTATATATAACAGCAACATAGCAAATCTGCTGAATTTCTGTTCTGGCTTTTGGTTTTGATGTACCACCCCAGGATTTTCAGTGGCCCCCACATGGCCACCCTATTGAAAAAGGGGTTAGATTCTGCATGTGCCACAGAGGGTAGTTAGAAAAAGACTGAAATAGTACCATGAAGTTTGGTGCAGATAACATGAGGACCTAGAAAAGTAAAACTCATAATAACTATAAAATAAAACAAAACTCTAACAAGGCAGCAAGACTTACGAGACTGGGGGGAAACGTGAAAGTGACATTACATCGGGTGTGAAGCACAAGGGAGTCAAAGACAGAGCATGTCAAAACAATAATCCGCTGACGTGAAAGTGAGAGTAGAGGCTGATATATATAGGTGTGGAACTGACAGCTGAACTGATTAGAAAGTGACAACAGGTGTGGGTGACTGACTTTGGAGGGGGAAATGAGGAAATGGCACATGGAACACAAAGAAACAAGAGTCCTAAATATACAAAAACATAAAAAACCTAGAAAGGGACTAATAAAGCTAAAACACAAAGAATCAAATAAAATAGCAATCAAATAAAAAAAACAGGGATCCTAACAAGTATGAAGTTGGAAAAGAGAAAGCAGCGATGGGCACAGCTGAACAAAATATTAGCTTCACCAACACCTTAACCACTACACAAATTTTTGTAGTTCTGCTAAGAAGAGCATTAATTTAAACACATGACTTCAGTTTGGGTATGATGTAACTGTATATCACACAGCAGAGACTGATAAGGCAATGTTTAAAGTCCAGTTTTACCAAGAACATCAATTCTACATGTGAAAGGCAATATTATATGTCGAGGATGTAGTGATGCATACTGTAAGATTTTTAGCAGTAAAGAAAATAAACAATATTAATTTAGTGCAAGTTAAGTTTGTTAGTAAGTTAATGCAAATGCTAAACTGCTCATCAAAATATTAGTTGTACTAATATGGGGTTATTGGATAAACAGAACTATGCCATCACAGATAATTTGATTGTTTCTTTGAAACTGGTGTTTCTTCCTGTTTGCAGGTGCAGCTCTTGCTGAGATGGGTGGGTTGCTCCACCACCACAGCTCAGTCCTTCTGACTGTGGTCTTCTGTTCCCTTCCTTTTAATGCTTTCTCCCTCAACTTAGAGGATCCCAATGTCTGCAGTCACTGGGAGAGGTCAGTTACAATACTTTACTTGTTTAATAAAATACAAATATGTGTGCATGCACTTTGCATCAGTTTTGGCTAATTAAATTCCGCATATGGTTTGTTCTTTATTTTTCTCATTTCAAAATAAACAAACAAAAAAACATGTATTTTTATTTCAAAAACTAAATTTTAAGGGTTAAATAAATGACAAGCTTAAATTTTGTTAGTGCACCATTTGAGATTATGGCCTGTACTCCTGGAGCATAATGCTTCACTTAACACTTTAAAAAGGGCCGAAGTCCCATCATGTTTGTCTTATTAAGGGGGCATCAATGTATCTCATTGACAGCTGATGATCAAAATTGCTTTAATTTTCCAAGTTATGCAGTATAGAATTGGAGTGCAGTCATTGCTAACATCTTTAGGAATGATTTTTGTTTTTGAGCCACGATAAACTCTTCTTCTTTGACGACTTCCGTCATTTCTGGTACCGCTAAACAACAACTGTATATTTTGTTTTGGATTTAGATAGTTGAAGCAAAAATTAAACACTGAGGATTTTTATTTAGTTCGATTTTATATTTTTAGGTTTTAAAAATAGAAAAGCACGGTACACCGATTATACATGGATTAATTAATTAATAACCTTTGTTCTATGGAAAAACTCAGCTTTTTTGTGTCTGGTTTGCCTCCATCTGTGGCAAACACTAAAACCTCATTTCAGTAGGGCGGTTCGCACCATGCTCCTGTTATCCTTTATACCTGCAGTCTTAGTAAATCCCACGGCTAATTTTTAATTTGGACAGTTATTTAGCACTAGTTATCTGGGATTTTGATAAATCAGCTCCTAAGACTTCAGTGAGACCACAACAGAAAATTCACCTATTTTCTCCAATTTTAGTCACCAACATTTCGCCAGCAGCTGCAGCCCAGTAAAATACTAGCTTAAAAAACTAGTTAACACCTGGAAAATCATCTGAGGAGAATTTGCTTTTATTTTTCCAAGTTTAGCTTTTTATTTGAAGGGTGCAAGACTTTAAACTGACTGGAACCAGTTCACAGGGCCACTGCTCCTGTTCCAGTCTAAACCTTCAGTCTCTCATTGGATGTTTTCATTTCTTCCATGCTTATAGGTCAAACAACACCTCATTACAAATTGCAGCGTAGACACCGTTTTGAATCAAAATTTCAAATGAGTTACGCTACATACTATTTAAATACCAACATTTTCTAGACAAATAGTGGGTATTCAAAGTCTTTCCAATTTTCTGTTGAGGAACGTTATCCTGGTTAAATCTTTGCCCTTTTCATGTTAAAGAGGAACTTGGAAATCCATTGTACAAGATGTAAAGAAGAAGGGTGGAAGCAAATTTCTCAGCAATTCTGCCTTTCACCAACTAATCCAATGAAACAGCTGCCAGGCCCCTCAGAGGCTCCTTCTTTGTTGTTATTGTCCCAAAGACTGAGAGCAGAGATGGATACAAAGAAAACAAGAGAGCGATGAAAGAAGATGATGTTAATGAGAAAAACCCCAGTTAAAGCTTCACTTTTAACAAAGTTTTAGTGAAATGTTGTGGCATAAAGTAAATTAGCCATGCTATTTTGTTGCCATCCTAAAATAAATTGTCATTAAGAACTTTATGATTTCTGTTCTCTACTTTTGAGGCTTGTACATAAACTCATCATACTTTTCATCTTGCAAGGACTATAGAGATAGAGGATATTGTGCAAAATGTAAATAAAAACAAATTGCAAGAAGTTTCATAAACCCTGTTTTATTCACAGTGTGACATAGTAAACATATCAAACGTTTTAAATTAATTGTTTAAATTAATTGTATAATTTAATTGTTTACAATGTTTCATTTAGAAAAAACAGGGATTTATTAACTTTGTTAATCATTACATTCTGTTTTATTTATAATATGTATATTATTTTTGGTTAAGTTAAAAGATCTGTCCACTTAATATAAAAATCTATTAGATAAGACATTTTGAGTTAACATTTTTAAAAGTTATATATACAGGTGCTGGTCATAAAATTAGAATATCTTTAAAAAGTTGATTTATTTCCATAATTCCTTTCAAAAAGTTAAACTTTTATATTATATATTTATTCATTACACACAGACTGATATATTTCAAATGTTATTTTTTTTTAATTTTGATGATTATCACTGACAACTAATGAAAACCCCAAATTCAGTATCTCAGGAAATTAGAATATTACTTAAGACCAATATAACAAAAGGACTTTTAGAAATGTTGGCCAACTGAAAAGTATGAACATAAAGTATGAGCATGTGCAGCACTCAATACTTGGAGCTCCTTCTGCCTGGATTATTGCAGCAACACAGCGTGGCATGGAGTCCATCAGTCTGTGGCACTGCTCAGGTGTTATGAGAGCCCAGGTTGCTCAGATAGTGGCCTTCAGCTCCTCTGATTTGTCGGGTCTGGCGTATCACATCTTCCTCTTAACAATACCCCATAGATACAGGGTTAACCAGAGTCCTTAAACCAGGTACTGGTAGCCTTGGCATTGTGCAGGTGCCAAGTCCTGCTGGAAAATGAAATCTGCATCTCCATAAAGTTGATCAGCAGCAGGAAGCATGAAGTGCTCTAAAACTTCCTGGTAGACGGCTGAGTGGACCTTGGACCTCAGAAAACACAGTGGACCAACACCAGCAGATGACATGGTCCCATTCCATAAATGACTGTGGAAACTTTACACTGGACCTCAAGCAACATGGATTCTGTGCCTCTCCTCTCTTCCTCCAGACTCTGAGACCTTGATTTCCAAAAGAAATACAAAATTTACTTTCATCAGAGAACATAAACTTGGACCACTCAGCAGCAGTCCTGTCCTTTTTGACTTTAGCCCAGGTGAGACACTTGTCACTGTCTCTTGTTCAAGATTGGTTTAACACAAGGAATGCGACAGCTGAAACATGTCTTCATACGTCTGTGTGTGGTGGTTCTGGAAGCACTGACTCCAGCTGCAGTCCACTCTTTGTGAATCTCCCCCACATTTTGAATGGTTTTGTTTCACAATCCTCTCAAGGGTGAGGTTATCCCTATGTTTTTGTACACTTATTTTTTCTACCACATCTTTTCCTTCCCTTCACCTCTCTATTAAAGTACTGTTGCAATGATCAGAAAGTATAAAATACAATACTGCATCAAACATTCAGTTAATCAATTACAAAATTTCCTTCAATTACATGAAAAATATATAATCTAACATCTTGCAATGTAAAATGTTACTTATCAAGATTTTATGATTTTGACAGTGTGACATGTACAAGTCTTATGATTTTTAATCACACAGTCTGAGGGTTAAGGTTATTCTCTGAAAATGTATACACCATTTCTATTATTATTATTATTATTATTATTATTATTATTATTATTATTATTCTTTTTTATCATTATGCTTCACTTAATATTAAGCAGTCTACATACAACTAACACTTTACTCATTAAAGAAATTCTGTTTTTACCATTCCTGTAATTGACTAAGCTACAAGTATTTGAGGTTTAATACATGAGACAGTCATGGGGTGGGTTTTTTTTTTTTTTTTTTGCCCCCAACCAAAGGCTTTTTGACACACTTACTCAAGTCTCAAAACCTCACACATAGTACAGTTGGTCCTCCTGGGCTGTAGGGCAGATGAACTAAACAAAAGGAGCTGATTATCTCCTGGTGTGTAATGTGTATCTTCTCTGTCTCTCTTCTTGGATTTCAGTTATTCAGTCACCGTGCAGGAGTCATATGCCCATCCATATGATCAGATTTATTACACCAGCTGTACTGACATCCTCAACTGGTTCAAGTGCACCAGACACAGGTGAGAAACACATCCCTGAGCAAACAGATGAGACTTTCTGAAGAGAATGATGATTCATCATAAGATAATAACCATTCTTAGTATGATTCAGTGAGTATTGTCCCAGCCAAAGTTGTTCACCTACCTTCAGCAGTAAATCAAAGCTGTCTCACATGCTTTTTAACCTGTCACTAGCCGTGTTTCCATCAACGTTTTTTATGCGCATTTTGAAGTATTGCATTAGAAAAGGTAAATGGAAACGATTCGAAAAAACTTCCTCTATTTCACAAAACAGATTTTACGCTCGCTTGAGGTGGTTTTTGGATTTTTCGAAAAAGAGTTAATGCACAAAAGGGGAGATGGAAACGCATTTGCTGAATAAGTTCTGACGTAGTGAACATTTACCTCACAGGATTGATCATTTGTTCGGTACCGGTACCAGCTGCGGCTGCAAAAAGTAAACGAAGAAGAGAAAAAGGAGAAAAGTGAAGAAAGAGATTGAAAGTAAAACAAGAAGATATGACAAAAGATGCATTAAGAAAACACAAGACAACACAAAAGGACTTGTTGAAATTAAAACGCCATGAGGACCTCTGTGACAGAGGAGCCGGACTCTTCTTGAGGACAAAAGAGGATGGAGTTTGTAAATGATAAAACGTTTCAGAGAGTAAAATATATTTTATTCAAATGTTTTATTTAGTTGTCAGTTTATTATGTCCGTATTGATGCTGCTGTTAAATATTTGTTGCACAGCTGTGGCTGCAGCTGGAGAACACTTATTAAATGTGTCGCTTCAGTAAAGATTTTTATTCTTTGTGAGACACCTGTCTGTGGTGCAGAGACACCTGTCTGTGTTGCAGAGACACCTGTCTGTGGTGCAGAGACACCTGTCTGTGGTGCAGAGACACCTGTCTGTGGTGCAGAGACACCTG
>JARVJO010000001.1:11855208-11867809 GCA_031762555.1 Cynodonichthys magdalenae
CAGGTCCAACCGGAAGAATTTCGTCCTCGCGTGTTTCGACCAGTTCAGGAATTTGTCTTGATGCACACGCTGGGTTTTTTTCCAGAGATTCTCCCTGAGATTCAGGTACAACTTGAAGAATTTCTTCGTCAGGTGTTTTGTCCAGTTCAGAACTCAGAGGTCCCACAGTTCTGTCGGTTCCTTCAGAAACATTCGTGGCAGGGGACGAGCTATCCCTTCGATAGATGGAGTTCAGTCGATTAAAAATATTTTTGAAGATAGCCAGAAACGATTTAAAAATTTTATAACACAACTTAATTGTAGCACGAAATGGTAAACTCAGTTTTTTCCATGCTAAATCGATGCAACTATGAAATCTTTCACGAATCCAGTTAAAACACGACAAAATTGATCTATTCATTTTGTTAAAAACTGATCCTGGGCTTTTTTTATCAATTTTCAAACGATTTTCTTCGATGGATGGTACCTGTTCGTCAGAATGCATTTTGAATGTAACCAAAAGATTTCCTCACAACCAGGTTAAAATATCTGTTCAGAAATAAGTCCTCAAAAGTCCTGCCGCAAAATGATTTGAGTGGACCTCAGATTAGGCCCTATAAACCACAGCACCGCTGACGTCACAATTAGTGACGTCATTGCTGGAGCGCGGGTCAAAAGACTTCCGGTGCACTGAAAAAAAACAAACAAAAAAATACTTCCGGTGCACTGACGTACCCAACGTTGCTTAGCAACACGAATACAGCGCGAGGACGCCGCAGCGCAGAGCCGGTTCATGACGTCATCACGCGCGTCAACCGGAGCAAAGCTGAAGAGCAGCTGAAAAAAAAAAAAAAAAAAAAAAAGCCGAAGAGCAGCTGACAGAAGGCAGCTGGAAGCACAGAAATATACCAAATGTGTTAATTCAAAGTGATTTAACTTTACGTCACAAATAAATAATCTTGTTTAAAATAAAACTTGTTTGTTTTTAACCTGACGGTATGTGAGGAGAGTTTTTTTTACATATAAAAACCACAAAGTCCATTCTCCATCCAGATTATTACTGTTTACCTTTAAAAACAGCATAAAATACATTGAGGTCATTTTTGTATTTTTCAGTCATTAGTGGATTTTTTTGTTCTTATTTTCTCCAAATGATCCTTTTCGGTTCATTTTGTTTCTTATACGATCAGTTTTAGACACTGTCTTCTAATTTAGTGTCTCTTATTTTGAAGGTTTTGTAGTTTGTGTCTCTTACATCTGTGAGATTTTCGGATGGTTTTCTGCACCTGAACACAATATGTCTTTAGTAACAAAGTAGTAAAAGTTTCAGTAGAATCAGTAAAGTCCATCAAATCATTCAGTGCAAATAATAAACAGACAAGTTGGTTCAAACTCTGTAATACTTTTTAAAACATTTTCCCTCAGATAAAATGTTCTTGAACAGAGTCAGACTTTGTCCACGGTTCCAGCTTCAACCAGCTGCTGATTTGTCACAGAGATCCATTCGTGGAACATCTGGTGAATAGTTGGAAATTTAAAGTCTGACTTTATTTTGAAAGGGTAACACCATCCTCACAGGCAAATGATCAGATCTAAAATTATTGCAGTATTGTTTGTAGATGTGTTTTGAATAATAAATAAATAATTAATTAAATAAAATCATGTTTATTGGTTTATTAACATCACCTTCAATGCTCCACTAGAGGGAGCAGTTTAATCACTCTCATGGAGCAGAATTTAACCTTCATTTTACCTTTAATGCAGCAGCAAAATTCATATTTAACAATACCCAGTCACATTTTATTCAGAACTGTCCTGTTTTTGTTTGATTGTTTGTTTTTGCATGAAGGTCACAAACACACCAAGAATAATTTGTATAAACACATTAAATAAAAAATTAGATTTAATAATGAATTACTTGTTCATTTTTTGGGATTGACTCATTGAAAGGATAAAATTAATAAAAATGAAACCAAATCAGCCGTCTAAACAATATAAAAGTAAATTCTAGCGTCTGCCACTACAGGGAGACATTTATAAACTTCTAACATCACAACCTGGAAAAAGACTTACTTAAAATATTATATGAATATTTATATCAAATTTTGGTGAGTACATTTAATGTTTTTATGAAGCTAAATAAAAATAATGGAACATGCAGTGACACCATTTTTCACACAACCAAGGTCCTGATTTTAGCAGGTTATAGATGCTGTATGAATTTTGTTATAAATATTCCCATTAGTTTTGAACTAACGAAATATTTTATCAGATGTATTAAATTCGTGTTGGAAATGTTACAGCTAGCTGCCAGTGCTGCTTCTCGCATTGGCAGGTAATTACAGAAATCTGTGCAAATAAATGAATGCAAAACATTGATGGAAAGATTTGTGAACCAATATAAAGTTTTGATGATTGGAGTTTTCTTATGACTTGATTCATGGGGAGAAACATTAGATTGGCGGGGGGGGGGGGACTTCAAATTTTATTTTATTTTTCTGTACAGGACGGGTGGAGAGAGAGCTGCCGGAGCTCGGAAAGTCCCGTCAAACTTCCAGCGTTTGTGGACTGAGCCCAGACAATGAATCTGAAAAAACTCCTGGGGGAGCAGGAAACGGTGGTGGTGACAGAGGGTGGGAGAGTTCAGCAGGAGCCCGTGGCCCCCACCAACACCTTCAGGAAACTGCCGCACGTGTTGCAGACTGGCAGTGTGAGCACAAGGACCTGAGAGGAAACAGGTGCCCTCAGGTTCATTGTTTCCACACCGAGGGGAAAACGACACAAAACACGACCTGAAAACTGATTCATGGGGTGATTCACAAGCAGAACGAGCGAAAGGAAGGACGTTTGAAAATACATTGAATTGGTCTGCTTTAGTTACAGGTAAAAAAAAAACAAGTCCAGCAAGAAAAAAAACAAACACCAGTTGATATAAAAAGGATTTAATTTAAATTTGTCCCGCAAATGAACTTATCAATAACATTTCCATTGCTTTCATTTGTCTTATTTAAATGCCTTCATCAACATATTCAGTTTATAAATCTATAAATCAGGTTTTACTGCATAGATACATTCTTTATTTTTTTTTTTAAATCACACTGGCCCCAGGCCATAAGATTAATGATAAATCTGAGTTAAATACACATTTATGAGGAAAAACCAATGAAGTGCTCTGCTATACAGATTTAATCATTACAAACTTTCTCCACCATCATTTTGCTGCTCATACACTCGTTCTTTCTGTAAAAAAATCACATTCTATGCTCTGCTTCCCTCTTCAATCCTCACAAACCTTTAAAACAACTTGTTTCATCCCACTTTCAATGTCTTTTTCTCAGAAAACCCACCTGGTTTCCTCTAAAGTATTAGTTTGGCTCAATCCAAACTTTGCCCAACTAAGCACTAAAAATCTCTTAATTTCTCTAAACATTAAAGTTAATCTCTTAGTTTGATGCCCAGGTGTTATTGTGAGTGGCCTAAAAGTTGTTAACAAATTTGCTGTCCTCCTCCTCAGCAGGCCTGCAGAAGAGGCTGGAAGGGCTCGGTCAGCACCTTGTAGCGGATCTTGGTGTTGGTGACGGCTCCGTGCTTCTGGCGCAGGTGAAGAAGCAGCTGGCTCGTGTGTCGAAAGTGAAGGTCGCACTTTTCGCACTGGGGGGGTAAAAAAAAAAACAATTGTTCATCACATGAGACGGAGTCATAACCGTCTGGTTTTCTTCATGTTTGTGGGGATGGGGATCCTGCGACTTGCAGAGTAAGGCTTCTCGCCTGTGTGGATGTGCAGGTGGCTCTTCAGGGTCTGCAGGTGGCGGAAGCGGGTGCCGCAGGTGTGACAGGGGTAGGGCTTCTCACCAGTGTGAATCAAGACGTGGGCCCTGAGGTGGGCCACCTGAAATCGGGACAGACATGAGAGGATTTGAGAGGTGCAACGGTCAAACAAAACACTTTACATTAAACTGTCCAGGTTTTTGATTTAAATTGTCTGTGACCTCACATCTTTTCAATAAACATGAATACCTATTTTGAAAGATAACATTCATAACATATTGTAGAAAAAAGTTTCCCGCTGCTGAGATGATCAGTTGTTGAGATATTTGCATGTGAACTAACAGGAAGTGATGTCAAAGTGGAATGACTGAATGTAAACAGAGCGTTGCTACAATAGCTAACAACTCAGACTGTAGAGAAGAATCTGATGTTTCTTTAGATTATTTTCAATTTATCAGAGAGATAAAGAGTCAGAGTTCAAATAATATTTCAAAAACAAACACCAGAGTTCAACATCAGGAAGAGTTCCCATTTGATGTCACTTCCTGTTTCACTTTGGCTGAGCCAAGTTCAAAAGAAAGTTAGCCCCCTGCTTGGCGCCTGAATGTTAAAACACAGTCATCTGTGAGGATTATGTCTTGAGAGTGTGTTCTTAAGTAAATTTTGAGCTTTTTGTACTTTGGCAACAAGAAAAACACACTTTGAATCTCACCAACAAACACATAATACCCAATATAAGTAACTTTAACATATGCCCTCACCTGGACAAATCTTGCCCCACAGGTGTCGCAGCGGTACGGTTTCTCTCCTGAATGGATCCTGGTGTGAGTTTTCAGGTTCGCCGGTCGGTTGAACTGGGCTCCGCACACGTTGCAGCGATACGGCTTGTCTCCTGTCGGCACAAAGTTCACCCTCGTTACAAAATATGCTGCAAAGACTAAAAACACGTGGAGGAAACCTGTTCAGCCTCACCTGAGCACACAGACTTGGTCGTTTGGAGAGTGGCAGCAAAACAAAAGGGCGTATAGGGGCTCTCACGTTTGATGAGATTAAGATGGGCCGTTTCTTCGGACAGCTTTGGGAAAAGGTTGCCGGGTGAAACTAGAAATAAACATCCGTGTTAAACTCCGTATTTGATTGGATAGTTTCTAAATCAGCTTTGTGTTTATGTCGTACCTGTTCCCTCGCTGTAAGAAGGAGGCATCTTTGGACGGTCGACAGAGGGAGGTGGCCCGAGGGGAGGGGCTCGGCCAGAACCCTCGTAACAGGAGGCCTGCCCCTGTCTGAGGAGATGATGAACATTTAATAAGATTTTTTATTTTTATTCTTATGGTGCATCGTTATTCTTAATATTTTGGTATACCTATCAATCTGACCGGGCACTTCTCCAGACCACGCCTCTGTCGGAGCTTTTGGGGTCAAATTCATCCTGTTGTCCTCCTGAAGCTCCTCCTCCTCTACCTTGACTGTAGCAGCAGCGCAGAGGGGATTCAGAACTATATATTTGTACTTCTTCCAGTTGCATGCCTTTGGGTCAGGTGTTGCTTTGGTTTCACTCTGGAACAAACGATCAAAAGTCACCTGATTACTTTAGTTTTCTTTCTAAATTCAAGCTCGGCCCAGCGTTGTTGAGACGCACCACCAGGTTTTTGCTGCAGGTGTTGGACTCGGCGGGAGAGTTCGGGTGGCAGCTGGAGCGGTCGGGGCTGCTCGGAGACGAGGTCGGGCTGCTCGGGAGCGGATCTTTCAGCTCCCCTGACCTGGGCCGGCAGGTCGGGAAAACCCCCGGCTTGAGCGAGCTCTCGAGGACAATGGGGAACCTACAGGAAAAACAAAGGAAGTGCTGTAATGGACTAAACACAAGCTTTTGTGCTGATGTGTAAACAAAAAGAATTGATTTCATCTTTAGGTGATGCAGTCTTTTTAAAAACTTTTTACTGACCTTGTTTCTCCTCTTGGGACAGATCCCTGGGTTCGAGGATCAGGAAGGTCCCCTCCTTTAGGGGCGACAGAGGCTACAGACACCCTGGAGTCCAGCTCCGACTGGGGATATCTGGAACTCGTGCTGAAGAAGAAGGTTCTAATCAAACCAAATATAAACAGTTTCAGGAAGTCTTGCGAGACAACAGGTTTTCAGGGACCTCACCAGTGCAGCTGCATGAAGTCCCGGCATGTGTCGGCCACGTGGTCCATCTGCAGGTAGGCAGCCACGGCCAGCACTCCGGAGACGATGCTGGGGGTCAGAGGGAGGCGGGAGGTGTACATGAAGTCGAGCAGCAGGGAGACGCAGGACGGATCCAACGTGTTGGGGAGAGAGATGATCGAGAGATGCTCCCCGCTGCCGCAGCCCTGAAGTAACACCCGGCGGGAATACAGGGAGTAGAAGAAGCCACTGCAAAACAAAAGAAAAATGACGTTTATAAAAAAAAAAATCAAACTCAAAGACTTTGTCGGGGGTTATGGAGTTCTTGCGCTCTGACCTGCAGGCCACGAGCACGGCACAGTGCGCCTGCAGCTGCACGCTGCCAACCACCAGGGTGGTGTCGGTCAGGATGCCACGGTGCCGGAGTTCGTTCAGGTTCTGAAGCACGTCGTTGGAGTGACGGGTGAACTCCTTGACGTATCCCTCGGGTCGCATTGCCGGCCCTCGCTCGGTCCTGTGGACTCCAGACACTTCCATCAGGCTCGCCTGGTTCTGCCAACAAAAGTTTAAGACACATTTTTTTTTTAAAAATGATGAGTGTTTGCATAAATTCAGTTTGAGACCTACCTGTATGTTGCTAGTAGAATAAATATTCTAGTGTGTCCCAGACACATCTAGGTGAGACCAGCTCCCTACTCGTACCTGTATGAAGAAAAAACTAGTTATGTCTTCTATTTTACTTTCGACAAGCCAATGTCAAAGCCAACCAATGGAAGCAAACAACCAAGAAAAGAAAAGAAAAGAAAAATCCATTTTCAGGACTCACCCCGACCAGCAGGGACGAGAACTACGGTTCACTGCTGCGCCGTCAAACCCTTGACTCTGTGTTGGATCAGCAGTCAGAGACGAGTCCAGTCTCCTCTGGTTCAGAGTAACTCTGTGAGAGCAGATTAACGGCGGGGAGCTCTTTATAATGTCCTGCAGGAAACTCCCTTACAACCAAAGCTGCTTGTTTCCTCTTTCCTCAATGGCCCCACGCGCACGGTGGAAGCAAAGCAGGAAAAGCCACGGCCCGGGCTCCAAGTATTTTTAGTGGTCTCTCAGTTTTTCTAAACCCCCATGGCTCTAAGAGAAGTAATGGCAGGAAAGCTTGGTGTGTTTTTGTGCCACGTTGAACAAATATATACTTGAAGCCCTTGGGGAGATGCGGTACGTGCCTGTCTGTCCAGGGGTGAACCAGGAGAACATCCCCCACCAACGCCTTCCTATACCCTTCAGCCCCTCTCCAGGACAAAGAAAACCACCAAAACGGAAGTTGGAACACCAGCTCATTGTTTAATGAACAAGCTATTCTCTAATCATTGAGATGTTATCGGAACAAGTAATTAAAAAAAGTCAAGCAAGGCGAATGCATTTTTGATCTCAAATGTCAGATGATGAAGAAAGAGTCACTAAAGGCCGAGATACAAAATGCTTGATTACCAATTATTTCTGGTATAAAAGCTAAAAGTTGAGTCACACAGCTGTGCAAAGGATGTTATTTTCAGGTCTAGTGAGCCAGAGTTTTGTGCAAACTTTTAAAATAGACTTGATAAACAGTTCTCCTGGCTTTTCAACTGAGAAATGATGAGAAAATAATACATCTTTAACCAAATTTTGTCACAACAGTTGATTCGTTGTAGCTACACAACCTGAAAACACTTTGCCTCCATTAAATAATGAGCTGCCCATTTGATTCTCCACTCGTGAACCAGTGGAGAATTTGAAAACAAAGTCTTAGACCCAACAAAAAGTGTACTTTTTTTTACAGAAATATTAAAAGTGACAAGTTATTGAAGGCCAAGCTCTGTTATTGTGGGATTGTTTGGATCTTTGAAATTCTGAACAAAAACTGTACCAGGAATCAGGCTTTCAAGGAGAGCTGTTACCAACATGTAGCCTTTTTAACATGCCACAATATGATGTCACTCAACTGTTTTCTATTTGTTTCTTTGTTTAGTTATTCATGAATTAAATTCCAAATCTATGGGAAAATACCAAAGGCAACCTTTTGACACATACAATAGGATTTTTGCAAGGTGGTTACTGAATGCTATCAGCTGAAAAACTGGTAAAGCAGTAGATTATCATCTTTAATTTGTCAAGTTTTTAATGGAATTTTTTCTCTTCCTTATCTTTCAGAAATCTGCTCAGCAAAACTCTAAAAGAACTCCAAGATGATTGAAGAGTTATTGATCAGGACCACTTTAAAATTTTACAGGGAAGCTTATTGGAAGCAAAATGGAAATCAAAAATTGTTTAAAAGTTTTAAAGGATTGAATCTTGACTGTGGTGAAATTTCCATGAAGACTCATACATAGATTTGAGTAATTGTGCCATACTAACCACATTATCTCCTTTGCGGAGGTAATAAGTGGTCCATACTCTGCCCGGAAGCCTCTGGCTTGCTGCCTGAGAGCAGAGGCGAAATGTTATGAGGACCGAGAGGAAGGAAGCAAAACAAACTAGATCTTTCTAGATGGGAGACACCTTCTTTTAGTGCGGAAAAACAACCGCTACCCCACCCCGAGTGAGAGAAATGCAGCCGACAGATGTGCAGGAACTTCCACACTCACACACAGAGTTATGAATACATCCTGTGAAGCTGCACAGAGACATGGATGAAAACGCAGGACATCCGTCAAAATATCAAGCAAAGCAGGAGAGAGAGGAGAAGAAACAGAGGTGGTGGTGGTGGTGGGGGGACAGGTAGTAAAGGATAGGGGGGCGAAGGCGCAGAGGTCAGCTGAAAAACAAGCAGAAAGTTGGCTCGTCGTCGGTGAAGTCGTGACTTCACAGTTTGTTGAGCAGCAGCACTGAACTTTGAACTAAAGTATTTCCTTTGAACAAAGTTTCAAACAGGAGGAGCTTTTCAAAGAAGAGGAAAAATCAGGCAAGATAAAACCTGCAGGGGTGGCCCCTTGACTAAAATAGAGAAGGTATTCAGTGACGGAGCTAGACTTGGCAGGTGCCCCCCACCGAGCCCTCTGGCTCCACCCCTAAGGTATCATCACCCACTGCTAATTTTACAGATCCATCTTCTGACAGTTATCTAACGTCAGGTCCCAGAGGCAACAGGTCCAGGAGAGAAACTCAGACCTCCCTCTCCCCAGCGAAACTTTACAGCTCGTCCTGGGGGACCCCGATGTGTTTCCAGGCCAAAGAGGATACATAATTCCTCCAGTCCTGGGTCTTCCCCAGGGTCTCCTACCAGTGGGACGTGCTTGGAACACCTCTAAAGGGAGGTGTCTTAATCAGAAGAACCACCTCAACTGACTCCTTTCAATGAGGAGGAGCAGCGGCTCTGCTCCGAGCTGCTCACCCTTTCAGTAAGGCTGAGCCCGGCCACCTTTCAAATTTTACAGATATTGATCTAAAATTTGGTGTGGTAGTAGCTGACAGTCATTCACAACATGCACTCCGAGCACTACCAGATCACGCATGTTTTTTAATTAAACAGACAAATGCCATTGAGATCACAGATCTCTTTTGCCGGAAAGGCCGGCAGCCTGACGTGCATGTTTTTTGGTCTGTAGAAGGAAACCAGAGTATTTGAAGAAAAACCACGTAAGCATGAGAACAGGCAAACTCTACACAGAAAGACCCCAGGTCCAAACCAGGGATCAAACCCAGGACCTTCATGCTGTAAATCATCGGTGCACTGAGCCGTCCTGTTATTTTAAACTTTGGACAAAACAATATTTTTCAACAAGAGTTATCTAAAACTTTGGTGCACACGGTAGTGAGCAATATAAACTTAGCAGAAAAAGTAAATTAAATTAGTGTTTAGTAGATTATTTCTTTGTTGTAACAATGCTTCTTGGTAATAAATCTTATAACAGCACCTGGAGAAGCTCAAAACAAGAGACAGTAACAACAGAATAATTTTGACAGAGAAGATTTGGCAAATTTTTCATGTAAACAACCCATATTCTCAGCTCTACTCTTCATCTCACAAATGCATGTTCCTTACAAATGTGGCTCCATTTAAAAGGGAAATTAACAGGTTTTCCAACAGTGTAAGATCTACTGTCAAGAAGCATTGTTACAACAAGGAAATAATCTACCAAATGTGCTAAATTTACATTCCTTCAAGGAATGTTTCTTTGTTTCATATGATGTGATTTGGTCTGAATCAGCAGGAAATACTAACTTTGATTTTTACATTTTTGGCATCGTAGAGACCAGTTTTCGTATTTTACTACTCGTAAACAGGATGTAAAGTAATGTGGAATTGTCTCCAGAACTGCAGTTTTAAACACAGCTAAGCTTTCTCTCAAATACAAATCCTTTGAAAATGAAAATTGGAAGTAAAATGTTTGCATGAGATGTGGAGTTCACCTGAGCATCGTTGTTCTTTTATGTGTTTGGATGGGTGTCGGACCAATTGTGTTCTTTGTGAAATAGAAATAAAAAAAAAGAAGAGGAAAAACCATAAAGGAAAACAACGATTAAGAAAACAGAGTGGGAGATGTAGGTCTCTGCTACTTCCAGGCATTGTGAGAACAACGGATGATGTGTGTGTGGAGGGGAGACGGGAGGGAGAAAGGGGGGGTCGGTTGAGGAAAAGTGAGACCATTACTAAACGGGTTCACCAATGGCCGGAAGCCATTGAGTCTGTCCCGTTGGCAAAACTGGGCAACGCTCTCTTGTGACTTCCTGCCTCTTAAAGCCATCTGTCAGTGCCCATCAGCGACCGACTGACCCTGTTTGTGATCAAATGTGGAGCTTCAGTCGAATCGAGGACCCTCGATAAGGCTCACATGAAGGGGCTTCCCATCGTTCTGTGGTTTCCTGGTCGCCTGGACCCAACTGTATCTGATAAGAGATATGGACCGGGGTCATGCTTTGACTTCAGAACTCCCAGTTGGTGCCAAAGAGTTGATGTCTCCTGTAACAATAACACAGATCTGGTCAAACGGCCTCTTCCTGAGCTGATCTGGACATATATGGGCAACGGTAGAGAGGAGGAGGAGGAGGAGGAGGAAGGGAGATCCCCCTGAGCTGCTTCAGTTGTTTATCTTCAGTTTGGCAGAAATAGATCAGGAAACAAAAAATAATTGATTACATTTTTAAAAGAATTACTTGGTGACAGCAGTGGGTTTCTAACATTGTTTTGGTAGAAGAGAGAAAGAAGAAAAATGATTGAGGGGGTTAACGGGTTAGGGACAGTTGACCCAAATTTGATGAAGCATGAAATTTTTAAGCCATATTTGACCTCCTCCTTTGGCATGTGAGAAGAAAAACAGCTGGGTCCACCAGTTAAGTCTTCTTGACAAAATGTGATACATTTAGTGTACAAAATGTGACCCAGTGGTTCAGGGGTGTCCAATCCTGGTCCTCTTTGAGTTCTGCAGAAACCTGTTAATCACTTATTTATTCAAATCAGGTGTGTTGAAGCAAACAAACCTCTAAAACATAAAGAATAGTGGTCCTGGAGGATATATATGTAACTAGAGAATTAGCATTTCCTGAGAAAATTCCATGTGAATGCTTAACGTTGAAAGATTTTTGATAAAAGTTGCTTAAGTCAAGTAAAAGTAGATAAGATTAGCCAAAAAGCAGCTAAAAGCAGCAGAAACAAGCTGAAATTAGCAAACAGATGGTAAAAAGAGAGGGAGAAAAGTTTAATTATCACAAGAACAAGGAAAGGAATACAAACAGGTGCAATTTGTCATAAAATAGCTAAAACAGCTGAAATTGTCTTAAAAAAAGCTAAAAATGTAGCTGGAAAAGCAGAAACAAGAACAAAGAAGCAGAAATATTATGTTTTTTAATTAAGCTGTAAGAAGTTGAAACTATCACACAAAGGTGAATTTAAATAAAGCTAAAATTTGCTGAAAGAAAAAGCTTAAAAATAGCAAAAAGGCAGAAGACAGCTGGAATACCAGAAAGCAGCTGAAAGAAGCTAAAAGAATCATAAAACAATTGAAATTAGCAGACAAATAGCTAAAAGGAACATAATGAAAGAAAGCTGAAAAGCAGGAAAAAGCAACATTAGCAAAAAAAAAAAAGGAAGCAGAAATTAGAAGAAGTTTAAAAATCAGATCCAGAACAAAGGGTGATGAAGACATAAACATTTTGAAGGGTTTTAAGGATGTTGTAGACAGCTCCACTTATTTTAAATGAGAAATAAAATGTCAGAAAAGCTAAAAATCTAAAAAATATACATATAAGTTATAGCAGGAATGTCCTGAACGTTTTAATACCTAAATTGCTGAAATTGCTTCAAAGTACGAGAGAAGATTGATGCCAAAAAAATCTAAGGAAGACACTCGAAAGAATTAAAGAGAAATGTAAAAAAAATAGAAAAAACTTCCCTTTTTAATTTCCTCCTCGCTCTCTCTCTCCCTGCTCTCAACCATGCTCGTGCATGCCTGCGGGAACGCGCACGCAGCTACGTGACGCTGGGGAACGCAGCGCGAGGAGTCGCTGCTCTCTCTGGTCAAAGAGGCCTTCAGATCAGCGACGAAAGTAGGTTAACGACGTGCCGACAGAAACTGGGCGTCTTCGGGACAACTTTCACCGACACAAGGGTGTTCGGATGGACCTGTAGGTCGAGTTTGTTCGGCTCATTTCGGACGGTAGGTGTCTGTTTTTTCACATCGCTCCGTTTGTATGTCGTGTGTTGAAAGTTAGCCCCGGCGGTGTTGTGCCGAAAAAAAGCTCCCC
>JARVJO010000001.1:11880987-11896544 GCA_031762555.1 Cynodonichthys magdalenae
CTGGTCCCCACGATTCACTTCAGTCCCCACAAGGCTGCTTTTTTTGAGGAAATTTTCCCCACGTAGTAGGAAAAACCTGTCCACACACACACACACACACACATTTAGGGTTGGGCAAAATTGGTGCAAATATTTATCATGATTAATTGGCGTTAAGTGGCATTTAACATGATGATTAATGGACATTTGCACTTGCTTGTGGCCTTGGTTCACATTTTCTAGCTTTGCTCTGTTTCAGTTGAATAAAAAGTTTGCAGGGTCAGAACTGGCGTTAGTTCCTGCACAACGCCGTCCACTACTGAGCTCACATGTGCCTGATAGTGAACGTGTTTCACACACAAAAATACGTCATCACATGGCAGTAATTACAATGCTGCCAATATTAATCTGTGACGATTAATCGCACAGGATTTCACCCAACACCACACACAATCAAATACCAGGCAGCAGGTGTCCCCTTCTTTCCACTAACGATGAGGTTTGGTGCTCGTCTCTGACAGGAAGTACGCGCCTCGCTGCTCGGTGTGCGGCGAGCCCATCATGCCCGAACTGGGGCAGGAGGAGACGGTCAGGATTGTAGCTCTGGACCGCAGTTTTCACGTCAACTGTTACGTTTGTGAGGTGAGTCGCCTGTTTTTGTTTTATAAATTTTAACAACAAATAAGCTGTTTGTTACAACCTTTGTATTGTACAAAATAAAAACATAAAAAATACTGCAGTCATGAAGAAACTCCAACCTCTCAATGCTGTGGTTTAATGTGTGAGGATGTTACTGTAATTATACGTGTATAAAGTGACCCCCCCCTTTTATTTTGAGCTAAAGAAATTGCTGATTACTTGTAACATTAGATGTTATTTAATAAACATTTACTTCAACTGTAAAACAGACTGTAGGCTCTTCAGTTTTTATAAATTAAAAATCTGTATTGTCTCACAGGTGGCAACATTTTATTAAATAAACTCTCATGTCTATAATATGGCCCCAATTTATAGATTATTCTTAAGGTTACATTTTTATATCTACCATAAATATGATAATCTGTTCTTTATCAGGTTAGAAATGTCTCTAACAGCTTTATTTCAGACTCTAGAAAGGTCAGAACTATTAGAAAAAGACTGAACTTGTCTAATTTGGAAGGATCATCAGGAGAAAGTTCTAGAAAGTTTTATCTGAAAGAATCATAATCTGGACCGATGAGATTAAAGCTGATCTGTTTACTCATAAAGTCGAAACAAAACCGTAGAACTAAAAGAATCCGACCCCCGACCTCCTGGATCTAAGCTTCATAAAGACATCCAACCTGAAAGCCTTTAATTAGCTGGATTTATTGGCCTGTTTACACAGTGAAGCTAATGTGACTGAACTGTCTGCTCATCAGGAATGCGGCCTCCTGCTGTCGTCTGAAGGCGAGGGCCGAGGCTGTTACCCGCTGGACGGCCACATCTTGTGTAAGAGCTGCAGCGCTCGCCGCATCCAGGACCTGTCGGCCAAAATCTCCACCGACTGCTAACGTCTCTGACGTCACGACACGACCCCCCCAAGTAGAAGCGAAACCATCACTCCTGTATTTCCTGTTCTACTTTCTCTCCTTCACTCTGTGCTGTCGGTACATTTTCAATCATGCTTATCAGTATTAGTACGACTGTGGCCTGACCTGCAGGCAGCTTGGGCTTCCCTTTCACACGGTTCCACTCCGGTACTGATTATATCTCACTTTATGGACAAGTTTTACAGTTTTTAAAACTGACCACAGAGGGTTTTTTTTGGAGGGACACGATAATTATGACGATAACTTATCCAAAAAACTATTTTTGTAAAACACTGTCTGATCTGAGCTGCCTCACGGTTTCCTGTTTAAAAGCCCAGAATCCAACATAAAACTGTGACTGTACAGAAAAATAACCCGTTTTTTTTTTTGGGAAAGAGTTTAGGTTTTAGAGCTGAAACCTGCGGTGAAGTAGACGAACAGAATGTGTAGCCAATCATTTTTAGTTTTTACTGAAACACTAACAATATTCATTTTTCCTAACGTTTTTGCTTCTTTAGCTTCTGAATGTCTACAAAACCATCAATCTTTGCTTTAGTTTTGTTGATGCTTATTTGGTGCAATGAAGACGAACGCTTCAGTCTTCTAAAGGAAAGCAGGGTGTCGCCTCAGTCCGAGGAGTTTACGTTTAAACACAAGCTCGTCTAAATTCATAAAATCTATAATTAGACCCTTGTTAAAGTGTCCAGACGTTATTTTGCCACCTCACATTTGGTCACCTTTAAAAGCAATAAATAAACTTTTATTTTCAGATAGATTTCCTTATTTGTAAAATGACTTTGGGTTATTTTTGCACTCCTGGAGTCACAATCTGAGGTTTTACAGAAACAGTATTTGCTAAAATTGTGTTTTGACGCAGTTTTTCCGTCCGCAGTTTTGTACGTTAAAACTTAAAGGGATAGTTCAGATATTTGGAAGTAGTGTTCTGTGGGTTTATTTTTATTTTTAAATCTGTTGAAGCGGTTAAGTTCTGAACAAACTGACGAGCTAATGGCTAGTCTGAACTAATCCGTATTTTTAAGTTTCACAGCAGATTATAAAGATGTTTCATAAACTTTTAAAATTTTAATCCATTTTGCATTTCATGAATGTTCCATCTTTAGGATGTGCTACAGCTAGCTGCTGCTGACATTAAATTTAATGTAAATAGCTCAAACAGTGGTGTAGATTAATACATGGACTACTCAGACTAGCCATTAGTTCATCAGCTGAGGTCGTTCAGGAAACTATCCATGACAGGTAAGATGATGACGTTTCACAGAACCCCATTAAAAAAATAATAAAATCTGAACTATCCCTTTAAAGGTTTGAAAGCCTTCCTGATAGTTTAGCTTCATAATAATAATCTTTGGTTGACTGTGAACTTTGATCGTGCTGAAACGATTCAGAATTTATTTTTTGTAAATTTTTCGAGATTTGTTTTTTTTACCATTAGAGGTAACAATTTAATAGATTCTGTCATTTTCAAGAATCACTTCCTGTGATCTTAAATCAGATCTTTTTTATGTCCGTTTCATTATCTTTACTGTAAGCTCCTTTAAAATTATGTAAAATGGAGTTTTTATGGGGAAAATATACGACTGCTGCCCTAAATGAATTAATTCTGAGTTTGTTTTATGATGAATAAATGTGTTTCAGCACAAACAGGATGTTTAATGAGTGGGTTTTATTACAACAGGTTTCATGTTAGCATGTAGCTGAATTATTTTAGCTCAGAGCTAAATCACAATGAAAGCTCAGGAAAGATTTCTGCCACTTTAATTTGAGCGAGCTGAAGTATTTAGTGTTTCACAGAATGTCAGGCTAAATCTCAGGAGAACAAATTTTTTACTGTTTACAATCAGAAAATAATTTATTTAATTCTTCTGGTTCAAGAGGGTCAATAATGTTCTTTAAGAAGGAGAAACGCTCCGGCTTCAACAGGCGGTGAAAGATTTCCAGAAGAAGTTCCGGCAGCCTGCTTTCCTCTGTCTGAGGGTGAAGCGAGGGTGTCGCCTCCTCAGCCTCTCCCTGCCTCCTCCTAACTCTTCCTCCAGCTCACCGAGCATCTCTCCTCTCTGTGCCGTCAGCTCAGACACGAACCTCAGAAAGAGCAAACGAGTCGGACCCTGAAGGAGAACAGAGAGTCATGTTTCAAACTGCTTGAAATAACTCTGGTAAAGGTCACATTTGGTACAAAATAATTTTACAGCTCCTGATCAGATATTTGGAAGTAGTGTTCTGTGGGGAGTGATTTTTTTTTTTTTAATCTGTTGAAGCGGTTTAATTCTGAACAAACTGACGAGCAAATGGCTAGTCTGAACTAATCTGTATTTTTAAGTTTCACAGCAGATTATAAAGATGTTGTTTCATAAACTTAAAATTTTAATCCATTTTGCATTTCATGAATGTTCCATCTTTAGGATGTGCTACAGCTAGCTGCTGCTGCCAATAAATTTAATGTAAATAGCTCAAACTGACAGTGGTGTTGATTAATACATGAACTACTCAGACTAGCTAATGTCTTCTAATTCCATCTTTAAGCTCGTTAACTCACCTGGTCCTTTATGACGTCCTGCTGGAGTGTTTCTGTCAGCTGTTCTGTTCGTGGAGCTCCACTGACCTGCACCATCAGCCCAGATAAACGCAAAACCACCAGAAGAACCTGCGCCTGAGAACCAAGCATCTCCACCCACAAAAACAGCTACAAATCCACTCAATTTGGCTTAGATTTAGGGTTTTCAGTGAATGTTTTAGATGCAGTAAATTCCAACAAATCGTTGCTTAAGAGCTGAGTGGTCTCTGTTACGGTCAGTGGCGTCTCCATCTTTAAATGCCCTCGTCTTCGAGTGAACCATAGATGTGATTGGTGGAGAAGTCTGTCTGTGACGTGACGTCACTGATGATCCAAAACAAGTCCAAACAAACCCATAAATACTAACTTTTGGATTTGTATCTATTGGGTCTTAATTTTAAAGAACATTTGAAGGAAAATAAGTCAAATTTTGGAATTTGTGTAGAACTTGTCGGGTAAATTCAAACACATCAGGGTTTCCAGAGGTCCCATCGCCCTGCAGAGACCACCTGCTGTTCAGAGATGTTAATGACACAATATGACTCAAATGTTAACGAGGCTGACCGGTCCAACACACCCCAACCTTTTAGACCATCACCCTGAGTCAGAAAACAAAGACTAAAACATACACGTCAGAGGCAGACACACTTGTTGCTGCAGTGCTTATTAAAATTATTCACCCCCTGGATGTTTTCTACTTTTATATTCAGGGGTTAATATGAAGCCTTTTTGATGTTGAATTGAAATCAAGTTTCTATAGAGTATTAAAGGAGACATGTCAGAATAAAGAGAATATAAAGGTAACTATGCAGCTCCAGGAGAGACTAAATTAAAATTTCCTCACGCCTCGAGAGTCAAAGTACACAAGAACATGCCTTTACTGGCTAAATAAAGTGGACTTTGCATGATACACTCATCTGCCACTTTATTAGGTCCAACTGCTCATTACCGCAAATGTGGAATCATCCAATCACATGGCAGCAACTCAGTGCATTTAGGCATGTAGACATGGCTAAGATGATCTGCTGCAGTTCAAACTGAGCATCAGAATGGGAAAGAAATGTGATTTAAGTGACTTTGAATGTGGCATGGTTGTTGGTGCCAGACGGGCTGGTCTGAGTATTTCAGAAACTGCTGATCTACTTGGATTTTCACTCAACCATCTCTAGGGTTCACAGAATGGTCCGAAAAAGAGAAAATATCCAGTGAGCGGCAGTTCTGTGCCTTGTTGATGCCAGAGGTCAGAGGAGAATAGCCAGACTGGTTTGAGCTGATAGAACGGCACCAGCAACTCAGATAACCAATCCTTACAACCGAGGTCTGCAGAACAGCATCTCTGAACACACAACACGTCGAACCTTGAGGTGGGTGGGCTACAGCAGCAGAAGACCACACCAGGTGCCACTCCTGTCAGCTAAGAACAGGAAACTGAAGCTACAATTCACACAGGCTCACCAAAATTGGACAATAGAAGATTGGAAAAACGTTGCCTGGTCTGATGCGTCGCGATTTCTGCAGCGACATTAGGATGGTAGGGTCAGAAATTGGCGTCAATAACATGAAAGCATGCATCCATCCTGCCTTGTATCAACAGTTCAGGCAGGTGGTGGTGGTGCAGTAGTGGTGTGGGGGATATTTTCTTGGCACTCTTTGGGCCCCTTGGTACCAATTGAGCATCCTGTCAACACCACAGCCTACCTGAGTATTGTTGCTGACCATGTCCATCCCTTTATGACCACAGTGTACTCATATTCTACTACTCTTCTTCCAGCAGGATAACACGCCTTGTCATAAAGCGCGAATCATCTCAGACTGGTTTCTTGAACATGACAATTAGTTCACTGTACTCGAATGGCCTCCACACTCACCAGATCTTAATCCAATAAAGAACCTTTGGGATGTGGTGGAACAGGAGATTCGCATCATGGATGTGCAGCCGACAAATCTTCAGCAACTGTGTGATGCTAGCATGTCAATATGGACCAGACTGTCTGAGGAAAGTTTCCAGTACCTTGTTGAAGGATTAAGGCAGTTCTAAAGGCAAAAGGGGGTCCAACCCGGTACTAGCAAGGTGTACCTAATAAAGTGGCTGGTGAGTGTAAGTCCTCTTTAAGTACAAGTCATAATGGACACTGAGAGATTTTCAAGACTAAACTTCTCCAGTTCTGTTAAAGCAAGAATAAAAAATAGAAGGAATGTGGGTTGTGTGTAAATCTACCAAGAGCAGTCCTTCCTGGCAAACTGAGAGTGAGTGATTGTTCAAGGAGAATAGTTGGAGACAAAACCCCTGTGAGCACTCTGGAGGACTTACAAGCTTCAGCAGGTGAGATGAGACACAGAGCAACAACAACCTTTACCTGAGTTCTTCACCACATTCAGGGGAGACACTGGAAGAAAAACTCCTTAAATCTAGATTGGGGTTTAATGTACAGAAGCACCTGACCATGGAGTCTCCCACATGCTGTTTGACATAATCTAGTTGAGGTTTAATAAATTTCTTTCTCCATTTCTATCTTCAGCAATTAGGATTTCTCAAGCTACTTGTCCTGCTCCTTCCTGTTAGGGGAAGTGGTATGCACACATTCAGACAGAGAAAATGCAAACTTCACACAAGAAACCTGCTCACAGTCAAACTACAAACTACTACTTCTTGCTGTGCAACATCTAAGACTAAAACAGTTTGAGTACTTGGGGTGTACAAAACCTATTTTCTTCTCTTCAACTGATTTTAGTTATTACAGTGCTGCACTTATGTCACTAGCAGTGCATATATTTTAGGCTCTTTGTATAAAAGTCTATCTTTGTCTCTATCTTTGCTGTTCAAAACAGCTTTTTCTACACCTTCTTTATATTCTCTTGCGATCAAAAAGACTCCTGCAAGCAGTTTTTATCTCTGTGCCAAGGTTACAGAGCTTAAAATTCTAACAAGTGAACAAGATGGAAATCTTTAACAGGTAAATAATAGTTATATTTTATGGCCCTCACCCTTCAGTCTCCTTTTCAGGAGGTGAAAAGCTCTATTGGGTTAAGGTCAGGTGAGTGACTTCGCTAATCTAAAACCTTTCACTTTTTTCCCCTGAAGAAGTCCTTTTTTGCTGGCAGTGTGCTTTGGGTCATTGTCCTGCTGCATGATAAAATTCTTTCTGATTGCATTTCTCCATAAATTGGCAGACAAAATGTTTGTGTACACTTCAGAATTCATTGCGCTGCTACCATCATCATTTATTCCATCAACAAATATTGAGCCTTTTCCCAAGCCATGACATTACCTGCACCATGCTTCATGGATGAGCTTGTGTGCTTCGGATCATCAGCAGTTCCTTTTTTTCTCCAAACGTTGTCCTTTCCATCACTTTGGTAGAGAATAATCTTAGTCTCATTAGTCCATAAGAATGTCTTCCAGATCTTTTGCTGCTCATCTCTGTACTTCTTTGCAAATTTTAATCTGTCCTGATTGCTATTATTGATGAATGATTTGCATCTTTGTGTAAAGCCTCTATATTTCTGCTCACTGAGTTTTCTTCAAAATGTGGATTGTGATACGTTCGCCCTTGAACTGCAGAGGTTTTTGCTGATGTCACTGATGTTTTTGAGTTTTCTTCACAGCTCTCACAATATTACTGCTGTTTTCCTTGGCCTACCTGTTTGATGGTGGTTGCTCAGTACACCAATGGTTTCTTTCTTATTCAGAACATTTCTTATTGGCTTATTGGCTCGCTATGCCCATTATTTGTCCAATGGCTCTGATTGATTTTCCTTGTTTTCTTAGCTTCAAAATGGCATGCTTTTCTCTCTGGTCTTCATGTTAGTTTATCCTCTTTAACACGAAATACCTACTTTATAGTTTTACACCCCTCCTGTTGAATTATCAACTTATCGTGGTAGAGGAGTTTGTGCACCTGAATGAGCTATGCTGTCAGGTGCAATTGAAATTGCCCCTGGTAGGAGCCAGGCCTGGGGAAGGGGCTCGTCAGCGAGTATCTGGCGGCTGCGTCTCTATCCATGGGGCCCAGTCAGTCTCAGCCCAAACAAAATACATGGATTTGCCTTCCTGTGTGCCCACCATCTGGGCCATATAAGTCAGGTGCATGACATCAGGGGTGGAGACCCTGGCACTCTGACCCTGGCCTGCCAAAGCTGGCCCTTGGGACATGAAATGTGAACTTTCTTCTGGGGATAGAGTCTGAGCTTGTGTGTGAGGTTGAGGGATACTGGCTAGATATAGTTGGGTTCACCTCAATGCACAGCATGGGCTCCAGATTTAATCTCCTTGAGAGGGGCTGGACTTTTATTCTACTCAGCCAACTTTAAAAATGTGTGGTTTCAAACAAAGGGTGGTACGTTCTGAGTTGTTTAACACATCTACATGTAAATACCAGGAAATCAACGCTAACATGCTCTTGTCTCATGCTCATCTTTTGATGATTAAACCCAAATGTCTTTAGTGTACAACAAAAACAAGAAAATTGGACTTGCTGTTCAAATACTTTTGGAGGGGATTGTACAAGTAGCTCTAACTTTACATTTGTTGTAAATTGCAACATTTCTGTATAACTAATGACTGGTTTATACTTCAACAAGTCACAAGACAACAAATATGTGATTGTCATTTTAGATGTCTTTGTCTCTTCAAGTGTTTATAGTCAACAGAAGATGTGGGGGGACGGAATCATCATAATTTTTCTCTCTACCCTCCATTAAATTAACCTTTATTTTCACTTCTCTTTTACGAAGGCCTCTGATTTGTTGAGAGCAGGTAGGAGGGACTTGTTAAGACATTATTTGCTTGGGAAAAAGAAAATCCATTCAGATGAGAACTTTGTTAAAAAGGTAAGTATATTTTTAACATAAAGGTTGCATTGCATTGCCAAATTCATTCTATTTATTAATTTTTGTCAAATTAATTGTCTTAGGGTTCACAGGGTTCAGAGCTGAAAAAAAGTAAACGAGTGTAAAAGGAATTTTGTTTTGGAGGAGACAGGGAAACATGTCTCATTTCACAAGTAAGCAGATTTTATCTTACATACCTGAATGTGAACTGACCAAATCTGATTTTTTTTTTCAACCAATAATGTTGATAAATGTGGCATACTTGAAAGGGAAGACAGTGCAGGTATGATAAATGTGGTCTGTGTGTGTATTATTTACACATTGAGAGCTGTGGAGGCAGGGCTGTATAGCAGCAGAGTAAGGAGGAGGGTGTGTTAGTTCAAATTGTCATGCTTTTCAAGTGCACAGTTTTCTCAGAACTATCTACTGCAGCTTTAATATTCATTTAATTTATTTTCAGCTGGACAAAACCATAGAATAATATAAAAAATTGAAAAGACACTTTTTTTTAGGCTGAACCAATGGAAAAACCTGGTGAAGATCAACACACAGATCAGAACCATGACAGCACACAAGGAGAGTCTGGAAATGAATCCATTCCATCTGCAGCCAAAGAAAAAGGTAGTGTTATCGCTGAGAATTAATGGAATATTTAACCTGCATTTTATTTAGACTCTAAAACTTAAAAGAGCTGTGAAATTTTATTTTACAGCTAGACCTGCTAAAGAGGACACACCAGAGTACACAAGTAAGAATCAATTTATGTTTTATTCATCAAATTCTTGTACATTTCAACCACATTTTGAATTTATCATTTTCTGCAGGATAACACAGGTTTTTTTTCTTACTAGGTTTCAGTTGGTTGTGAGCTTACACTTGTGTTATTTGGAGACTTGATTTCTATTGAGACTGGATCAAACAACATCTTACTTAACCCTGATGAGCAAACCAAATATTCATCCAAACTATATGATTTGTGTGGTCAGCACATATCTGTTGTGAACTTACTTGGCCAACAAAGCATTGAAAAACTCCCTTTAATTCAGGGAATACATGCTTTTCTCTTACTGATCCCAAATGGTCAGCATGTCAGTCATTATAAATCAGGAGTGCAGTGGTTAGAAAAAACATTTGGCAGACAATCACTGGCATATTTAATGACAGTCGTGACCTGTGATTCAGGTGAAAACTGTGAAGATGCATTAAAAGACCTGAAAGCTTTTGATGACAAAATATACCACACATGTTCAAAGAGTATGACAGAGGCTGAGGAGATAGGAGATCTTCTGACAAAAATAAACATCATGGTCTCTGAAAATAGTCCACGCTGCTACAGTGGACCAATGCCAGGTGAAAACACAGAGAGTAAACATCTGGAATCCAAATCTCTGGGAGAGTTGGTGGATCCTTTAGTGTTAGAGGAAAATAAAACAGGTAGGATTTTATCTTTGTAATCAAGTTACTCAAAACTCTTGTTATGAAAATAAGAAATATTAATATTTATTATTCAATAACAAATATGCACAAGACTTCTGACTGATTAAAGTTCTTACACAGTCTGCTAACAAGAATAATTTTACACATTCTGCTCAAAAGCACAAAAACATGAATATTCAAATGTGAAATTTTTATATACCATCTGTAATAGTACTATTCCGTAAACAAACAAAAATCCACATATTTGTTCAGGTCTTGTCTAGTATGAATGTTTTTTTATGTCGACTGGCAGTGCAACAAATTGCTTCTTGGAGATAAGATAATAAGGGTTCTTCAACTTGTAGACAAGAATTAAAGGTTTTCAATTGCAGACATGAGTGAAAATCCTTTGACCAACTTCATTGTTTGTGTTCCACAGTATCAGGTCACCATATTTAAAATACTGCAAACTAATAATTTAAAAAAATCAGTCATGTTCTGCTTAATGCTTTCTTTAAATAATGTGCAACTCTATTAATGTTTTGGTAAATACATCTGACCTGTACTTTTAGCAGATTTATAAGTCACAATAACCGCTCCATAGGTCTAAATGTGATTGAAGCTACCAGTGAAAGAAAGCTTCAATATTTCTGCAAATCAGAAGTACCCTAGTTTAACCCTCCTTCAGGTTAAAATGACCCACAAGGCTACATTTTTAAAACTGAGACCTCATGGGTCACTTTGACCCTAGGGCAGCAGGAGGGTTAAATGAGGAATAAGATCAATTCAGAGGTTCCTTACACATCTGTGGGGGTTTTCACTTGTGGATGTTCAATGGTGACCTTCAGTGCTCAGTGTTAAATAGTGCCACCAACTTTCTTTAAAATGATCAGGTCTCTCCTGTATCTGGTTATGGTAGAGTGTTTATGGCATACATTTAATATTTTGGGTTAGTAACAATCAGACATAAAGTACCTCATTAATTTTCTTTATTCTTTTTAATAAACCTTACTAACTCCTGGATAGCTTCTGAAGGTCAATTTTATGATCCATTAATTCAGTCACTGTTTTGCCATAAAGTTTACCTGTAATTGTTTCTTCATAATTTATTCCATGATCTGTATACTGTGTATATATTTACCTCTGCCGAGGAGGTTGTGTTTTCAGTAGCATTAATTTGTCTGTCCGACAGTGCATAAGATTACTCAAAAAGGTTATGAACCGTATTTTCATGAAATTCTAAGGGCATGTTAGGGCTGTCACAAAGAACTACTAATTCTATGTTAGAGGCGATCTGGCAACATCTGGCAGAGCTGCAACTTGCTGTAATCTGGTACAAACAGAAAGTAAAACTTAAAATGAAGGACACAGCCCTGTCCTTCATGATAATGTCACACTGTGACTGCCAATCAGCATCTTGCAAATCGTTCCACCAATCACAGATCATCACTTTCAATTACATAACCTGGGGGTCTTGGCTGAAGTGTGCTCTCTCTAAGTGCTTCTAGTTAGTAATCCTCTTTATATTTACAGCACAGTTCCCAAGTTTTTTTTTATATGATTTCATGATTTTAACCCAGCTGAGAACAAAAACAAAGTTAGCCAGTAATATTGATGTTGGTGCTCATGCTGCTTGATACAATCTAATTTTGTTTTCTTTTTCTTTTTAAGGAACTCATGACAAATTATGTGGAAATAAGGAAAAGGTAAGAAATCTGCTTGAAGTTAGTTTTATGAATTCATTTTTTACTTAACACTAAAGCTGTAGGAACAAAATAAATAGTTTTCATCCAATAGTTTTCCGGTACTGTGGCAAGAATTTCAGAACATTCTTATATTAATGTTGAGAAGTAGTATTTTATAATCTGTATGTTAATTACCTTAACCAGAGAAGTTGTGTTTTCAGTAGTGTTGGTTTGTCTGTGCACAAGATTTCTCAAAAAATATTGAATGGATTTTCATTAAATTTTCAGGGTGGTGGTTTGTGATGCAGCAACATTTGCCAAAGCTGCAGCTTGCTGTGATCTGGCACACACACCGAAATTGAAACCACAGTACAAAAGGCAGGGGCTGCTGATTACTGACGATGTCATACTGTGACAGCCAATCAGCATTCAGCAGAAATTTGTTTCCCCTATCACAGCTTAGCAGCTGCACACTGTCATTCACAAAACATAGGGTCTTGGCGGAAGAGTGCACTCTCAAAGAGATTTACCGGTAGTTATAGTATACATTTCAAAGTTTATATGTTAGACTTGCCTTACAATGACTGCAATACTTAAATGTGGCTAAAATTAATTAATAATTACTTTACGGTACATTTTAGACAAAACCCATAGACAGCACCTCAATTAGATATTACATGTATACTTTGTTCCAAAAGTCAACATAATGAATTCTACTATCCATATACACTCACCGGCCACTTTATTAGGTACACCTGTCCAACTGCTCATTACCACAGATGTTGAATCATCCAATCACATGGCAGAAACTTATTTATGCATGTATTTAGGCATGTAGACATGGCCAAGATGATCTGCTGCAGTTCAAACCGAGCACCAGAATGGGGAAGAAATGTGATTTAAGTGACTTTGAACGTGGCATGGTTGTTGGTGCCAGACGGGCTGGTCTGAGTATTTCAGAAACTGCTGATCTACTGGGATTTTCACTAACAAACATCTCTAGGGTTTACAGAGAATGGTCCGAAAAAGAGAAAATATTCAGTGAGCGGCAGTTCTGCAGGTACATATGCCTTGTTGATGCCAGAGGTCAGAGGAGAATGGCCAGACTGGTTTGAGTTGACAGAACAGCAACAGTAGCTCAAATAATCACTCGTTACAACCGAGGTCTGCAGAAGAGCATCTCTGAACCACAACTTGTCCAACCTTGAGGCAGATGGGCTACAGCAGCAGAAGAGCACACCGGGTGCCACTCCTGTCAGCTAAGAACAGGAAACTGAGGCTACAATTCACACAGGTTCACCAAAAATGGCCAATAGAAGATTGGAAAAATGTTGCCTGGTCTGATGAGTCGATTTCTGCTGCAACATTCAGATGGTCAGAATCTGGTGTCAACAACATGAAAGAATGGATCCATCCTGCCTTATATCAAAGGTTCAGGCTGGTGGTGGGGGTACAATGGTGTGGGGGATATTGTCCTGGCACACTTTGCATTTTGTCAACATCACAGCCTACCTGAGTATTGTTGCTGACCATGTCCATCCCTTTATGACCACAGTGTACCATCTTCTGATGGCTACTTTCAGCAGGATAACGCTCCATGTCATAAAGCAATAATCATCTCAGACTGGTTTCTTGAACACGACAATGAGCTCACTGAACTCGAATGGCCTCCACAGTCACCAGACCTCAGTCCAATAGAACCTTTGGGATGTGGTGAAACGAGAGATTCTCATCATGGATGTGCAGCCAACAAATCTGCAGCAACTGCGTGATGCTATCCTGTCAATATGGACCAGACTCTCTGAGGAATGTTTCCAGTACCTTGTTGAATCTGTGCCACGAAGGATTAAGATAGTTCTGAAGGCAAAAGGGGGTCCAACCCGATACTAGCAAGGTGTACCCAATAAAGTGGCCGGTGAGTGTATGCATATGTATATACGCTCATGCACATTGAAAACCCCTGGCCCAGATAATTTAAAGTCAAATCTTGTTTTTTGTAGCTGTATATTTTTATGTGAAATTTTGAACATGTTTTGAGCTACATTGTAGACATTTCCAAATGAAACCACTTGAAACATTTGCTTTAAGTGTTCTTCAAAGTATTTTGTGATCATTTGTGACTATTTTTAGTAATTGTGTGTCCTAACTGCATGCATCTTTAGCATCATCTGTAGCCGTTTTGAGTTAATTTGCATTATTTTAAATTTAAAACTTGGCCAGTTGTTTGGTCTTTTGAATTAGAAAAATTCTTGCAAATTTACAGGATGAATGGTTTCCAACTTTTAATGTGTAATTTTACAAACAAGTTAAAGCTCTGAATGTTACAGTCTAAAAACCACCTTGATAGTTAAGAATAGTTATTAAAACGGGTTCATATATTCACAAATATTCTCATTTCAAACATTTCCTCAAGCTAAATAAATTGGAAAGGGGGATGTGACTATAAAAAAATGAGCACAACTAACAAGCTGTACACATTAAAATCGCAATTAAAAACAAAACAAAACTGGATGCTCAAATTGTGGCCGCATCACTTCCTGGTCGTAAACATTCAAAATCCACACACAACAGAAAATTTACAATTTCCTGCAATTTTGAAGCACCAACTATGTTCAAACAGTTTTAGCTTGGTTACAGTTGAGGGGAAATATGCCAGATTAGAAAATACATCAATTATTCTCTAAATTATTAAAGATGATGATTTGTAACACATCTTATTTACACAAAATAAGACCCAAATCAAATAAAATGTTGATAAAATCCGATTAATATTTGCTTAGTGTTGAACTAAATCACCTCTTTTTTGCTTTAGATTAATAGTAACCTCTAGTTTTATCAGCTAAAACAGTTAAACAGTTGTTTTTCCATCATGTATTTAAGAACTGCTGCTCATTTGATGTGTACTGACCGTTTCCGATACTGAAGGCCACGCCCTTATCGTCCCTCTGCAGAGGTGGCACAATTTTACTTGTGGACTGGGCCTCCAGCTGCTTGCGGTACTGCATGACGAACGGCTCCTCCAGACTGCAGTACGGCATGGACAACAGGCGCATCATCAGCTGGACGAAACGGTTGTACTGATGGTAAAAAATAAAAAAACAACACAAGTGTCAAACTCTTTAGTAATTTCAGCCCAAAAGAGGATAAAAAACAGAAGGATTGTTCTTACATCATTAGTAGAGATGTCTTCCACCAATAACACCTCCAGTTCCTCCTTTGTGAGCCACCTGCTTGTTCCTAAAGAGCTGATAGAGACAGAAGGAATGTTTTTGTATGCTCGAGTGGGAAATGATTTGGGTCACCAATGACTGGTTGGTGGCAGCAGATGCAGGTTCACCACCTCTTTTAATCCTTTTCGACTTGTCATCAGCATTTAACACCCATCCATCCATCCATCCATCCATTATCTATACCCGTTTCTTCCTTTAAGGGTCACGGGGGTCACTGATGCCCATATCCAGCCGTCACAGTGCGAGGGGCAGGGTACACCCTGGACAGGTCGCAAGTCCATCACAGGGCCACATA
>JARVJO010000001.1:11896644-11907192 GCA_031762555.1 Cynodonichthys magdalenae
CAAATACTTGGCCCCTCTTTCAATATAGTGGCCCCTTGATGGCCCCTTACTCAGAAAAATCCTAGATCCGCCACTGTTTCCTACATAGACCTCTGCTAATGAATGACACACCTGCAGCTGATTGACTGCGCAGACTCAGCAGCGCGTGGAGGTTCCTGTAGCTCTGTGAACGCTCCCTGAGTTTATAATGTATTTAGTTGTTTTGTTAGATTGTCTTCTACAGTGAACCAGGAGCTCTGTACAGAGAGCTGACCGACACAGCAGGTGAGTTACCTGAGTTTCAGACACACCGCTCTGGGGTAACTTGTCACCGTTTCTGCTCCGGTGTGACCAGTCGGCTTCACTCGGTTTCTCTCGGCTTCTTTCGGTAAGAATCGCTCTGGTCGATACGAAACAAAGCGGTTTGTTTTTAACTCAGCAGCTAACTAGGCTACTTATAATGAAACTACTCTGGGAGTAATCTGTACAAAACCCGGTAGGTTTATGACAGAAGTCGATAGAAAATGACGTAACCTGCCGTTAGAGACAGCACGTGCCTGTTGACAGTCAGTTTAGCTAGGTTGATCATCTTCACATGAATGAAAACATTACATTTTATTACATGGCAGCTTCATTATTTAATAAACAAACCTGCTCAGTAGCTTGTTAAACAAATCAGCCAAAGACAGTCTGGAATGTTTCATTTTATTATTATAAGATAACAGGTTTAAATTATGGAATACTTTATCTTTTTTAGTTTTTACTACATTATTTTAAAATATTTGTTTAATAGTTGTTGAATTCATAATTTTGTAAGAAATTTCCCTTTTTTAATATTGTTTTTTACATCAGAACATTTTAAATTAGAACAGAAGATTTTAAACAAGAAGAATTAAAGAAAATGCATACAAATCTAGTAACAATGGGGTTAAACAGGGGCTGTTACAATATGGACCAGACAGAAGATAAATGGAGAAAATGTTTAAGGTTAAAGATCAAATGCTCCATACTCTGAATATTATTAACATTGTCCATCCACTGATTAATGGTGGTAGGGTCACTACCATCACTTAGTTATAGTTTTTTACTTGCTGTCATGATTTTGAAGATATATCCATCAGTGTTTATATTTAGGCCCATGATCATAAAATAAAGATAAGCAGGTAAATTCAATATCACAGCCAAGATGATTGATGGATAAAATGTGATGCAGGGGTGGGGCAGTGTAAACTTCTGCCCACTCCGTTGACCATATAAATATTGTATATAATATTAGTAAATGTGTTTGCTACTTTTTGGTTTTTATGTTCAAAAAAACTTAAATAAATTAGATTTTCTAAGAGCTATGGATAGAGTTACAGTTAAATGTAATTCTGTAAAATGAACAGATAAATCCTTTATTTCTAGTACATAATGTGAATAACTTCAGTGTTGAACTGGTCTGGCCAAAAGCATTTAATAATTTTTAAAATCTTATTTAATCAAGCAAACCACAGATCTCACATGTATTAATAATAAAGTTTTATAATGTTCTTTACTGCTACAGTATCTCCTATAAAGACTTGCAGGGCCAACAATGATAATTTACAACTGAAGTCTCAGGGGTCATGTTGACCTCAGGGCAGCAGGAGGGCAAACAGCAAAAAAAACAAAGACCAAAACATCCAAGTGGGTGAATCTTTTTAACATGCTCCATTTATTCTATCGACACATGGATGTTTCCTCACATAAAACACGCTACAAACATGTAGCTAACATGTCTGTGTTTCAACACTGTTAAATGCGTTTAAAGTTTATTTAGCTTATATCCAAATTAATATGTAAAGTCTCATCAGGAGTTTCTGCTGCAGCTCTCTCACCTTTCACCTACATCAGGTAAATAAGAGTTAATTTGTTAAGCAACACAGTCACACGTTCAGGACACACACAGACTTGATTGGCTTGTTGGAAGTTAATCATTACCGTTTTTAATGACGACAGAGACTCTAAGAGTTGTGCTGCACATTTGCTTTTCCTGAGACTCTTTTTCTTCTAACAGCTCACCTCTACTGTTGTTTTTGTTGTTGTTTTCCCAGGTAACTCTCTGATAAACATGACAGATTCTAAGCTGAAGCCCAAGAGCCGGAGCGATGAAGCCGAGGGTCCGGACGGGGGGTGGGGCTGGGTGCTGGTTGCTGCCATGTTCATCAGCACCAGCCTGGTTTTCGGCCTGATGCGCAGCTTGGGGATCTTCTTCGTGGAGTTCATCCAGTACTTCGAGGAGAGCGCTCAGGCCATCTCCTGGATCTCGTCCATCGGCCTGGCAGCGCAGCAGTTCTTCAGTGAGTCGCCGCTTTGAAAGCATTTTTTGACTGAGTGATAACGGTCATTAAACATCTCAGATATTTTTTTACATTAATCTACATGTTAAAAAGGTCTTTTAAAGTCAGGAGTTAAAAATATTAATTATTTTATAAAAACCTGTGTTTATTTTGCAGGTCCACTGGGTGCAGCTCTTAGTAATGCTTATAATGCCAGACTGGTGGTGATGATAGGAGGCTTCCTCTCAGGGCTCGGACTCATTCTGGCCTCACAGTCCACCTGTCTTCTCCATCTCTACCTCACTATGGGAGCAATCTCAGGTAAAATGTTTTGGTTTGTTTGTTTGTTTTTATTTGTCTCATATCAATACAAACATCACAAATATGGAGCGCCACATGAAAAATAAAATGTTAAATGTCACTTACACATTTTCATTATTTAGCTCACTGTTCTTACATTTAGCTAATTATCACTTAATGTTAAATATAAATGTGTAAATCTAATGTAAAAGTTAAATCTTAAACATTGAAGTTTACATTCAGAATGGAACACAGTCTTTGCTGTTGCAACACTGCTTTTGTTATGTCGTCATCATCCTGCGACAAAAGCAAATGCTAACGCTGCTAACACTGATGAAAATAGTATTTAAAATTTAAATCTAAAATGTGTTCATTGAAAACAATTTGGATGGTACCTGTAGTCCAGCAGTTTGACGTGCAGCTCAGACACCGCCCACAACTGCAAGCGTCATGATTTAAATGCTATCTTCAGAAGCATTAGCAGAGTTAGCAGAGTTAGCAAAGTTAGCGGTTGCTGTGGTCGCAGTATGATGATGTCATAAAAGAGCCAAGCACGAACAACAAAGTGTTACTTAAATATAAACTTGAACATTTATTAAAACAATTGAGATTTAACTTTTACATTTAAATTTAGGACTAATTTAGACATATTTAACATTTAAATTTATCATTTAGTAAAAATTAGCTAAATGATCAAATGTTAATGGAAATGTTTTTAACTTGGATTTTACACTTGGTTCATCATACATGAATGTTAAACTAACTTTTGCAGTTAATTAGTTAGCTGTGTAACTAGACCACCGTGCCTATTGCTAACTGTGTCCTCCAGGTTTTGGGTGGGGGATGGTTTTTACTCCCATGGTGGCCACGGTCATGGCTAACTTCACCCGCCGGCGGGCTCTGGCTTTAGGATTGGGCTTCTCCAGCATCGGTCTGTCTTCCTTCGCTTTTAACCCTCTCTTCCAGCTGCTGGTAGAGACGTACGCCTGGCGAGGCGCCCTGCTCATTCTGGGGGGTCTCAGCCTCAACATCGTGGCCTGCGGAGCCCTCATCCGCCCAGATTGCCGCCCTAAAGCCCAGGCAACGGTACAACAGGTTATAGAGCATCACTGCTGTTCAGCCTGCTGGGAATGATGGGGTTAAATAATAAAAGTCATCACATGATCAAAAAAGAGAGATAAGGTGTTTCCACCTGCTTTCATTGTTCTAATCTGAAACCATAAAATAGTTTTACAGCAGCTGTCATATTTTGTTATATTTTTGGAACCAGTCTGAGCAGAATGGATGTTTTGAATCCAGCCTACTTCCCCGCCCACAATCATGTCACGTGATTTTTCTTTTAAACACAAAATAACTATTATTTACAGTCAAATGTGTTACAAAAAAATGAACATACAGAGAAATTGCAGTATAATTTTGCTCTCTAATAAGATCTGTTTGTTAATTTGGAAGGGGTGGGGCTTAAATCATGTACTAGAACCAGGCTAACAGGACACAGGTACTCACAGGATGTTTATAATTTATATAATTAATTTTTTTATAGTTAAAGGGTTGTCACAATTCAAGACATTTTAAATCTGACACAGTAAAAACAATCAATACTGAATATTATTTAAGTATCAAAAATCAAGTTGCTTTTTCTGCATTCAAAAGCATTTAAGGAAAAAATTTATTTAAAAAGCATCAAATGTTTAATAATCAGCTCCGATATTTTTAAATAGACATATTAGAAGCTCCAGTATAAAAATGTAATTTATATTTGTCATTATGACTTCATAACTAATGATTAATAATAAAATAGATAAACTAAAACAACAGAAAGGGAATGATTTAAAATAAAACTAAACATAAAGGTTAGTTTAAATTGTCTCAGCTGGAGTGGATGAACACATAGATATCAAAGATAAAAAAAAACATAAAATTTTTAAAAAACTAAAAAGCTAACTATTTCCTATAAGAGAGTGATGTTTTGTTGACTCGTGATGAACATTTTATTTCCTGTGCTGCAGGAGGACCCTCAGAGCAGGTCCTCGTGTTCTGAGCTGCTGCAGAGAGTGTCCTCCCACCTGGAGCTGTCTCTGCTGTGTGAGCGGCCGTACATCACCTACACTTTAGCTGTGACTCTTTTCAACTTCGGCTACTTTGTGCCGTATTTCCACTTGGTGGCCCACAGTTGCCAGGCCGGCTTCTCGGAGTACCAGGCCGCCTTTGTCATGTCAGCTGCAGGAGCCACGGACATTCTGGGCCGGGTGGTGTCAGGGTGGTTCTCGGACCTGGGCCAATTTCGGACCGTGCACCTGCTGACCCTGTGGACGATTCTGGCGGGAGCGTTCATCATGCTGCTGCCGGTCGGCTCTTTGACCGGCTCCTACGCGGCGCTGGTTGTGATCAGCCTTCTGTACGGCTTCAGCTCCGGAGCGCTGACCTCTCTGGTGTTTGCTGTGGTGCCGATGATCGTGGGCGTGCAGCGGGTGATGGGGGGCCTCGGGCTCCTGCAGTTCATAGAGAGCAGCGCAGGACTGCTGGGGACGCCTCTGTCAGGTCAGAGCCGCTGATCAACCTGAACGTTTGTGATCATCGGTTCTGGGTTTTAACTGTTTTTATCTCCGTTTTCAAAGGTTGGCTCAGGGACATCACAGGGAACTACCTGGCCTCCTTCATGGTGGCCGGCTCCTTCTTGCTCCTCGGCAGCCTCACACTGGCCACCCTGCCCCACTACTGCTCCTGCACGGACCCTCCTCTTCATCCTCAGAGACACGGCGGCAGGAGTTCACACCAGCAGCTGTGATGAAGAAGGTTCTCTGACTCAAACCCACAGAGTGGCTGAAGAGGCGAAGGTCAGACAACGGGATGTCGTCAGCGTGAATTCTGTGTCAGCTGAGTGTTTGACCGCAACCACAAAAAAAAGAAAATGTGAAGAAAAGAAAGGAGCTGAGAAAGTACAGTTTCAGGCAAAATACCACAAAGGGTTTTTATTTTGGTGGCAGAAAACAGCTGAAGTAGCAAAAAAATTCTGTTTCCCCATGAGAACATTAGATATTCTCATTATAATTCATTTTTTCTTTGCTCACTGAACCTGTGTTCCCTGAACGCACCACAGATAACTAAATCTTTGTTCCCTGAATGCATCACACATAACCTGACCTCATCTTCAGAAAGCTGCAGCTGTTTGAGCACATTTGTCTCATGAGTCATTAATATTTTACAGATTTTCAGTAGGAAAAAAAAATCAGATGTTTACTATAAAACGTAAACATTTTGTTTATTTGATGCATTGTATTGAGTGGTAATGTTTTCATAGAGTGTTTGGAGTTTATCTTTAAAGGTCAGGAGAGTCTCAGGGTTTAAATAAGGATTTTTTTGTGAACTTTTTCACGTGTTTAATAACTTCAAGTTTTTTTATATCTGTAAGAAAAAAAGTCCACTTTAAACTATGGTAGCACAGATCCAAACTGGTCTCTAGATGCTGCAGACTCTTGTTTTAATCTGTAAAGACCTGTCGGTTTGCTCTCACCGTTAACACTCATCTAGCAGTAGAGCTGAGCGATCATGGAATCGCAGCACTTGGCCTCAGGAATTTCTCCTCGGTCGGAGCTTTGTGCGGCTCTGCAGGATGTCGGTGTTTCAAACAGATGGTCCGGTGGTTTTGTTTGGACAAACTCCAGGTTTTCCTCTGGGTCACGGTGAACTGCTGGGTTGGTTTATTGCAACAACTTTGGTTAAACTTTAGCAGTGGTTTTGTAACTGTTTAAAGATAAAAACATTTCATATCTAAAGATTCATCATAAAGACTTGACAAAAAATGTAAAGAAACTAAATCCTCACACTTTTGTTACACTGATGGGTAATGTTTTCTGAAATTAAAATATTGTAAGAAAAATTTGTGACTGAATGCTGATTACCATGAGTTTTATAGACTACAGCTGGATAAGGTAAGTAAATCATGTGGTTTTCAGTGCTTTGTTTACATTGAGTGTGGACCTGCATTTCAACACCTTTTGATTTGAGTATTTTTGAAATGTTACATTTACTATCTATAAAGTAACACTGCCCTCTGCTGAACATTTAGTGGTAAAACACTCATTTTAACCCCCTGCTGGCTGATGCCTCAGGGGTCATTTTGACCTAAAGTCGACAGGAGGGCTGAATAAACCCAGACTTGAAATGACTGCTTTATTCTATAAATGCACTGTGGTTTATTCACTCAAATACAAACTTTAAAATTCTCTCATGACGTGGGCAAAATACATAAATATTGTTCGTAATTTAAAAAAAAAAAAAAAAAGAACCTTAAGGGTTTATGGCAGAGTTGAAATAAAATGTTCTTTAAAAAAACATTTGAATTTTCATGTAAAAAGTCAGTATTGAAACGTGAAAAAGACATTTCATTTAAAAACAAGACAAATTGATTTAATTAGAGCCTCCTGGCAGAGCGGGGGTCTCTGTGGGACATAAAACCTCCTCATAAAGCTGCTCCAGTCTTTCCACTCGGACTCGATTGTTCTGCTGACAAAGAGTTCAGTGTTCGGAGCGTTGGTCCCGTCTGAAGTCGGCACCAGCTGAGCCAACATGTGGCAGGTATCCAGGAACGTGTGTGTGTGAAAACACACGGATGTACAGATGAGTGGAGGAGGAGGAGCCAGCAGCTGGTTAGGATTTTGGGTCGGCACTGCGGCGTTTGAGCTTCTCCGGGTTATTTGAGGCCATGTGTGAAAAGTCTCTGAAAATGTCCTGGTAGATTTCATCACCTGGAAGACAAAAAGAGGACATGAAGACAGCCTGAGGATGTCCTCAACTTTATTTAGACAGAGCTACAGAAGTTTGGACGAGATACATTTGATTTTAGTTACACCCCCCACAAGAAAAACAAAAAAAACTACATACAATTTATTTCCCAACACCTTTTAGAGTCGAAGCCTGAAAAAGCACAAAAAGCATGCAACAGAACACCCTCACCCCTCACACACATTTGTATTTCTATCCATATCAGGACCGTTCATTTACTTCCATTCATTTCTATAGCCTGACCCCAACCTAAAAATGAGCCAGCCTTTTGGTCCTCATAAGTAATACTGGTCTTGCCTTGTCAAAGTAGTAGTGTTTACCAAAAACGGTCCTAAAAAGGTAACAAATACAAGTCCACACACACAAACACACAAAGCATGCACGTGCAATTTACCTCTTAGTCTGCTGAGGGCGCCACACTGCACAAGCAGTTGAGACCAGTTGGACATCTCAGCGGGCAGAAGGCAAAAACAGTGAAAAGAGCACAGTACGTTCAAATACTGACCAGCAGACAAACACGTCTCCATTCTTTCATGACTGAACCCCCCTGCCTCCCCAACTTCCCCCCACAAACTACACACACATCAGCCTGGGCGCAGTCATAAAAGAATGGATTTCGCAGCTTGAAAAAGGAGCTAAATGACAAAATGCAACATAAAACAAAAAACCTGTTTTTGAACCTGAAATATTCCAGGAGAGCAGAGCAGAAGCTCTGCAACCTGACTGACAGCAAATTATTTTAAATTAAAAATGTAACAGCAGGAAAGCTTTAAAAGAACAAATCTTATGATTTGTGGTGGAGTTCTGTAAAAAGATTAAGAACAGTTAATATCTTACCTGTTGTAGATGGCTCGTTGAATGACCTCAGTGTGAAGAAAAAGTTTCATTCTGATCGGATTGATGAGCTAATGGCTAGTCTGAAAGTTAACTGGAGGTCAAACGTTCCTAAAAACTATTGTTTTTGTAAATTGTGAACAAAATGCTAATTTTTAAGCCAGATTTGGTCAGATAAACCGAAACGTCTTTTTCAATCAAAAATCATCACGCTAAAAATTCTTACAAAATGTTCTTATAATTTAAACACATGCTGTACTAATAAAATCGTTTTATTACTTCATTAACCATAATCATGCATATCCTCCTGCGTCCATCAGGGGGTGCTGCTGTACCCTCTGCACCCCTACTTTTTGCAACATTGTTCTAAATTTACTGATTTTAGATGAACTTTACCAAAAACTTCAGCTTGTTTTTTCCTTTTCACCGTGTCTGAAAACCTAGTTAGCTGCGTTTTTAGCTGCTGAACGTAAAAGGTAAAAAAATTTATATAAAATAATTTTTTTTCAGATCAACCACTTTTTAAAATGGCATCAATCCACTTCTGTCTTGGCTCTACTCAGACTAGCCATTTGCTCATCGATTTGGTCAGAATTAAATTGTTTCTCCAAACTCAAGCCATTCAAAGAGCCATCTACAAAAGGTAAAATATTCTTTTAATTTTTTCCACTTTGCTCCACTTAAGAAAATCTGAACTATCCTTTTTTTTAATTCCCTCCCTATTCTGCGAGTAGTGAGGGAAAACAGAACACCAAACCCAACACTGAGTGTAGCTTACATAACTGGAATGATAAGCCAATATAAAATAAAATACAATAAAACCTATTCAAAAAAGGTCAAACATTGTGCATATTGGATATAATAAATATCCAAACTATACATTAAAAGACCTGATAAAGAGCAGAATGTTAAACACATTTTGCTTTTTATTAATCGACCACATCTTTAAATATTTGTGGGTTTCAAAGAGCAGCATGTAAAACTCAAAGTGCATGATGAGTTTTTTTTATTCAAGTTTAAATACATTTTTAAAAATTTGTGTATTTTTTATCTTCTTTGTACCTTGTGCTGGAACTTCTTGATCCACAAGAAGTAGATTTATGTATTTCATTTATTTTTTTTCATCTTGTCATTTAAGCTCTGCTTGTCCCCCCAGAGCCCAGCCACTTATATGATTCTTTATAGCCTGGAGACTCTTCCTTCCCCGGCCACCTGCCCCCCCAAGTACCTCCCCGGACCCCTGACCCTCTGAATGACCTGATTGACCGAAGGCTCCGTCCATCTCCCGCATCTCCTTGTTCATTTTGGCGATCCGTAACCTGAAAGGTTAAATAATAATAATAAAAGATACATCAGAGGATTTTGTGTCTTTCCTGGTTTAACTGGTTTCATAGAGGTGAAATACTCACAGGGTGACGATGTCGGCGTTGGCGTTGTCCACGGCGATGGTTATGGAGTCTTTTTGGTTCTTGTCTCGGGCGTTGTAGTCAGCTCCTCGCTTCAGGAAGAGACAAACCAACCTGGAAATGCAAAACAGGTTTTATAATTATACAGCAACACAAAGATAAATTTAACCTGTGACTAAACAGAGCACTTCGCTCTCACACTGCAGGTTTACTTGTGGTTTCAAGAGTTTTCAAAAGTAGAACATGAGGCAGAGCTTTAAGGGTTTCAGTTTTTGATAAATCCTACAGTTAGTTTTGGTTTCCTGGGTTATCCTTTAGTTCTGCTGCTACAGGCTTAGACAGTTCTTCAGTCTCCAGGTCTGAACAGATCTTAGGAGGGATTCTGGTCCACTCCTTACAGAAACTCTACATTCTTCAGGGTTTTTGGCTGATGCTTGGCAACGTGAAGCTCCCTCCATAGATCTTAGTCTGCAGACTGGTTAGACCATATTGTGACATTATTGTGCTTCTTTTTTAGCCGCTCATTTGTTACCATGGCAACATGTTTGGAGTTATTGTCATGCCTGAAGACACATTTTCAGTGTTCTGGCTGAGAGGGGAAAGATTTAATGTTGCGTAGCCTCATCCGTTGGCTCCTCAGTGTGAGTTAGTTGTCTTGGTGGGTTCTTAACAGATGAACAGCCTCAAACCATGTTTCCACCTCCCTGCCTGACTGTAGGGGTGGTGTCCTTTGGGTCATACTCAACGTTTATCAAGAGCTTCATCACAGAACTTTCTCCAGAGTCTTATCTGTATCATAGATCTTCACTGGCAAATTCTCAAAGTACCTTCTGGAGCAGTGTGGTGCTAAAGTGCAAAACATCATAGTTACATTAGCCGTGTTTCCATCAACGTTTCTTAATTCGCATTTTGAAATTTCGCATCAGAAAAGCTGAATGGAAACG
>JARVJO010000001.1:11928706-11962749 GCA_031762555.1 Cynodonichthys magdalenae
CTGTGTTGAACCAGGGCAGCAACTAAAACATGCAGGACACCGGCCCTTGAGGACCGACTTTGGACACCACTGCTTTAGAAGGTTTGTTTTTTATTGTTAGATTATTAACTTGCAGATTTTAATGATTTTCCTCAAAGCGTTTGGTATATTCTAAGTAACACTCTCATACTAACAATATTTCAAAACTGATAAGAGTAAAACTGTAAAGTAAACCTGTGAGCTCAGCATCTTATCTGTTTTACTCAAGTATTTAAACCAACAGGAACAAACTGTGATGCAACATCTGGAGGAGTGTTGGTGGTTGAAATACAATCATGGGAGTGACTGAGTCTAAAAAATGTTGCATCAATTACATTGTTGCTGTTTGGAAAGAAGCACTGAAATCCCTGAAGATTAGATTAAGTGCAAACAAAAACCAAACACTCACTCCTTCACGAAGGTCTGCAGCTTCGACTTCACCGCCTTCTGTGTGGTCTCAATCACCTCCTGTAGGAGATCAGAACAAATAAAAACCCTACAAACACCTGGTTTGACCACATACTGCAGCTGATAAACATCGTGACTGGAATGTAACAACGCAGATGATGAAGACAAACTCACCCCGTGTGCGTCCAATATGACTGACAGCTTTTTGGAAAATTTGTCTAAACAATCCTGCAGAGCAAAAACCCCAAGTTAGGTTTTATGGTTCATCAGATTTATAGTTAGTTTTTTTTTTAATGGGGTTCTGTGGAGTAGTTAGGAACAATCAATATCTTACCTGTTGTAGATAGCTCTTTGATTGAACTCAATTTGAGTTTAATTATGATCTGACGAGCTAACGGCTAACCAGAGAGGTGCTAAAGCTATAGCAGAATACAACAATTTGAAACGACGACGGTAGATCTCAAATATTTTATAGAAGTTCACACAAACACTATTGATGTAAATGTCACATTTTATAGTATTTTAAATATAAACAATGTTATTTGCAAGTACAAAGAGTGGCAGTAGCAGCTAGCTCTACTGTGGTATTTCTGGTGCAGAAGAAGAGTGAAATAGCTCTGCAGGGGGAAAAAAGGTTTGGAATGAAATATGACGTCAATGTAAAGGTGAACATTTACTGCATGAACTGATGGAACATTTTCAGACTGGAGTTGTCTCAAGACAACATTCCTCTTCGTCTCCGCTCTTCAAAAACTAGCCGTTAGCTCATCAGTCTGGTCAGATGAGTGGGTCTAAATGACCCTCATGTATCAGTTTTGGCTTTGATTTCTTTAAATGGAGCTCAGTCAAAGCCTTATCTACAACATTTGTGACTTCTTTTCAACACTTAAAAAATATAATTATGAAGCTATAGTATCTAAAAACATGTATTCTACAGGTTTTACACAACATGAAAGAAATGTTGGTCTTTTAATTCACCTCCATCATCTGGTCCCTGGTGCACTGTTGACCCAGCTCCCGGAGGCCGTTGACGAAGCTCTTGCTGGTCTGACAGTAGGCTCTGCCTGCATCCAGCATGGCCTGGCATTGTTTCACGAGCTGAAAGACACAAACGCGGAACACCATAAACACGCATCTTACGGCCTGCGCAACAGGTTTGATCCAATGGTCGTCTCGTTTTGGCCCAGAGAAAATCAAATCTGAAGGCAAATCCTAAATCTAAGCTGCAGTTTTTATACAGATACTAACGTGTTTGTGTAAAATCGAGGACCACATGCCCATAATAATTCATAGCTATATCCTGTGATCAAAAATCAGCGTTCAAGTCAAGTCTTTTGGTCCTTTACACCTGCTTTGCTATTGACTCTTATAAATAAACATACTTATAAATTTGTTTTATCGGTACTTTATGTTCTGATAGCAAAGCATCCTCAGTATACAATGATGCTGAACATCAGAATAACTGCAGAGAACAGCTGAAACACAGGCAGATGTGTCCAACTCTGTAACACAAGAGGGACAAAATTCAACATTTGGTCCAAGCCAAAGGCCAATCTCTCATAATTTATTGAAGAAATGCTTTAACAAATTATTCTTATAGAAATAAAAATGACCTTTTCTAAATTATATTTTAGTTAGCATCTAAAACAATATACATCCTAACAGATAAAAAATGATTAAATTTAGAAAGACATCAATAGCATTAATTTCTTATGCCTTACTCTCTATCAACAACTTTCTCATTTATTTTATTAAAAATATACTTTATCACAATCCTGCAAATCAGGTAAAAAATAAAACTCACTCGAAATCCAATTATTTTCCTTTAATTAAAGAAGAAAATACAGAAAAAGATCCTTAAAGTCCATTTTCTGTTGCTCTTGTCACACCAAAATCAAAGTTTACTGAAAAATTCGGACTTTTCTTGGCTTGAAAGTTGGCCAGCTGTCAGGAGAAGACTAAATCCATCCAAAACAAAAAGACAAACCTGACTCCTTTGGGGTCAGATAAAATGTTAGCAGCGGCCAGATTTGGCCCACTGGCCTTCAGTTTGACACATGTGGTTTAAACTAAGTGTAAGTAGGCTTGAATATATCTCTAGACCACAATGCACTGCAGAGTACTGACACTGAGCATGAGGATTACTAACTGTTACAAAGTCAATGCTATCATGCTATCACCAGCTAGCATACTGATAGCAGTTGAAGCTAATGCTAGCAAACCAATACACAAAACAAGTTGGCAAACTCAGCTAACCATAATATAATTGACTCTTCTGACTAGACTAGCCCAGGCTGTGTAATCCTGGTCCTTGAGGACTACTATCCTGCATGTTGTAATCAGGCGTCTGCAGAACATGAAGAGGTAATTCAACCATCGAAGCAGAGAAACAAGTAAAACATATGCAGGATAGCAGACCTCGAGGACCAGGTTTGCCCACCCCTGGACTGGACCAACCTCTTCGGTTTCGATGCAAACTGCGACCCTGTTCAGGTCAAAGCAGGTAGAGAAAACTGAAAACGGGCTGTAGTGATAAAAGGTATTTGTGACCACAGTAGTAACCGTTCAACAACATTTACACAACTTCTCTCCCTATAAATAACTCAGCTGTTTGTTTACATCACAGACAAGTCCTGCTGCTGTTCTGAATATCTGACTTTTAGAAAAGATCTTCCACATTTTTAACTTCAGCAAAAGTCCTGAATAATTCTTAACAAGTACTATTTAAAGAGCTCTAAATATAACTCTATAAATCTTTATTTAAGACTCCTGAAAGAATAAAAAATAAATAAAAACACAATAAGCATTTGATGTCACAATGTAAATATTTATAGCATTTAAGGCTAATTTTCAATCAGCTGCTTTAATAACAAGGTTCTGGTTTTGGCTAATTAAGATGCTAAGAAAGTTTTCTATATTTCAATAAATTGTATAATTATTATGTTTATTAGCTGCTTGTTATTAATAACTAATGGGGTTTTCATGTCTTGGCAAGTCAAAGACTAATTTCCCTTTGGAATAAATAACATACTTTTAAATAGAATTGATGAAGTTCTTATTTTAATTTTCATCCTTTCATTTCATTTGAAATTCATGACTATTCTCAGCCAGGTGCTACAGCACTGGGAAATCCCTTCGTATAATGTTTGACGTTTTTTGTACATTTTGAGGGAATCCCCCTTTTATAAGTATAGGACTTGAATTACTGATGACATCACTCCTGACCAATCAATGAGCTTTCAAATCAGCGCTTTTGTAAACAAAACAAACTTGTTGCCAGGTTTCAACAAACTACGTCTCACTTTGAATCTTTTGAGATGGAAAAATAAAATAAATGACAATAATAAGAGTGTTAATGCTTTAGTCTTATATAAAGCTTTTCAAGACCCTTAAAGACACTTTACGATTTTGTGCATCAAAATAATAATAATAATAATAATAATAATAATAATAATAATAATGTCAATAGTTTGATATTTTCTCATTGTGACTCATTTTTCCAGAATGAGGCACAAATAATGTTGTTTTACCAAGATGTTTTTGGGACCTGAAAGTAAAATACTGGAAGTTTGTGTAACGGCAGATAGTTTTTCTCACACATCAACACACACATTATGCCAAGGGGGGAAAAAAGTCACATTTTATCTGAGCAGATCAGTCATGTTACAGCACGACGCCATGGAAAACAGAAAAAGAGCAATAAGAGAAACACAACACGACCTAATCTCATCAAAGGCACCTTACGTCAGCTGAAAAACATCTTTTTGTTTCTTTTCTTTGACAGCGAGCTAAAAGTTCAGCAGCAAAACACAAACGCTTGAATCCAGAGAAAAGGAGAGTTTTAAAACCTCACTTGGCCCATTTTTCTCTCTTTCTGCAGAACATTAATCACTCAGCGAGCCTTGCAGGTGTTTGTTTTTTTTAATGAAATGCACGAAATCTGACATTCAGTCGTAAACTGTGACGTTTTTATTTATTGGGTCTCATCAGGGAAGAGAAACGCAGCATGTGACTCGTCGGTGTGTAGGTTCAATAGATCTGAAACTGTAGCTTGTATGATTACAAACATGTGTCTGAGGAAAAACAAATATCAAAAAAAAAGTTTTGTCACTGAAGCAGAACAAGGTTCAGTTCTCTCATTGAGAGGACAATGATGAGGAAGCAGCACCAGCAGCAACTTCCTGCTCAGTTCAGGTAAACCTTCCCTCAACGACCAACGTTTGCATCTCACTTCACTGCATGGCTGATACCTGTCTGTGTGTGTGTGTGTGTGTTGAATTACAGCAGTGTGTAGGTGCCAGTGTCATACCTTTTCCAATCGAGTCTCGAGTTCAATCACATCGTTCTGGACGAACTCAATCTCTGCTCTGAAAAACAAAAATTTAAAGAATCACAGAATTAGTAACAACTTAACGACTCACTTATTACATTTTTTTTAATATATTAAATATTTTATTAGAGAAAAATAAAATACGTTTATGTTTTATATATAAGGAAGTTTATTGTGTGAATAACACAAACATGGATACAAACTGAGGACTAAGTTTTGTTGGTTGTTAAATAAATAGCAGCTCATTTAGAATAAACCAGGCAGTTGGGATATTTGTGTTGAACAGTGACGTGGGCCTGCTGTTTTACCCTGACTCTTATTTTATGTTGCATCTTTCATTTTGGAGGCAGATAGCTGAAACATCCTGGTCATGTTGGATCAGAGTCATTCCTCTCCACTGTCGCCCACCATCTCACGCTTGTTTGTGTAGATTGCATCAACATGAAGGTGAAACACAATCTACTGGTTTGACAACTTTATTCTCATACTAAAATAAACTGACTGACTGGATTATAACAAATATCATTTTACTGAATCTGGATCTGTTGCGAATTGAACTGGTTTGTAGAAAATTAGATTTATACTTTTGTTGTAAATTGTTGTAAATATAAAAACTGAAGTGATTAAAGATTTTTTTTTTATCAATAACATTTCCTTTTTTGTGCCAGTTTCCGTGATAAATTTATTGTGTTTAAAGTAAAAAATGAAAGAAAATTTAGCTAAAATCAAAAAGTAGCAAAAGAAAAGTTCAAAGTTCAAAGTACAACATTAGCTAAAAGCAATTATTAGCAAAACATAGTTAAAAGTAGCAAACGACTAGCTAAAAGTTAAAAGCACAAAGGTAGCCAAATGCCACTGGTAACAAAAGAATAGCTAAAAGTTGTAAAATGCTAGCTGTAAGCTAATAGTAGCAAAATACGAGGTAAAAGTTAAAAGTATGATAGTAGCTAATAGCAAAAAGTAGCAAACGGCTAGCTTAAAGTTAAAAGTACAACAGTAGCTGAAAACAACTAGTAGCAAAAGACTCCCTAAAAGAAGCAATATACTAGTCAGAAGTTAAAAGTACACGACTAGCTAATAGCAAAAATCTAGCTAAAAGTAGCAAAAGACTAATTGTTAAAAGAACAAAAGAATAGTGAAACGTAGTCCTATAAAAAGTATGAATCCAACTACAATAAAGCTGTTATTTTAGGCCTCTGGCACGCCTCTATACTCACTTTAGAGTAATTCAGCATGACGTCTATGTTATGTTTGGAAACTTTGCAACCTTCGACAGAATTTAAAACATTCCTTTGAGCTTGAGCAAAGTTTTGGGATGCAATCATATTTTGTAGAGCAGTTTAGTTTGAATGTGTAAGTTTTGGTTTTGGGGTCTAGATTTGAACCATTTTTAACAGAGCAAAGCATGTCAGACTTCATGCGTGTGGCTGCTTTTAGGCCGTTGGTTTTGTTAGTGTCTCTCTCTGCCTGTTGTCTCGTAGCAGCAGCTCAGCCATGTGGTTTCCGCCGCCTTCCACCGACAGTACAGACAGAAAACAGTCAAACCATGAGGCTGAGTGCAGAAGAGGAGAGGGACACAGAAGCTGTTTGTGTTTGTGATTCAGAGACTGAGGTCATGTCCTTCTGAAGCACAACCAGATAAGTAGAGTGAAGGAAAAATTAAAGGAAGAAAGGAGACGACCGAAGGGATGATTTCTCTCAGCCTGAGCGAGGGAACAAATTAAGTCGGCACTAAAGTCAAGTTTCCGCCGCGGTTCTCCCCACAGAAAACACACTTCCTGTCTCCTGTTGATCACTTCGGCACATCTCGCCTCACTTCCTGCTGCCCTCCCACCACACTGTTACCTAGCAACAAGCAGCAGCACATCTGAGAGGTTGACCAAAGTTGTTACAACAGTTCCCACCTCCCTCATAGATTTGCTCTTTGATCCGTTTAATTGACGTTTCAGAACCCGAGTTGGTCTTCTCTTCTCAGACTTTCCACCTCTGCGTGAGCCTCATGAAGACAGCAGAAGAGGAAGAAGAAGAAGCGACTGATGGTGGACGCAGCTCAGTTGAAAGACAAGGATGCCAGTTGGTGTGACTCAGGCCCCGTGCCAGAAAAACCCTGTGAGGGGGGTGACACCCAAAGGTCGAGAGCCGTTTGCAAATTCAGCTTACTGACACTTCCTTTTAGATTGCACCAGATGCTGATGCTGAAAGAAAAATAGCTTTTTTAAAAGTAATTGAAGGAGCAGTTCAAATCTTTTCGAAGTGGGGAAATGTTAGGAACTCTACTCAGCACAGATTTCCTTACTTTTTGTGCTACAGTAAGTTTATTAATTTCAAGACAATCAGCCACCGCAGCAAACTTAAGACCTGCTTGAAACAATTGGAGCTCCTTACAAGGAGCTGTGCATGAGAAGCATGAAAAAGACTGAAGCAAGTACTCATGCAGGGCTATTTAACACAGCATTAGCATTAAAATTGTGTTAATACAACAACAAACTGTTGAAAAGCAGAGAAAACACCTCAACAAATGCTAATCTGAGCTTTGACCATGTCCACTACTAAAAGTTAAAGTCCTGCAGCTGGAAACCCCTCTAATGGATCAGAATCAAAGGCTTCAGGTACAGAGACGTGTGCTGCTGCTAAATCGTTACTTCATTTTCACCGGTCTGATAAGTCGAGGGGGGTGGGGTGGTGGGGGTAGTGAATATAGTCTGACCGGGCTTTTAGGTAAGATTTTGGACACTTTCGCTTCAGCTTATAGAAGTTTATGAAATTTACGCAAGAGAAAAACAAGTTAGGGGTGGACCGGGACACAACAGCTACTGAAGCTGTAACATCGCTACCCACCTTCTTTATCCAAGTGCAATTTATTCTTTAGGAAGCTTCCTCTGCCTTCATAAAATATTTGCAGTCACCTCTACATCGCTTTCAAAATTTAGGACATCCTTAAGTTAGCAAAACGCCTGAGTCTAACAGCAAATCCGAGTTCACAAATGATCATAGTTTCTAATTTATTATCCCTTCAGAATAAAAGACAATGACAGGAACAGATGCTCTGTGTTGTTTATCTTTGTTTCTTATTTCTTAAGAGGGGGCGGTAGGTGTTGTGTTGAAAAAAAGTACAGACTGGAAAAAGTTCTGTAAGGAAACCATTTGGTGTGTGACTACCAGCTGTTAATGATTTATTTTCGCCCGTTTTAACTCAACTTTGAATATTCAAAAATCACTGCCTGTCCCATATATGTCGAGTTGTACAGATTTGCTACCTTCTCAGATGTTTTACGGGTCATGATACAGGTAAACGAAGGGGTTGACATATATGACGTTTATATTGGACCTGTTGTGTAGATAGCTCACCAAAAAACCTCAATTTGGAGAAATAAAGTTGAATTTTGACCACTGATGAGCTAACGGCTAGTCAGAGTGGAGCCAAGGACAAGTAGATTGTTGCAGCCTTAGAACAACTTTAATCTCAAAAACTTTAAAGTGGTTCTATTTTCGCATTACATTTATATATAACTGTGGTGGCAGCAGCTTGCTGTAGCACTTCCAGCAGAAATATCCTTACACATTACAGCTGTTTAACAAGTTCTTTTTCCACTTTGGTGTCAAACTAGCCATTAGCTCATCAGTTCTGTCAGAATCAAACTCTATATGATTTAAAGCGCCATGTGCAGCAGGTAAGATATTTCTTACCCACAATAGAAAACTGCACTTAATTGTTAACATTTAATGAGTTTCTGCAATAAACCAGGTCAGTCCACTCAGCAAAGCTTAGTAACAAACATTATTCCATTTTAGGGCTGAAGTCTAAATAATATGTCAGATTTCTTCACACTTCTAAAGAAAGTCTTGTTTTTAATTTTAATATTATTGTTTTAATATTATTCAGCAAGAAATAGTCCTATTTGTTTTCTTTTAAAGCTAAATTTGAAGGAGGTTTTGCTGTTGAAGGCTCGTGTTTTCCTCATCCACATCATCAGGATGAATTAGGTGCAGGTGAGGCTCTTACCTGAAGCGCGGAGAGTCTTTCAAACACTCCTCAAAGTCCAGCTTCACCGTCATCCCTCCCTGCGTTCAGTCCCGCACGACAACACACCAGTATCTACCCGAAACCTCACTTAACACCGGGGCAGGGCTGGTTAGAAATTCTTCTTTTTTTTTTTCCTTCTAGATTTCAGCGCTCCACTTGTGCCAGTTGGTTCATGATTGTGGCACAAAAGTTTATTTTGTATTCCTCCTCGGCAAAAAATAGTCCCCGTTCAGCTTCGGTCCTCAGTCCGGTTTCTCACCCGCACCCGTGTCCGGAGATAACTTGTCACCACTCCTGAGTGAAGGCAGGGGCTGTTTGTGGCGTTATTACCATCTTATTCTGTCAAAAACAAAATAATAAACGTCCTCTCTGCTTCCGCCGGGATGATGCTGCAGAAAACAAACTGGTCGCCAATTTTATTCGAGAATAATAATAAAAACTCTTGACAGATAAATATGAGTAAAAATTAAATTAAAGGCGGTGTGAGGGAGAGTTGTCGGATGTTACCTTCCCAGGGCTGAGTACTCGAGTAGTTTGTTAAACACACTGAAGGTCCAACCCCCCTGTGCATCACTCTCCTCACCACTTCCGGGTTTGTCAGTCAAAGCAAGTTGTGGTTTTAGAAGCAGAACAAAATAAAAGGTTACACTTCAAAGCCTCCAATATTTCTTATTCTGACTCCTCCAGCCTGCTTTACATGAGTTTACAGACATTTATTTGCTTTAAAAAAAACACACAGCAGGTTCTGAGTCGTATGTTTCTGCTCCTTTAACTGTTTTGTTTTCCGTATACACTTGCTGTGTGTTTGAGTTTCAAACTCTTCAGTTTTAATGACCCGTGTGAGCTTCACGTGTACTGAGAGCTGGGTGTGGATTCTTGTCTGGTAACTTCTTGTTGTTAAAAACCTGTTCGCAGATCACTTCCAAAGATTCAAATATCTGGAAGCGCACTGCTGCAAAAATAAAAATAAAATAAATAATATTAATAAAATAAAGGTTTTGTGTGCCAAACTGAAAATAAAAATCTTTAAAATGATCTAGTTGCACATGTTGGGCTTAAAATGTTTTTTTCTCTATTCTACTAAAAGTTGTTGTTTATGACACATTACCTTCTACTTTTGTATTTGTTTATTATGGGCAGCTGTGGCGGAGTGGTTAGGGGAGTTGTCCTGGAACCGGAAGGTTCTATCCCCCGTTCTAGCTGTCTCAGTCTTCTGTCCTTGAGCAAGACACTTAACCTGCCTTGCCTACTGATGGTGGTCAGAGGGTCCAATGGCACTGGTACATGGCAGTCCTGCCTTTGTCAGCGCGCCCCAGGGCAGCTGTGGCTACAATGTAGCTTACCACCATCAGTGTGTGAATGTGTGTGTGAATGTCTGTAAGTGTAAAGCGCTTTGGGGTCTGGAGGGACTTGATAAAGTGCTAAATAAGTTCAGTCCATTTACAATTTTTACCAATAAATTTTTCACTTAAGCACATATTGTTACTGATGCAATGCATTCTGGGAATGATCATGATGATAGGTGCCACTTGAGACTAATAGGCTACACAAAAAGTCAACATTTAAAGCTTTAATGTGCAAACATCATATATTAGCATTGGGGCTAATGCCATATGTTAGCTCTGGAGTTTTTAATTTTATATCATATATATTAGCTTTGAGGCTAACACCACATGCTGATATATATCACACATTACCATGTATATATTAGATTTGAAGATAATGTATCATTATTTAAATTAAATTTGGAGCTAACGTCATTGATTGCCATGATACTCTGAGCTTAACAGTATATATATTAGCTTAAGAGCTAACACTATATATATATCCCTATACATTAGCTCGAGAGCTAACACCATATATTGGAATTGATTTTCATAGAGCAAATTTTTGCCACAATTGAGATTTGCTTGAAATGGTTCCATAAGGTCTCCATCTAACATATCCCGTAACTAAAATAACATGTATAAAAAAGTTTTCTAATAGGTAATTCTTCTGAAATCCTTTTAATTCCTTTTTTAAATTTTCATTACAAATGGACCTTTTTTCTTTGCTGTGTGCCATACTGATGGGAAATCCTAACAATAACTAAGTTTAAGGTGTCTAAATAATTCAATGAATGCTAAATGACCAGATAATTCACTGCAATAATAAAAATAACTATAACTCAAGTCAAGTCAATTGTATAAATATTGACTTATGTTTTGGTAGTAGCTAGGAGAGCTCTGAGTGCTACAGACATGCATTATAGTAATTTCTTGGCTTTATAGGATTGATTAGCTGTGGCAGCCATCATGTTGAATTATGTTATGATAAATTTTGCAGGCTGCAGCCCTCTGTACAAACCAGTTTGACTATTTATAAACATAGACTTGAATAACCCGTGTTTATCCATGTCCATCAATCATTTTGGCTCCCTCTGGTGTTCAGATTGTAGTACTGCAGACATAAACTGATTTTGATCTCATCTTAATACTGGCACTGCTTTGGGTGGTTTGTTGTTTTTCTTGCATCCCGTTGGTCCAGATAATCCCAGATAATCTTTTTCATTCAACATCTGCAGGATCACAACATGATGACGCTTTACTAACGCCTAAGCACAGTTTCTACCCCCCCACCCCACCCCCCCCCTCTCTCTCTCTCCGGGCGCCACGGAAAGGGTGTAGTTAGATCTGTCGTTGCTATGTTGCTTTACCAAAACAAACAAAAAAGATTTGGTATCTTAAGGTGAAGTGGTTTGTTGCGGCATGTTTAACATTCCGCCAAACAGGTGCTCAAAACCGAAAGATAAAAGCATTAAAATATAAGCGGAAGCGTTCCAGACATGAATACACCTTTATGTTCAATGTATAATTTACACATTCCTCACTAAATCTATAATCTCCTCAGATGTGACACCTGAAAGAACTGGAGCGCATTTAAACGCGCTCAGGACGGGTGAGTTGCGCCAACAAAAAGTGAGCGTGTGCGTAAAAAGCGCACGCAAAGAGCGCACCATCCTCAGAACCTGTCCTTCCGACAGGTCATTGAATGCTTGTTTTTTGAAACTTGGCTGTTCGATGGGTTCATCGGTTCATGTTTGTCTTTGACAGGAGATCCCCCAAGCGTCTGTCCAAGTCCAAACGCAGAACGAATATGTCACGCAATATCCGGGAAGATTTTCAAAGTAAAGTTTTACAATTTTGTAAAACATCGAGAGCTGAGCTGATCATCAAAACAAGAGTGTGTGTATATGAGGATTCATTTTTTGTTGCTTGTTTGTTTGTTTTTAGAAGTTTGTGAATCTTTGCTTTAGAGGACGGTGCAAGATGATTTGATGAAGCAGAGGTCATCACGATAGTTATCAAGGCAGTTACTGGAGACAGAATAATCCAGTTTCTTGATCTTTATCTATTTATTACCAAAGTAATGTGGAGCAGAAAAATCCCAGAGATTAGACAGTTCAAAGCAACATATTTTTTCTTTTCTCTTTTCTTTTTAGTTGATCATTAGGGTTGGAAGTCATTAGTTATAATGTCTTCACTGTAAGGCCATGTGATATGAGAAGGATCAAAGCATGACCTAACATCAAACTACAGCCAAGAAGACACCTAAGAAGACTTACTAATTATATTCTGCTACAGATAAAAAATATATATAGGCCTATGCCAAACATATTTAGTAAAACCCATTGGATAAAATGTAAAACCTGTGTGATGTCATGTGAAAACTATAAAACTGCACTTAAAACATGTTGGATTACACATCAAAATGATAAAATAACAAGCAAAATTTGTTGGATTACGTGTGTAAACTATAAAATAACATGAAATATCAGTGGGATTACACGTGGAAACTATAACAATGCATGTAAAACACGTGGGATTACACATGAAACCTTTAAAATAACATATAATAATAGCAATATCTGTGGGATTTTATGTGTGAACTAATAACATGTAAAACCTGTGGCATTACGTGTGTAACTTTTTAAAATACATGTGACATTCTCTGAATATGTAAATCCTTTAAAATTGTTTGTCAAATATATGAACTAACATGAAACTTGTAGGTTTATGTGTGAAAATTTTGAATTATTGAGAATTTTTTTTCTTTATCCTGAAAAGTAAAAAACAGGCCCTTGGCTAGTTATTAGCCCTTTGCTAGCTATTAGCCCTCGGTTATCATTAGCATAGCCTGTATTAAAGTGTTTGCCTCTTTATCAGTGCTCCGCACTCTATTACTTGGGCTTATATGTTACTATTTATATCTTTCTGACAGATTTAAAACTTGTTTTTTGTTGTTGAGATTTATTTTGAAGGACTCCTGACGTACTTCCGGCGTCTCTCTGTGTAACTTGACGCTCCGCCCCTCGGCGCAGGCATTAACGTGAAGCCGCATAGTAAGTAACGTTTCCAAAATAAAGCGGGCGTGAGGAGCTCCGTGTAGTAAACGGCGCAAAACCTGGGAGGAGGAGAAGAAGAAGGAGGAGGACAGAGGAGGTGTTACCGGGCTGGGGGGGTGGGGTGGGCCATCTGCCAGGCACCGGTCCAGGATAAAATGTCGAACCGAAAGCACCGGGACAACCAAGAAATCTGCGCCCGCAAGGTCCGGGAGCTGGCCCAGTCCGGGGTAAACAAACACTGCTTCGAGTGCAACCAGCCCGGGGTGACGTACACGGACATCACGGTGGGCAGCTTCGTTTGCACGTCGTGCTCCGGAATGCTGTGAGTACAAAAAAACAAACAAACAAATAAACACATTGGGGGTGATGGACAGAGAGAGTCAAAGATCAGGCCCGATGTTGCAGCGGCGTGTGGACTGAAATGTGCAGAGTAATATTTTGATTTCCCCCACGTCAACAGGAGGAGGAGGAGGAGGGAGGGGGGTATTAATGTTGGTGCAGCAGCCCCAGGATGTGTGTGCGCACATTAATTTACGCAGTGTCTGCCTCTGTCTCCCCCCTCTGCGTGTCTTCCAACAGCTTCATAAACGCCACTTTTCCAGCCCTGATTTATTCCATCATGATGGTGCAGGTTTGACACGCTCCTTCTCCTTTTCTCTTTCCAGGACCTTCTCCAGTTGTGTGCGTGTGTATGTGTGCGCGCGTGCGTGTGTCACATTGTGTTGTTCTGCATGCTCAGCCCCCAGCACTCCTCTTCAGGAAGACGGGTTGTTGTGGTGGTGACTTATTGCGCAATCTTGCACAGCAGTGTCCCACTTTTATGTCCACCCCACCCAGCATGGCGACAGTAGGAGGACATATTTCTCTCCCCCCACACACACCACAACACACACACACACACAACAAATCTGCCCCCTGAAAAACACCGTCACCTGTCAGGTTATTCCCTCTTCCATCTGGTTTTGTCCCTTCCTCTCACTTTTCACCACTTATTTTTTTTTTTCCACATCTCTCCTCTGTGTCCCAGGAGAGGCCTAAACCCTCCCCACAGAGTCAAGTCTATCTCCATGACGACATTCTCCCAACAGGAAGTGGAATTCCTCCAAAACCATGGCAACGAGGTGAGTGGCGGGAAACCCGGTGCACCTGTTTGCGTTACTGATGGATGGATAATTTGGGTCGGATTTCGTGTTCAGCTGGTTCTGATGTGAATAGTGTCAGTCAAACCAGATATTTGTGATCAGAGTTGGGGTTTTTTTGGAAAGAGAACGCTGCTTTTCGAGGTCATGAAACTAAAAAAAGGGGATGGGACCATTTGTGTAATATAAAAACCATGATCTGTTTTCGTTATAACTTTGAATGGCAACTTTTTTTTAAAGCAACAGGCTCCTTTTATAGCATGAAATCTGCATGTACTGTATAAACATTAGACATTAGCACATTCGGACCATTTTCACATCACCTTCCACCACAGTTAATTGAAAAGTTAGCATCATTAACTCATAATCCGCTAACTAAAAATAAAGCTCCACTAATGCTAAACATGTGCAAAAAACAATTGCAGAAGCTGCGTCACACGTCTTCGTCTTCTTCCAGCTGAAGACTGGTGGGGCTGACGCAAACCTGTTGATGTTTGCTTGTTAGTTAGCTGTTAGCGGACTTAACGTTGGCAAAACCTAATTTAATGGAAGCTAACTGGTCTGCTAACAGGTTTTTAAAGTTAGCGACAAAGTTAATCCACTAAACTCCACTATTACTAGGTGTTAGCTGATTACAGGAACCATGCCCTCCCCTGCCTTCAAGAAATGACAACATAAAGTTGTGCTTTTCACTGCAGGTGCTTTTATTTTGAAAGAATTATGAAGCGGAAACTATGGTCATGGGTGAACTCCTCTTTCATGTTAGAGTTTGTGTATCGCCCTTCATGTTGATCCACTCTTGTTTTTCTTTAGTGTTCGCCACAGTAAGCAAACTTGCAGAAAAGATTTGTTTTTTTAATTTTTTTGCACTTCTAGAGGTAACCTGGGCTCGAAACTGCAGTCTCAGGTTTTAAAATACTGCCGCTCTGACCATCGAGCTGCTTCAACAAAGTTCATGTTGATCCGATGGACCAATAAAAATGAAGGAATATAAAGATTCTAGCAGAATTAGCTGCAGCTAACAAATGGTAGCTAAGTGGCTAATAATAATCTTCAGAGAGGAAGTTTTAGGTAAAAAAGGCTCAATTTCATCTATTTGTAGTATATATATAATGTGTTTTAAAAATAGAGGAAGCACAAGACGTGTTTGAGGTTAACAAACAGGAAATTTTGTTATCAACCTCAAAATCCACTGTTTTGAGCATCAATTGTGTTGCTATAACAACAGGCAACCTTCAGATCTCTTGTTCTAAATCTTATGTACAGCTTTTTGTAAACAAGTTAGCTGTAATAAATGCTGTTTATTTATGCACCTTGATATCCTTTTTATGTCAAACATTATGGAATGTGATGAAGTGGTTGCGTAAAACTGAACCGGAGGCTTCGTACAGAACCCTCTGTGGGATAAACGGGCGTAGGTTGCTCTCATTTCAGGGCTTACGTCACACGGAGGTTTGGTACGAAAGTGTTTTCAGCCTCTCCGTTTGAGTACTTCCTGTTTTTATTAGCCTGGCGGTGAGCCAGATGTGTTTGTGTCTGTTTGTTGAGGTAGAGGTGTGTAATGTGGAGATTTCTCCTCTCCTCATCATCCTCTCAGGACTGATCCAGCCTGTTATGACTCACAGTCAGTAATGTTTGCAGCACTCTGACTTCTTTGACTGGATGATTCACTGGTGAGGAAAAAAAAAACATCTTTGTGTTTCTGTGAGAGGTTCTCTGGCACCGAGTATCAAACAGTTACAGGGATTATGGTTTTAATTTGAAACTCTGACAGTTAGAGGCCAAGCCCTTTACTGTTAAAGTCAAACCTAATCTGCTCGGTTTCTCTGTGTTTACCTGGAAAATATGTGCGTGTGTTCAGGTTGGGAGAAGAACCTGGCTCTGTGTGTTTGACCCCAAGGCCGACGGCTGCCCTGACCTGAAGGACTCGCAGAAGTTTAAAGAGTTTCTTCAAGATAAATACGAGAAGAAAAAATGGTGAGTAATTCACCTCGGCTGCTACCAGTAAACATTTTACACAAAAAAAATTGAGGAAATTTTACCAAATGTGCACATTACTGTTCATTTCATCCCAGCTGCAAATAAAAGAGTAGCGGCTGCTTTTGAGACACAAAACCGATTATTTCAGTTTTTCTTATTATTTTTTTAAGCTTCATCATGAGGTTAGATTAAGTTTCATCACATTGTCTCTGGTCCTTGATCTTTGTGAGCTCTTTAGAGTTAGTTTTATTTAGGGTGTGTTCACACTAGGAAAGTCATTTTGGTTCACTTGTTTGGTCCGGACCAAAACCCGATTCAATTTTTTTGGTTTGGTGCGCTTTTCATTCACATTGTGTTTGGGACGGCGTTGGCAAATGCATGTCGTAGCCCAGAGGAGACGTGATGCTCCACATTCCCTGACCCACAACGGCTCGTTGCTTGTAGCGCAGTGGTAGCGTTAGCAACACTTCAGGGCTAAATGTCACCGGGATGCTTGGCAACGGCGGTTTGTGAAGTTCAAAAAGACGCATGTTTCCTGTAGTTGGTTCGGCTTAAGACCTGTTTGTATTCACACCAGAAGCGAACCGCACCAGAGTTTGTTTGGAAGGGGACTAAGTCCAGTTGTTTGGTCTGCACCAGGGTTTGCATGAGTGTATTTACACTGTATAAAAGGTCCAGACCAATGGGGAAAATGAACTCTTGTCTGTTTAAAGCAGACTAAATGTGTCAGGTGTGAATACACACTTAAAATGACCTAATTTAGGAAATTTAAACTGTAATATGTTGAATGACACGACTGTTTTGCTGCTGTATAATCCACCTGCCATGGGCACGTTTCTGTAGATTGAACTGGTGTAATCTAAGATTTATTGTTCAGTCATAGACAGGGCTGCCACGATTAGTCGACTATTAAATTAGTCTATTTTAATAGTCGACATAATTGTGACTAGTCAGTTTGGTAAAAAAAATGTATTTGTTTTTATGTTGTTTAAGCCAGTGCCTTATCCTTATTTTACTCAGTCGATTACACTTTATGCTACACAGTTAAGTTTCAACAAGCTGCATATTTTATTAAAGGTTTAATGAACTATGAACTTAATTGTCTTTATTTTTAGTTAGCATATAACTAAAATCTAATGATAGTTATATAATAGGAGCTGCATTCTGGTGCGATAAGCTGTATGTTTTATATTCAATTAACATATGATCCGATTAGTCGACTAATCGAAAAAAAATAATCTGTGATTTGTCGACTATAAAAATAATCATTTGTGGCAGCGTTAGTCATAGAGGATAAGTCAAACTGGCTTTGATGCATCAACACAACCCCATAACCATGATGGTACTCTGGACAGTAAGACCAACAAGAGGATCACCAAAGCTGCCAGTGTGATGGTCAGACTGAGCAAGAGGGTGTGATCCAACAACCAGCTCAAGGTGTACCAGGCGTGCACTCTCAGTTCCCTTCTCTATGGCTGCAAAGCCTGGACCATCTACACCCATCAAGAGAACCGTTTGGAGAACTTCCACCTCTGTTGCCTCTGACAGGTTGAGGAGTGCCACAACCAATCTGTGGATCAGCTACTTCAGGAAGAAGAAACAATGGATGAATTTCCTCTGTTTTTACACAGTCGGTCTGCTTCTGGATTAATCGGTGGCCTGATTTCAGAAATACGTTTTAAATCTCTCACACTTTGTTTAGGTTCCCTTTATTAGAAGCACTGAAGAAATGAATACAAAGTGAAGGAGAACTTGAAAAGTAAAAGAGTTAAAAAAAAAACCTGAATGGTTCAAATATTATTTCCTAATTTTAGTAGTACTTCAATCACAAAAGCTCTAGTTTCAGAGTCAGTCTTCAGTGTTTTCTCACGTGAACAGTTGGATTTGTGACTTTCGGAGTTTTCACAGTCCAGTTAGTTTGAGGTGTGAGGATTGTGTGAAAATTCATTCTCAGAATTAGAGTCACACGTTGCTGTGATTTACACACAGTTTTCAGCTGTGGATTAACTCTAATGGCTTCTTTTCTGCTGAAATTCAAACTCCTCTGCTTTAAGCCTCAGTGATTTATTAGTTAAAGGAATAGTTTGTTTTCTTTTTTATGGAGTTCTGTGGAAAAATTAAGAACGATCATTGTGTTACTAGTTGAAGGTAAAGTCTCAGTTTGGGGAAATAGTTTATTTATGACTTGACTGATGAGCTGATGGCTAGTTAGAAACCAAAGTGGATCTCTGCAGTTTTGAAACAGCTAAAATCTTTACAAAAAATTAGCACTTTTCATGCAAATAGTGTGTTATAAACATTTGTATGGCTAATAATTTCACACTGTCGTTTTTCAGACAATACATATATTATTTCTGCTGGAGTTGCTACAGCTAGCTGCTGCTGCTACTATTTGCTATTGCAAATAACAATAAAATAAGTAATTATGTAAGGCAAAATTTAGTCCCATTCAATCCACTTTGTCTGGACTAACTATTACCTCATCATTCAACGGTTTCTCCAACAGGTAAGATATTTACTGTCCATCATGTGTACATGTAGCAAAAATCAAGCCTGAATGATATTTTTAGCACCAGTGAGTGACTCAGGCTCATTTATGTTTCTTGTTTTTTTTTTTTTTTTTTTTTTTTTTGCAGGCATTTTTCCAAAAGTAAAAACCGGAGGGATGTGGAGGGTCCCTGGAGTCCAGGAGTCCAGGCCATGCCCTCTTCTCACGGCCTCCTAACGAGCCAGGGCCCATCCCATAACTTGCCCCCGAACGCCAGATCAACACGACCGCTGGTGAGAGGCTACATGAGGAAGAAATGCACAGGAAGTTGTTTAGATTCAAATCAAGGCATGAGGAGAGCGTGAGAGCAGAAGTGAAAGAAAAATTAGGAATAAAAAGAGGAAATGAAGGCAGTGAGGTGTTCAAAGAGAGCTGTAAAGAAAAAAAGAGGAGATTAGGTGATGAGATGACCTGACTTGAACAGGTTGGACAGTTAGAAGAAGCCTCAACATCAAAGCCTCGCCTCTGAATTATTGAGAAAACATGAAAAAGACTCACCTTGTCTCGGTTTTCTTCTCATCTCAGTCTCAGTCCCAGCTGCCGTCCTGGGATCGAGCTCCCACCATCTCACCCGCCGACATGAGGATGGACGCGTTCACGGCTCGACCGTCCCGCTCCCAAAGCTTCAGAGACCCCCCTCTGAAAGGTCAGCGCTCAGATCTCTGTAGAGGGATTCTGCGGGTTATCGGCTTCGTCACCTTTGTTTTTTTATCCATCTGTGAAGCAGATTCCTCTCTGTGCGGTATAGAACGCCAGCGACCGGGCTCTCTGTCGCTGGGGGGTCAGAGCCACGCGCCATCGTTCCCCGCCCTCCCACGGCCCTCAGGTCAGCTTTGTTCTCCTTTATCTTAAAAATAAATAAAACAACTCAACTGTACAAGAGTGAGATGTTGTGGTAACGCTGGAACAGGGAAGACTTTCAGTGCTGGATGGCAGAAAGTGTTGAGTTAATTAAATTTATTTATTTTTTGGACTTTTTATTCAAAAAAACTAGGAGACCATCCAAACAGGAACGTGTTTTGTGACTAAGCATTTATTTTAATGTTGCTGTAGTTATAAGGAGCTAAATTGAAGCCATAAAGTTAAAAAAATATATTTTTGAAAAGTGAAAAATTTTGAAACAGGAAAATAATTTTGAACCTAAAAATATATGTTTTGATTATATGATTCAACCACCTGCTATACGAGGTTAATTATATGATAAGGTCCACAATATTTTTTTTTATATTATCCCACGGACTGCCATCTATTGTTAAATATATGATACAACGATTTGTCATATTTTTAAAATATTTGACACAAAGGCCCGTGCATGTTAATTATATACCAACCTACCATATTTTTTCATTTATATGACAACGGCCTGCCATGCCTTGTTAATTATATGCTACAATGACATGCCATACTTATTTAGATATGTGATACAAGTACTTCTTATCATTTTCAAATCTTTTTATTTCGCATTCCTTTTGTTTTTTAATTCCAAAATTTTCAAAACTTTGATTTATTTTTTTTACTTTATGACCTCAATTTAGCTCCATATAGTTACTAGAAAATACACCAGTTTTACTCAGTCTTGCCCAGAAACTGAGCTTGAGTATATATAACTAGTGATGCTTGTGTATGCATATGTTCGTTTGTCTGTTAGCAAAATATCTCAAGAACCAATGGATGGATTTGTATGCGATCAGAAATTAAGGGTTTAACTCTCAGTCAAGATGGCCTCTATAGCTAAATGAACATAGTCAAATAAATGTCTGCAACTCATTTTTACGGGTATAACCTCCATTTTGCTATTTTTATTAGCAAAAGTGTACCGAAGTTTGACAACTTGATTTTTATTGGTGTGGTGTGATGTCATTGTTCTAGCTTCGCATTTAAAAAAGGGAATCCCCAAGCTTTACATTATACGAAGGGATTTCCTGGTAGAGAAAAAAAAATATTAATTTCGAAGCAATTTAAAAGATTCAAATTAAAGTCTAATTTGAAAGCAGATTAAGATTGTAAAACGTGGTCTTTATGGACCCGTTTTTACGTAAATCTCATTTGGACTCATTTGGCAGCACAGGTTTTTGTTTTGGTATCGTTCCACATTGATGTTTTACTCAAAGTCAATACTTTATGATGAGAGCGAACACTTCCCTGTCATCCCGTCACCTCGTAGTGTTGCTTGTATAAACCAGTAAACCAAAGCGGCTGCAGGGAGGATGGTTCGATATGTCATCAGTGACTCTTTCCTCTTGTCTTTTCTCTTCCTGTCCATCTCATGTCCTCCAACCTCGTAGCCAGCAGCTCGTTCAAAAACCACTTCACTTTAGGTAAGAGCCGACGCCTCTGAGTGTTGTGTTGAGTGAATCGATGCGCTCCTCCTGCCTGCTGGTCATGTGCACCGTGACTCACGTGCATGTGGGTTTCAGTTCAGTTCTGACAGGGTCAGGATTTTGTCTGTCAGGTGTTAGACCTATAAGGGTCAAGGAGATGTGTCACAGAGAGCTCCTCGAGAAGGGAAAGAACAAGTTTTAGGCTATTTTTAGGCAGAGGGCAGCTGGTATTTCTCACCATTTCAGTATTGAAGCACTTAAAGGGTATGTAGTGCTTCAGGTATGTTCTCTGAGACTCACAGGAGATCAAAGGCCAGAGACACGCAGTTGGACTTCATCTTGCTTTGTATCAGGAGTTTATCTGAAACAGGCCAAGTCTGCTCTCCATCTCTGACTCCTCAGGGAAAAATGGATTTTCATTTCCGTCTTCATGCTAACAGCTGATAGCGCCACTCCCCGCGGCTGATCTTCCTTTGCTCCGTGCAGTGATGTTGATTTCCTGCTGCTTTTATCATCATTTCAGCTTTCCATCGCATTTTTTTTTGTTTTCTTTAATGCCTAACACAGTATTTAGTACACACCCTGCTTGTCCTGCTGCTGAGGCATGCACATTTTAGATTAGCATCATTTGCTTCTGTTTGAAGTTTTACATCTGATGGGGCCGAACGCATCACATTTCTGTCGACGCTGTTGTGACACAAAATACAGAAAATGCATCATTTCAGAATACAAACGGCATCGTTTTACAAAGAAATAAATAAAACAGCAGAAGTAAAACCAATAAATCTGTGACCTGCCACAACAAATCAGGAATTAGGTTAGTCAAACTAAACTAAACGCATTTTCAAGAGATTTTCCAGAGATACGGTTCGATTTGTTTGCTAATCCGGACAACCTCTGGAAAATCAGTCTGAATCCTATTTTTAGCTTCTCTGAGGATTTCTTGACAACATTTATTTGCCAGCACGGGTCACGTATTGTAAAAAGAAAAAAGAAATCTTCACTTAGGAAAATATTTTTCTCAAGAAATCTCATTTTTTAACATATACAGATTGGTGTAAATGTTATGGAAGCATAGAGCTGCAAAGGACGTAAAATTATTGTTTAGTTGTATCTCGTTATAACCAGAAACTCATAAAATGAGAAAAAACTTTGTGGGCAGCGGTGGGCACAGTTCACTAATATGCTAACAGCTAATGGCAAAGCTAACTTTTTGTTCAGCGGATTAGCATTTGGAAACTGTTAGCGGACCAGTTTGCTTCCACTAAATTTAGTTTTGCTAAATTTAGGTCCGCTAACAAAAACAAAAACATCTGTTTTCTTGTCTGTGTCATGCGCCTCGTGCACTCAAAAGAAAAATGAAAACGTTTTCACCGTCTCAACTGAATTGAGTAAATCTGACACAATTACTTCACGTTAACTTATTAAGTAAGTGAAAAAAATTGCTTTGGATTTACTTAATTCAGTTGAGTAGAACCTGTTGACATAATATATTTAAGTAAATCCAACGTAAACATTTAGTTTTTTGAGTGTGTGTGCGTAGCATCTTTATTGTTTTTCATTTTTACCTGCTTGTGGTTTTAATTGTGTTTTGATGGATGTGTAAATGTTTTTATGGGCTTTCAGCCAAGGTTCTGACTTTTCTGTGGACGTTTAAATGACAAGATTTGAGTTAGCGGTTATCAATTAGCATTAGTTTCCTTTAATTTACTTTTCTTGTTTAGTGGTTTAGCGTTAGCAAAGCTAACTTTTTGGTTAGCTGTGCCCACCTCTGGTTGTGGGTATTTTACTTCACATTTCAACAACAAAAAAAAATACTCAGACTGACAGGTGGAGAGGATTTATTTTGATATTTGAATATTAGAAAAGTTCACACTTCTTCTCTGCCCTTCTTGCTCCTTCGCTCTCAGGTCGTACAGTGTCTGTCTCAGGGACCACGGGGCCCTTCAGAGCCTTCCCCAAGTCTGTCAGCGTGGATTTTGGAGGTCTGAGCCACCCTCAGATGCAGCCCCTGCCTCAGTCTCGGTCCCAGCCTCAGCAGCAGCCGGCCTCCATCAGCCAGACGACCCAACCGGTCAGCAGCTCCAACAGTCAGGATCGATACGCTGCCGTGTCCCAGCTGGACAATGTCTTTTCTGAAACACCGCCCACCACAGGTATCGAGTGTTTGTTGATTTCTAATTTTTAAAATAGTTAAACATCACAGAAATATTCAATCATTTTGTCATTTATATGTGTTTTATAAGTCTTACGTTTAGAAAGTAAAAACATTAGGGCAGTGTTTACTGAGTTTAATGACCTTTGAACTTTTCACCAGCCTTAAACTAACACATCAAGTAAACAAATCTTTGACTTGTGGCATCGATTTTTTTCCCCCCATATTCATCTCTAAACAGTCAGTAGTCAGTATCTTACCTGCAGTAGATACCCATCAGAGCAATCTCAGTTTGGAGAATCAAATCATAAATTCTCGTAATCAAAAACAAGTCAAACTTCTACTTTTATTTACTTAGAGCAGCAAAATTTTTGCTGGTTTTCTTCTTTTAGTGCACTACTTCTGCATCAGATACAGTTACTGTAGCTGTGGAAATTTGATGCGCTATGTTCTGCATCTCTCACACAAAACATGTGTTAATAAAATAATGTTTACGTGACTTTTTATGAAATTTTGGAGATTTTGAGTTTTCATTTTGATTCTCCAATCTGAGATCATGCTAACGTCTGCAGGTAAGATAGTGATGGCTCACTACAGCCCCAGTGAACCGTACTACAAAGCTCTGATTTAAATATCAGTGGTGGGCCCATCTGATCAAAAGGTTAGCTCCACTAACACTACTCTGCAGCCTCTCTTTGCCTTGTCATAATCCACTAACTAAAAATATAGCTCCAGGCTAACACTAAACAACTAAACATGTAAAAATCTGCAGTAGCTAACTCCAACAGCTAACCGCTAAAACCACTGTCAATCAGCCTATGTCACACGTCGGTGTCCTTGGAGCTGAAGACTGGTGTTGACTGACAAACCTGTTGATGTTAGCTTTTTAGTTTAATTAGCCATTAGTGGACCTAAAGTTGACAAAACTTTATTTAGCGGAAGCTAATTGGTACGCTAGCGGTTAGTCTAAAAGCTAATCTGCTAAACAAACCGCAGACTAAGTTTTAGCTCGACAGCTGTTAGAGCTATATTTGTGTTTGCTAAAGTGGCTCAGCTGAAGCTAAAATATAATCATTTTGTAGATCTACGAGTTTCATTAAAACCTCTCCAGTGGTTGATGAGATATTTTCCACCTCTGAACTAAACCATATGTTTACAGGACTGTCCTCGTCTCAAAGAGCGGAGCTGAATTTTTACCCCGGCTGTAATAATGTTTCAGCTTTGATAAGAACTCTGACTCTCTGTAGCAGATCTCTGGAGAGGCAGGAGGGGGGTCTGGAGAGCGTGTGGTCCAGAATGTCGTGGCCAGCTCAGCTCGGTTGCGTAACACTCTTACTCCAAATACCGAGGCTTGTAGCAGCTGAATTATGCTCATTGTGTTTTCTCCAGATCACACAAACACTGATTTTAGACGATCAGCTGTTTTTTTTTTTTCAGTTCACATACCAGGCTGGTTGTTTTAAATGGATCTAAAGCATGTGAGAGGTTTCTACAACACATCTTGTTGTTTGTAGCTTCAGCTCTGTTCAGCAGAGTCAGGAGGTTTATTGATTTTCTGCTCCAGCTTACTTTGATCCCCATCAGGCCGAAGGCAGAAATTTAGATGGTATCCAGTCAATCCTCTCCTGATGACTCACGCGCTAACGTCGAGCAGTTTAAGCTTGCTGTCACAATTTTACTCACATTTCAAGGTAATTGTAGCACTTGATCTCTTGAATTGGGGTTAATTACGAGCCTGAGGTGGTGTTGTGTATGTCTGTGTGTGTCTGTGTGTGTACATGCGTGTGCGTGCGTGTGCGTGCGTGTGAATTGTTTGTGTGCAGCTCCACCTGGTGGCCCCCCCCAGTACAGCACCATCTTCGGCAGCCGGCTGTCATCCAGCTCCACTCCAGCTAGGTATGAAGACATGTGTTTGTAAAACTTGACAAATGATGAATGATTTAAAATTCAAAGTAAAATAGATTTTTTTTCTCCTTAGCTCTCCTGGTGTTGATTCGGTTTCCAGCTCTCAAACATTTGGAAGTAAGCACCAACTTCATTGATCATTTCTGCTACAGCCCCCTTATTGGACTGTGACTCACACTAAAGTTAATGTGAATAGGCAGGAATGTCGTCCCCCCCCCCCTTTAACACACTGAATTATCCCTGTCTTCTTTCACCTCCTCCTCCTCATGTCTCTTTGTGTGTCTCAGATTTCCCCAACCCGTTCAGCTCCAGCGCCGGGTCGGCCTCCCAGCAACCTGTTGCCCTCTCCCCCAGTAACCCCTTCAGCACCGCCTCAGGAGGTAAGCCTCTTGTCCGAGGGGGGGCTGCTTGATTTTTTTTTAATGGAAACTGACAGCTCTAGTAGCTCACCTGTCATTAAAAACGAAACAAAAAAAACTGTATGACCAAAGAAGTTTTTTATTTTTTAATTCTGTTGCAGGAAGATTTTATGTGAATAAAAAAAAAGCTACTGTAAATAAAAACCTTCAATGAGTTTCACGTGTTTTACTTTGTACTGGCTGCAGTACTAGCTAGCTAGCAACAAAGGTATTTAATAGCTAGTAGGTAACATGTATAGCTAGTAACTTTTTTACTAGTAGCTTTATATTAGCTAGCTTGTTAGTTAGCTATTAGCTGAAGTCCTAACTTGTAACAAAGTCGTTTACTATATAGTAGCCAGGATAATTAACTTGTAACTTTCTTTACTAGTAGTTTTTACTAGCTATCTTCTATTTAAGCTAGCTACTAGGTACTGGATAGCTAACAACAAAGATATTTACTAGCTAGTAGGTAGCTAAGATAAGTAGTTACTTTTTTGCTAGTAGTTTTTACTAGCTATTTTGCTCTTAAGCTAGCTATTATCTGAAGTACTAGCTAGCTATCAACAACGATATTTACTAGCAAGTAGGTAACATGGACAGCTATGATTCTATTTTACTAATAGCTTTTACTAGCTATCTTGGACTTTAGTTAGCTATTGGTTAAAGTACTAGCTAGCTAGTAATAAAATTGTTTACTATTTACTCATTTCGACCTACCTAGTTTGTTTATTCACAAAAACATATTATATTTTTTTGAAATGTATTTTAGCACTGAATTGTGGGGGGTTCTTGTCTCCAGGTGACTCCGGCGTGTTCATCACTTCGCCCACCTCCGTTTTTCCTCCTACAGCTTCCTTTCCAACAGCTGCCACCCAGAATGCATTTCCTCACGAATCATCCTCGAATCAAGAGGCCAACGGTGAGATTTGTTTCTTCTGACATGGAAACATCTGTCACTGAATTTTCCTTCTACCTCTTGTTCTGTTCTATCAATGTTTGGGTCATTTTCTTCTATCTATCCGTTTTTAAAGTTTGGATTTTCTCAGTCAGTATCTCTGAGGGTCTCCAAATGTTCGAGGGGGTTCTCAGTTTCCACGTTGCGAGACACAGAGTTCCAAAAATACCAGCTGACACACCCGGAGCTGAAACACAGCTCCAGTGGGGTCTTATTTCAGTTACACTGACACCACTCATGTTTTTACTGTTTTTTTTTTTTACTTTTTATGTCACGCTCTCAGGTTTCGCCTCCTTCCCTGCGTCTGACTCTCAGTCCAAAGTTCCCCGGCCCATGTCTGTGAACCCGTTCACGGTGAGTTCAAACCGGGGAGGGGGGCAAAGACGGGGACTGATTGGTCATTTATTTCCACGCTGTTTCTCACCCTGTTTTTTTCTTTGTCTTGCAGGGGAATGTTTACCCCAGTCGAGGGACGTCGAGAAATCCTTTCATCTGACCCCTCCCCAACACCTCCTCTTCCTCTTCTTCCTCACTTCTCTGGGAACTGATGGAGGAGTGAACCTGAGGAGTCGCTGCCATTTCAAAGCCTCTGGAGTATTTTCACCTTGTCCGGTGGGGGCGGATCGGACCCTCCCTCAATCCGTCCCTAATCCTCTGTGTCTGTGTTTACGTGTTTGTTGAGGATAAAAAACAAAACTAAAAAAAAAAAAAAGAACAAAAAGGCGTGAATGTAATTAAGAAGTCGTACGTATGACAGTGTTCGCCTGCAGTATTTGTACCGTGTGTCCAAAGGTGTTTGTGTGCCGGTGAGAGACGCCACCTCAGGGCTCTGTGGAAAAGTCACGAGCAAAAATGCCTCTTCAGTTTTACCCCAAACGCACACACACACACACACACATATTGCTGCTGCTTTTCTGCTTTCATCTCCTGCCTAAAAAAATATAACTAATTAATAACATCCTTTACTTTTATACAGTTGAGTCTCAGCGGTCGAAGCCCGGCTGACACTCTGACCCTGCATCATGAGGTTTACCAGCTTTAACCTCCTGATGCACGGGAGTTAGCGCCTGAGGAGAAAACGGGCTCGTCTGTGTGTGTGTGAGCGAGAGAGAGGGAAAGAAAGAAACGTCATTATTTTGTCCAAAAAATAGGTTTTAAACTGATTTACATGATTTCCACTCTCAGGCTGCATGTGCTTAGAGGGCTATAAGGAGATGCTAATGAATGTAAAACTAAATTTAAACAAAAAAAGCTACATATAACAAAATATATGTGTAAAACATTTCATAACCTTATGTTTCAAAATGCTTTCTTGCTTTTTTTGTTTTTTTTTTAAGCAATTCACATGAATGCAAAGTTTTGATTTCTTCCTTTTTTTTTCTTTTTTTTTGCTAAACAAAAACAAGAAAAAAGCAGAGTTTCATATATTAATCTCTTTGTAACAAGTATTCATATTCATAAAATCAAACTGTTTCTGCTTCTTATAGTTTGACTCTTTATTTGTGTCTTTATGGTTTGTTTCCGTTCACATAAAAGTTGGATTCGTTTCAGTTGAATAACCTACAACCACACCAAATTTGAGCTCAATATCTGTAAAATCCACTGAGTTACAACAGTTTTGTGCAGCTCTGGTGGCCATCTTGAATTGGATGAACTCCAAAAAATAAAAGTTAAATCCATCCAGTTGTTTATGAGATATTTTGCTAACTGGCTTACAATATTGCCATGTGCTGAAAAGGCAGGCGATGATAAAAGTTAAAGGAATAGTTCAGATCTTTTGAAGTTTTCCTCTGTGAAAAAGTTATGTCTTTTTGTGAACCAGCTCAGTTTGGAGAATTAATTCTGAGCAGACTGATGAGCTAACAGCTAGTCAGTTTGTCTTGCAGCTACAGTGATGTAAAGATTTATAAAATAGTGTTCTTATGAATTGTTTGAGATTCACAGACGACAGAAATCCACTTTAGCATTGGCTCTGCTAACTGTTAGCTCACCGGTGTGGTCAGAATTAAACTATCTACAACAGGTAAGATATTAATTGTCAATAACCTGTCCACATGAACCCATTTGAACTGTCCCATTAAGTTTAATCGGAGCAAACAGGAAGGGTTTTATTTTTCCTGATTTTCAGATTGCAGTGACGTTTTTCCTCCAGCAGGGGGCATGTGACCATCACAGTTTGCTCTGCCCTGGTGAACAAGGTTACTTTCTGCTGCATATTGCATAACAACATGCATACTGCATAAGCGTTCAGCACGAAGATAGAAACCCCTTGCAGGCAGCGGAATTACTACATTAGAAGGTTTTAAAATATTCATTTGAATTTGGAAACTGTTCATCTGGACTGGAGGTGTCTAATTTTTGTTTAGCTGCATTTACAGAAGATTGACTCTTTCACTGCTCAGCCTCAGATATTGCAGACGTCTAATCCAACCCGTTAAAGCATCTTAAGCTGCTGCTTAGTAGAAATACAAAGTGTAGAAACAAACTGAGTTCCTAAAGAGTTCACTGGGACTTTTTTTTTTTAATCACCCTCTGTGTTTTAAATGTGCGTTATTTCGTAACAAATTTGTCGTGTTGCTTCATCCGCAGGGAACACAAAAGTGTCAATATATGAACATTTCAACACAGACCGAGGGGGGATTTTTTACAATAAATAGAACAGGATGGACCCGCTGAAGAGCCAAGAGTGAAATCTCCAAACTGAGTGGAGGTGCTGCTGCCTTCACGTGCTGTAGGAAACGACGGACAATCGTGTTTATTTCTGTTTCACACAAAACGACATTGTTTTTCCTTTAGATAGTTAATATAATCGGCACACAAAGGAGCACATGTAGACTACTGTCCAAGGCAAATAAAACTTGGGATTTGAGTTAAATGTACCGTGTGTGATTTAAATTAATATATTTTGATGTTAGAAATACTTAAACAGTTAGGTGTCTTTTTTGCCAGATTTAGGCAAAACAAAAATTAATAAAGATAAAGCTAGGAAAAATAAAGCATTTTACTTAAGTGTGTTACCTTTAGCTAGCCTTGTCTAGCTGCTGGATTCTACTTTTTTTAAGCTAGTCTTTTGTTTCGAGCTTGTGCTTTACTTTTAGCTTGCATGTTGCCTGTTAGGCAGTTTTCTGTTTTTACCTTTTAAATTGTGTTTTGATGATTGTTAGTTTTAAAAAGCCAGTTTCCAGCTTATCTGTTTTGCTACTTTTAGGTTTTAGCTACTATGTAAAGGTTTTGAATAACATTTTGTTACTTTAAATGTTACATTAGCTATTTTTGTTACTTTGGCTAACTGTTGGCTACTTTTGCGTCTTGGCTAGTATGTTTTCATTTTATATAGTATTTTGCTTTCAACTCGTTTTTTTTTCTTCTTCTAGCTTTTATTACTCAATTTCTGCTTAAATTAGCTAAAAAAATTGAATCAATTGGCACTCAGCATTCACAATTTCTTTATCATGTAATTTTGTTTTACTGCCATAACTGAGTGTATTGTATTTACAGTGTTTTTGTTATCTGCTGTGAACTAGTGGACGTTTAATGTGTGAAGTTGCGCTGTCAGAGCTGTCCCTGAACGCATCACGTTACTCTAGCAGTGAGTGACAGTGAGGTGCTGCTGCTCCACGGTAGCTGCAGCTCGGGGTGGGGGGACCGGCGGACGGGCTCTGTGATGTGCAGTAAATGGGATTAAACCGCTCAGACAGCTCTGGGAAACACTAATAGTAATAGTGTTAGACGTAAAGGAGGGAACAGAGAGGAGAAGGAGGGGGAAGTCCCGCTCTCTGCGCCGCATGTCTGCCTGGAAAACTTGCTCTAGTGAGAAAACAACCGAAGAAGAAGAAAAAGCGACAGTTGGAGTTCTGACCATGCCTGCATTTATGTGGGGAAGAGGGGGGCTGCAGACCCGGGGGGATGCTTGAGCCACTTCGGCGAACTTCCAGAAGACACGAGAAGACCAATTAAACAAGTATTTATTTCATCTTTTTTAAAGCATTCTCCTGGAAATCAGAACCGAATCCATGGAGGGGCACGCGGACGAGCTCCACAACCACATCACTAGTGCCACCACCACCACCAACAACGACGATGTGCGGCGGAGCGGCTACCTCCGCAAGCAGAAGTCCATGCACCGGCGCTACTTCGTGCTCCGCGCCGCGTCGGAGCGTGGTCCGGCCCGTCTGGAGTACTACGAGAGCGAGAAGAAGTTCCGCGGCAAGGCCCCCGTCCCGAAGCGGGCCGTGGCGCTGGAGACGTGCTTCAACATCAACAAGCGGGCCGACGCCAAGAACAAGCACATGATAGTGCTCTACACGCGGGCCGAAAGCTTTGCCGTGGCCGCAGAGAGCGAGGCGGACCAGGACGGCTGGTACCAGGCCATGGTGGAGCTGCAGTGCAAGGGTGAGCCCTAACACGTGCACACACACACACACACACACACACACACACACACAAAAACATGGGATATAGTGAGTGGGAAACGTGGCACTTCAGAGTTCAGTTTGGGACGAGTTCATCAGACTTTTTTGCTAAAAAAAAAAAGTTAATGTGGAGCCATATGTGTTTTTTAAAAATGGCATCTATCTGCTGGAGTTTGTGTAAACATGAGCTCTCTGTGTGTGTGTGTGTGTGTGTGTGTGTTATCGTCCCCTGAGCAGCTCTTATCAGGCTGGTGTCAGACTTGTTATTTACTCTTCTAATGTTTAGTTGAGCCTCAGCTGTGTGTGTGTGTGTGTGTGTGTAAGCTTCTGCCTCCGTGTCCCAAAATGTTCTAACACACCCTGTTCTCCAGAGTTTACAGCTTCTCTTCTTCAGATTTGTTTAAAAAAAAAAGGCTGATTCAGCACTTATCACATCAGGCATTGATCCCAGAGGGGAGGAATAAAATGTTCTGAAAGGAGTCAGAAAACAGCTCAACCAATCAGCTGTGACCTGTGCAGAAGCAAGTTTACATCCACCTACCGTGGGCCTGAATGTTGTATTCATTTGGTGTCTTTTATTTAACCTGATTGTTGTGGATTTTTTTTCTTCCTCTAATCCACACAGATGCAGAATCTTTTAACAAAGATTTAGAGCTGCTGAAGCAACTTCTAGTTGGTGATTGACTGCAGCTCAGAAGTGGTATAAAAATGATTTGACAACTCTTGTCGGGTTGAGCATTAATCAGAACAGTAGGAAAGACCAAATTTGGTCAAGGGCTCAGTGTTTCCGATCTGAAGCCAACCAGTTGACTCCTAGTCGTGTGGTGATGGGACGTGCACAAGGTCTGTGCAATCTCCATCCAGGAGGTTTTGACCATTTGTCATACAGATCAATGTTCTTTCTAACTGTGCCTCAAAACTATCTATGTTGCCATTGTTGTCTGAGTGCTTTTCTGCATGAACAAATGCCCACAAACGTTTGACCAATCACACGATACTTAGTGGGAAAAAGTTCATCTCGACTCCGCATCGAGAAAAGGATGGGCAAACTGCTCTTTGAACAAAACTGCATTTTTTGTCTCTTGACTTCATCAACGAGAGCTGATTTTGCAGCTTTGGGTGGAGAATGTAGGAGTCTTTTAGGGCGTTGAAAGAGCTAAGGGTCCTGCCTACTGCAGAGGTGATAGCGCTGTGGCGTAATGTAGCTGCAGCTACAAAAACATAAAAATACAAATAAAAAATCAGAGATTTAATCAACATTTCTAATGGCGGCACAGCTTACTCTTTAAACACACTGGATACTAGCCAATCAGAAATAGAATGGGGGCGGGACTAGCTAAATGCGGGAAAAGCAAAAAATATAAGAATGTTTGTCAGAACCAAAGAGAAAAAGAACAGGAGAAAACATCAAATCTGGTCAATTTTTAAAAACCAATCTGTCGGGAGATAAACGTGCAGAAGAAGGTTTACTGATTCCTCCACCTGAGAGAGCGAGGAAGACGACCAGCAGGTGCACGCTAACGTTAGCTTAAGTTAGCGAGACGAGTAAATAAAAGAGAGGAGCGGCGCACAGCTCGTGTTGGCATGATTGTCTGTTTATGTTGCTTTAATTTTGTAAAGTAAACAATATTGATGATCCGTCGCAAAGCTGCGTCTCTGTTTAACCTTTGGAAAAGGTTCAAGCTCAGTCGTTCTACTAAGAACTGGACACCGCTCAAACACCAAAAATGGTTGTTTTAAAGCGATCTACGCCACGGCTTGTTCAACGACTCGCCTCCTTGCAAGTACCGGTGTGTGTATGTTTGAGCTGTTGTGTCTTATTGAAGTCTTGGTTTGAGAAAATCCACAATAAAGTCAATTTCTGCACCCAGGTCTGGTTTTTTAACCTCATTGAATCCATGTGTGCCATAATTGGTCCATCCTGGAAAAAGAACCCTTCAAAAAAACAAACAAAAAGAACATTAAAAGTCCCAAATTACTGTGACGTACAGATCTGACTAACTGTGTCTTAATTAAGAGCCTCCTGTAGATTTGTTCCATATTTCACATGTTGTCCTCTTTAGATAAAAAAGGGGAAAATTCATCCATGTAGATATTTCTCTGTGTAAACACAGCTGTCACTGTGACTCTGAGTCACCTGTTCCTCCTCGCCCCCGCCTCCCGCCATGAACCAGACGGGCCCATAAAGGACACATGACGCAATCCAGCGTCCGAGTTCAAGGTGCTTCTCCTGACCCGCTGCTCTGTTGCATAAAGCACCTGAGGGCAGATCACGACACTTGTGGAAGTCGGCGTTTGAGTTTTTTTATTCTTTATATCGAGTCACAAGAGGTTGATGGAGGCAGGAGTCGACTTTCTGAAAAGTTCTGAGAGGCTGCTGGGACCCAGAAGGTTTCGAACAGGTGTTTAAACACAGCTGATCTACCTGTGTGTCCTCCAGAAGACCACCCGCAGGATGGAAACAAAAAAAAACGTTTTATCTATTTTCAGTCTGAAATACTGTCTGAAGTGCAAATAATCCAAACCTTAAACTATTTGTCTGTCAATATGAGATTTATTGAAATCCCAGGCTTCATCCTGCAGACTGTCGTTTCAGACGTCACTGCCGAGTAACTGAGCAAAAGTTTTAGACGAGTGTTAATGCTGCACGGTAAGACAGTTTTTGCAAAAGCTCAGCTGGTAGATTTGTTCCCAACATGTTGAAGAACTGACCTCAGATTAGAGGTGTGCTGATGATAAATCGACCGGACAATTTATCGGCACCAATATTCTTCAATTTGGGAGATCGGCGATCAGCCAATAGTTGGATAAGATTGTGATCGGCCAGAAAATTACAATCGGTGCCAGGCTTTTAGATAGGATTTTTGGACAGCCTGTGTACCCCCCCCCCCCCCCCCAAGACCTTTTTTGGGGGGGGTTGGGTGGGAAGAGACTTCCTGTCATGGAAGGTATAAGACATAATAAAACAGTTGCTTTTGGATTTATTATTTAAGTCTAACAAGATTCTCCACACAGGAAATTCTCCCTCCACCTTTTAAATGAAAGCAAATGCAAGATACAAAT
>JARVJO010000001.1:11962849-11990954 GCA_031762555.1 Cynodonichthys magdalenae
TGTATTTATCAATATAGCAAGGGTTTCAACAAAACTGGTCTGTTTTTAGTTTTTTACTTTGATAATACAGAAGTTGTTCTCGTTCTTTTTCCTGTTGGTGCGACGTGATCTGTGGAAATTGACTCCGGAGGTGCTCCGGGCAAAATCAATGGACGCTCGCAGCCTCGCGTATTTATATAGGCACGTCCACGAGGTGCCGTAAAGCGCACCACTTGTTGCTACGTGAGGACGCCCTGGACCCGGGCCAGGGCGTCCTCACGTATTTAACAAGGCGTCCCAAATCGATCCAGGGTGTCAAAAATACGCCCTAGCACCCCTCTAGCTAAATGCCTGATCGGTGCACCCCTACACCAGATGTTTTCTGTCTCATTTTGTAGTTGAGATCAGGTCTCGGTTCTGTTTTACACTGAAGTGTAATCAGCTAAATGTTTGGTCCTGAGTGTTTGAAGTGTCCTGATGACAGACGAAAAGTGTTCATCTCATATCGTGATCCTAATTTCTCACAACCCAGCTTTGCAGGTTTTCTTTTTTTTTTTTTTTCCCACTTACTCGAAACTTTAGCTCATCCCCGCACATCAGCTGTCAGGAGCTGTCTTTGAAAATGACAGATCTGGGAGTGCGGATCTGCTCGGCTCCGACAGCTTCTCGTCTCCGTCTTTTGTTGGTACAAATGTCGCCTTTCTTGTGTAAATCAGCCTCACTGTCAGAGACAGGAGGGGGTCCGCGGCCGGCTGCCGTGTAAACTCACTGTTTCTGCAGCTCCTTCAAATTGTTCTGTACACGGAACAGAAACTGGGCCATGCGGACTTTCTTTTGCTTGGGAAGGAAGTTTTTATTGTTCCATAATAAGGAGATGATGTGGGTGTTTTTCAGGTTGTTGGCTCCTCAAACAGAACACTGTCAGGATTCCTGCCTGTGATCATAACCAGCCTCTGGTACGTGAGGCTTACTTATCATGGCTCATAGTTTCCACAGGAACACTCCCCTTCGTCCGATGCCTGTTGAAGCTGCTCACATTATCTTTAAAAAAATATCTAGTTGTAGTAGTTATTGCTGCTTTGGAGCAAACAGGTGTGTGTTAACACAACACCTGTATGGAAACACATCAGCAGTGACCTTTCAGAAGCAGCTGTTGTTGCTCATCTATCTTGGAAAGGTCAAAGGTCATTTCCAAACAATTCACTCTTCAGAGGAAGTGTAAAATGGTTCAGACGGCTGTCAATCTTTCCAGGAGTTCACCTGAAGCTCAGACCGTGCAATACTCCTTTAGACAAGGCTACTGGAAAGAGCTGACATTGATTTTCTTTCCCTAATCCTGCGATATATAAAATTACCAATAAACAAACCTAACGTATTGCCTCTGTGTATAAGTTTTTGTTCCCGTCACGCTTCATAATTAGCGTTTACGCTAACTGTATTTGACCTCTTTTCCTCCCGTTCTGTGAATTTGCTCATCTTTCTCATATTCATCAAGATCCTCATCATCTTCCACAGCTCGACAATTCATTGACACTTCTCCTAAAATGTTACCAGTATTGTCCCAGAAGTTTCACAATAAAATGAAAGTTTTGGCATTTTTGACACTTTCATTGGCAAAAGCAACCCTTCAAAATAAAAGCCATAATACGCGACTGTTTAGTGCAATGACAAGTTGATTTAATTTGCCTCCCGACATCGCAGGACCTGCAGTGTGACTATTGCTCATATGTACATTTCGATAATGATGCTCAAACAGCTTTGATCAACAGGTCTGAGTTAGCAGGTCAAAGGTTAAAGTTCATATAAAGACAATTAGAAAAAGAACAAGTTGGGCTTTTAGGAAAAGTCTTAAGAGAAACCTCTTTTCTTTAAAGCAGGGGTGTCCAAACCTGGTCCTCGAGGGCTCTGCTCCAACACATGATTCAGTGATTGAATTACCTCTTCAAGTTCTACAAAAGCCTGTTAATCACCCGTTCATTAAAATCAGGTGTGCTGGAGCAGAGAAGCAAGTAAAATGTACAGGATAGAGACCTTCAAGGACCAGGATTGGACACCCTTTTTGTAAACAGAGTTGCGTCTGAATGAACCACAAGATTTCTGAAGGTCTTTGGTCTAAAGTAAAGATGTTTACCCATAATGCACTGAAAATGCAGCACAAACTCCTTAAACCAGCGGTAAAGCATGGTGGTGGAGGGGTGATGGTTTGGACTTGTATTGCCGCTACAGGACCTGAACACCTTGGAGTCTTGGAGTCAACCAATTATTATGGAGTTTGTCTGTCAGACAACTGAAGTTTTGACCAAACTGGGTCATAAAACAGAACAATGATCTCAAACAAGCAACAAATCTACAACAGAAAAAGAAAAACAGTCCAAAGTTCAGGCCTCAACCTGACTGAAACTCTGTGACACGACCTGCAGGGATTTGTGGAGAAACAAACGTCGGCGAACCTCAATGAACTGAAGCAACATTGTAAAGAATATTTGGCTAGATTTCCTGATAAAGATGTATTTTCTTCATCCTGAGACTGTAAGTGTAGCAGCTCCTCCTCCGTGTTTTTCCCCTGAGAAGTCCACCAGCTCCGCTCAGCCTCTCCCCCCGGAGCCAACGATAATTAAACACAAGCCGGCAGAATCCCTGTTATTTATTCAGCTGAGTCCTTATAAGACCCCGTCAGGCAGCGAGTACAGTACCGGGCTTCAGGCCGGCTGTTTGCTCTACTGTTCGCAGGCAGCCGAGTGTGTTAAAGGTTTAACCCCACGGTCAAACGGACAGGAGGTGCGGCTCGCCGTCGCAGCTCAGGCGACACCCGACAAGGAGCCGCAGCTGACCTCAGAAGAAAGAATGTGATAAAGGGCAACTTTGGAGCCAGTAGCTGTAAATTAGAGAGCAACGCTATCTGCAAGCACACCCCACACGCTCGTAAACAGGCCAAAATAAACACAGCCGAAAGCAGATAAAAATTGTTTTTTTTTGATAGAATGAGAGAATTTATACCAAAACCTTTGATAGTCAGGTATCTGTTTACAATGTATCTGTTTGTGTTATTAGAGAAGAAAACACAGCGTCTTGTTGAAAACCGTCACATTTATCTGCTTTATGAGCTGCAGGAGATGACAGTTTCACAAACAGCACTTTGGTCTTTGGGAACTTGGGATTAGTTTCCATTTTCTGATGCTTGATTCAGATTAAATGTACTTTTGGAGTTGTTTTTTTTCTTCTTTCTTCTCCTTCTTTTAAATGACCCATACATATCTTTAAAGATGTGCACATTAAGGTAGTTTTCTTAAAGTCTGCACCAGTCACACTTTTCTTGGTCTTAGCTGTTTTTCTCAGTTAAAATAATTATAAACATAATTATTATGTTTCCTTTATAATTTCTAGTTTAATTAAAAATCTGTTCTCACCTTAAATGTTAACAAAAAAAACATTTTCTCCTAAAAAAACAAACACTAAGACAGTTTTCCTGCTTTCTTTATTAATGAAATATAACTTAATGCAACTAACGCCCACTGAAAGCATAACCCCGCCTCCAGGCAAATTAGAAAAATTCCAACAAAGTGGGCGGTGCCAAGAGACACTGCCAGGTGTGGTCAGGGTGGGGGAATGTGATTCTCTTTCATACTCAAAACAGTAGAAAAAAGGCCGCCCCTTTTGGATAATAATGGAAATGATGAAGGTCCTTTACCCAGAATGCTTTGCGGTGTAAATAATACAACGATGTCTGCGTGACAGTATATGTTTTAATTTATAAAAACTAAACAGCCTACAGTATTTTTAGTCTTTTTTTAATAGGTGATGTAAATGTTTTTTTAAATGTCAGATTTTCCTGTAAAGATGAAGAGCATCATATAACAGGTGAGACTTTTTAAAACCAGATCATAACTTCTTAACATCTTTGTCATTTTCACCTTTTTTAAAGTATATAGATGATAAAGCCCGCTCACAGTTCAAACTGTATATTTGTACTTGGACTTGTGTTGTTTTGAAACAGAAATGTCAAAGGAAAGAAGGTTTAAATTATATTTCAAACATGTAAAGTCATCTGGTTTAATATGAATTAAAGTTTATTTTATGCAGATCCACCGATCAGTATAAACCTGCTCTGGATTAAGTCTTTGGATTATTGTAATTTTGACACTTGAAGCAGCACAAAACGGATAAAAGCAAGCAGGAATCGGAATTGCCTCGTACTTTTTTGGCAAAAACTCAAACTGTCTTCATTGATGTGCCCCGCAGTCAAATACTGATTTTAAAAAACAACTTTCGATTATCCTGAAGTGTTGTTTGGCTGCTTCGGCCCACGAGATGTGGATCTCACTGAACCGGCTGATTAAACGTTAAGCCGGTGCTTAAGCACCGCTCATCTCCCTAATTAGGCTGTAATTATTGTCTGGAGGGTCAGCCGCCGGTGGCACGGTGGAGGCTGAGTGCTAATGAAGTCAGAGATGTGGCCGTGGCTTTTGTTACGGGAACTTGAAACTCGATCACGTGCCCTCGTTTTGTCAGCTGGAAGGGGAGCTCGATTCCTGGCTGCCGCAGGGCATTTCCTCTGCAAGTCTGTGGCGCATTAACACCCCGTAAACGCACAGCAAGTCAGGCAGCCCCGGTCTCTTCTGACTCTGTTGGATCAGAGTGAAAAATGATGGACGTGAGTCGGTTCAGCGCTGACGCAGCCCCATCAATTATTTCCCGTTGGTTTGATCAATACTAAAGAAGAGCCGGCAGCAAGATAATCCATTTAGGCAGCGAGTGCCGATGTGTCGAGCCATGGGGGTTTTAGAACTTCTGTAACCTTTTCTAGCAGGCCGTATTGATCCCTGGTAGATAATACATGTTGATAAATGTTGTTGGAGGAGAGTCGGGAGCTCTTGAGTTGGTATTTTACAGCTGTGCTCTGAATGGATTAGAAAAGTAGATGTATAGTTCACTCATTTATCAGCAAGTTTAACGGGATGGGAATCCTTGGCCGCCTCCTGATTTGATTAAAATACAATTATGAATCGATTAGCGACACATTTTGATTAGCAGGTTAATTAATGAGCACCAAGAGCAACTGAGCAGTCAAAGGAAAAATAATTCTTGGACCTCTTTATGGATCTCACAAATCTCAGAACACTTGAGTCTTTCTAACCTTGTGTCCTTCATTGGGGAGAACGGGCCCACTTACAAGACCCCCACACTCATATGGTTTCTTTATCCATCCCTACTCAACAAAAAACATAATGAGCACCAAGAGGCAGGTGGTAAGCTTCTGATAAACCAAAACACTGAACCTAAAGTACAAAGACAAAAATATTTAACTTCATAACAAGTTGAAAAACCCCTAATTCACCATCTGTTGACCAACAGGTAGCATAAATGCTAGTTTAACATTTAAAACACCATAGAAAAGCTAACATTTTAGCATTGCTGAATATTTTTTCACAAATAAAACACTTCAAACTCATTACTAACGACAATCTTGTTTTGATAACTTTAAGCTCAACTAGTTTACTATCTGTAAAATTGGCTGAGTCGGCCTTGTTAGTATTAACATCAGTTAGCTGTAGTGACTCCATTAATGAGTTAGATGTCAATGAATATGCAGTGATAACTTTCTGATAGTTTATTTAAATAAATTCAGTAGTTTGAGATGTTTTCCCTTCATAAAGACAGAAAACACACAGGAAGCTCAAGTAACATTATTTACTTGCAGTTGATTTGGAGCTGGAAGTCTCAGACTTGGACCGCCGACTTCGTTCCTTTGTTTCCGTAACTGTGATGACAAACCAGTAAAAATGGCTGCCAGTTTCAGCCTCGTTTAAAACTCCGACGTGGCTTTCTTACACGCAGACCTCAAATACGTCATCAATAATTTCATGTGCTCGTGCAGAAGTAAGCGTTTGTTAAGATTTTGAGACTTTTAACGTAAACCACATGTGAAGCTGAACAGATGCTGGTGTCGGGGGGGCGACGTAACCCTGGCCCAGATCAGGGACGGGGCGGTGGATTACAGACCCTGGAGTTCGATGAAGTTCAGGAGCTTTCTTCAAAACTGTAAAAACCCAGAGTTAAGTTGACTGTTTTTACTGCTGGGTGGCTCTGATTTAAGAAACGTTTCGGTCTCTCTTGGCCGAGGAGCTGGCAGAGGACTGCATTATTGGGGGAACAGTAGCTCAGATGGGGGAAGGGGGTGTTTAGGTCTCAGATATTTCTGCAAAGTATTTGCGGTCTCATAGCACAGGGCTGAATGTTTGAGCAATGAGGTCAGAAACATAAAACGAACTTTACTTAGTGCCAGAGTAGTTTTCCTAGATTTCCAGACAGCAACTCTATTATTTCTTTATTGCAACACTACTTCTTGGTAATACCTCCTATACCGTTGGGAAGCAAGTTTAAATTTCCCCAAATAGTGCCACATTTGTTAGAAAAATACATTTGAGTTCATGAACTCTTCTGTGCAAAACAACATATTAAGCTTTAAACTCTTGTTTTTGTGTTTCCATTGATTGAATAATTCAAGTGTGAATAAACAAGAAATGTTGACAATTTACCAGTTTATTCATTTAACACACAGGAGCCTTAGCAGTATGTGGAAGAACCATATACAGCCACAACAGCCTGATTCATAAAATTGTGTCTCTTTGGAGATATGAGATTTGCTGATCTTTCTGGGGCCAATCAGCACCTTTTATTGTCGGAACCTACGTTACCAGAAGTTCAAGATCTGTTTGGCATTGGCAGAGATGAATTGGCAAATTTTTCAACACACATTCACAACTTGACTGCTCAACCGACGAACACATTTTCCTAACAAATGTGCCACCATGTTAGAGAAAGAAACTTTCCTATAATACCAAGAAAAAGTGCTCCAACAACGAAATGATACACTAAACACATTACCTGATGAACTCTTCTTGTAATTTTGGATCATTTAAATTTCTTCTTCTGCACATTTAAATATTTATTTTACAATCAAACCACATTATGTAAAAATTTAAGCTTTGAGGCAACAAAATGAATCCTAATATTCTAAACTAACTAGAATCCTACCCAGCAGCTAAAGCAGACCTATTTCCTCAGATTGCGTGAAAACTATAACAAGAATTAGGCTGTCACATTCAGTCAAACTGTCTCAGCAGGGATCAAGCAGCCTAAGAGGTAATACCCCCTCCACACACACACACACACACACACACACACACACACACGCGCGCGCGCACACACACATTTTTATTTATTGCACTTTTAAGCACAAAAACAACCAGAAGCGAGATTTGTACCAAACCTTACTCCGAGTCCAAATCTATTTAAGGATTTAAAGAAATTTTCTTTTCCTCATGCCTCACATCTGCACCAGGTTTCATGACATTCAGATGATTTTTTTTTTTTTTGCTGAATCATCAAAACCAACAAACAAACATCCCCTTTTAAAAGCTGAAACTGGTCGATGCTGTGACCCGTGTATATCAGGGTTGGTGTAATCCTTTCAAATGCTTAGAAAAAGGATAGTTCAGCCTTTTTAAAGTCAGGTTATGTCAAAAGATCATGAACAATTAATATCTTACCTATTGCAGAAAGCTTTTCACTTGCCTCAGTTTGGAGAAAAATTGTTTGATTCTGACTTTAGTGAAGCACTAACGGGTGGGGTACAAACAAAACAAAAACGTAAACTCCAATGAAAAATATTAATATTTTTTAATGTAATGTTGATTTTTCAACATTTTAACCCTTGTAAAATTCTGGATAAAGTTCTTTGTGTTGCTTGAAATTATGACATGGCTTCACTTTCGTTGCTGCTGTTTGACTTTGCTGAAATTAAGTGAAGAAGCTGATACTGAGTTGTTTACGTCAAAAGCAGAACACCTGCTAAAAGTAGCAAAACATTAGCAAAAAATGGTGGCAAAAATCTAACTCGAAGCAAAGCAAAATGCCATTTAAAAGTGAAAAATGGCATAAAGGCTAGCTACAGGTATAATCAGCCCTTTGGTAGCTAAAAATTATAAATATCACACGGGTTAATCAGATTTCAAAGATGTTTCTGAATGAATTGAAGAGATCTAAATGTATTTATGTGGGGACAATGCTTGTTTTTTTAAGGTAAATAATTTTTTATTTAACAATTTAAAAGTGACAACCTACAATCACATCAATCACTTTATGAATGAGCTGAAGTTTTCATGTATAGTTGGCTAAAATAGAACAAAGTGTACAGAAGTAGTCAGATTACAAAAAGTAAACAAATAAAATACATGAAAACAGTTGTGTAACTGCTGAATCACTACAAACAGTTTTTTATGATATGATTCTCTTAAGATAAAAGAAAAGGTGAATTTAAATCTGTAATGAAAATAAACTTTAATTTCTACTTTGAACTAGAACCTGATGACGAGAAAAAAACAAAGCAACATTTTACTCTTGTAAAACCTAAATGTGGTTCTTTACAGCACAATAACATCTGTGCTTATGGGACAAGGAAGTGAAATCTTTTGCAACACGCTGTTTTAGAGTGTTACGCAATTTATTACAACTGTAAAAATTAAAGTGAAAAATTACCATGCTTTAAGTAGCTATCAAACCTGTAGAAACCTTGTTTAATGCAGCCAACGATCTCAAGAGAGACTGCTGAATCGTGGCAAATAACCTGCTCTGAAAAGACACCAGTGTTTCCCGAGTGGTCCGCGGTTCTCCAGGTTCCACCACCACATTCATGTGTGGCTCTGCCCAAACCGAAGTAAACACCCGCTGCATGAATGTACCAGTGTTTGGTTGTTTTTAGGCTCAATAAATAAAATGCTAAAACTCAAGAAGGCTTGTCCTCCAGAGCGCGTCAAGGTCGGCTAAAAGATTTTTAATCGACCGTCAGCCCAGATCCTCCATCGTCTCGCAGGTTTGTTTGGTTTTCATGCGCATCTGGCAGCGCTTTTAACTTGATCTCCGACTCGGAGACACGTCTGTGGGTGTTTTTCTGAGGGTTCATTGTGCCGCTGCTGCTTCTTTTCACATATAGAGGTGGGGGTCACGCTGCACGGAAGCTGATCCACTGATAACCTCGATGTAAAATTTAAACAAGCAACTTTTTCCAGCGTTGTCTTCCAAAATGAGCACTACTGTTGGTATAAAACAGTCAGGGAGCAATCAATAATTCATTCTGCCCCGTGCTGGAGCAGCACCAGGCCTTGCGTAACCAGGAGCAAATGTTTGTGATGTTTGGCAGAGGGTTAGAACCTCGAAACAGTTCTAGCATGTTCAAGGACTATTTCTGTTTCTCCTTAAAGGCTCTCCCATATCTCTTCACAATCTGGTATAGCCCCTTGTTTCTTCAGTCTCCAATGAAAAGTCCCTAAACCACCTCTTCCTGTTGTAAATCTAACTGGAGGAAGCAAACAGGGCTTCACGCATGAAGCATGAAACAGCCGTGCCGGCCTTCTGTGACTCATCTAATGCAGGGAGGGGGAGGTGGGGTTTGCCTCATTTCTCAGCCCGTGCGCCGCAGCCTCCTCTGGCTTTCAACAGAACATCTATTCTGGGTCTGTTTCAAGTTGTGTGCAAAGCTTCTAGATTTAGAGGAGGCAGACTCCCTTTTGTTGTTGCGAGTTTTGGGGATGAGGATTTGTGAAAATGTTTGTCACGACCGCAGCGTCTGCTTATGGTTGTCCTTGTAGGATTTGCAGCAGTGACACGAGAGGAGGAGGAGCAAACGCATGCAGACACAGAAGCATATATTTATAATACTGTAGCTGTGGTGAGGCTCAAAATCTGCGAGTTAAACTTCTCTAAAACTGTTTGAAATTAAAGGCTTAGAGTTTTAGACTAAAATCATCCCATATTGAGAAATGGGGTTGATGCTGTTTTGATCAGACCTTGAAAATAATGTTATACATTATTCCATGAAATAATGAGAGACGTCACATTCAAAGCACAGGATGTGAAAAGTCTTTTGGGTAGGATCTTTGAAGAAGGCATCAACACTTTAGGCACCTTACAAAGCCAATGGAAGTTTTTGAAAATTAGTTTGGGAAATAAAAGTTATGGACGAACCAGGGCCAAAGATTGTGACAACATACAAGAAACAGTTGCTACTGCTGTAACATCGCTACCCACCTCCTCTATCCAATCTCAAATTATTCTTTGTTTTCCTCTGGCTTCATAAATGAATTGCGGCCACCCTACGCCACTTACAAAGTTTACTAAATTTACTTAGGAGAACAAAACAACTTGGGCACGAATATTTTAAATCTTGTTGAACCCAAAGATCAGCATGGTGCTCTGAGGGCTTCCTGAGGCAGGGACCTTGGCACTACACCTCACATGACTCATATCTTCAGAATTTTTAAATACGTCACCATATTTTGATACTGCGATGTGACTAAATGCCTTCATACCGCCTAGGCTTATTTTATAAAAAATTCCAAAATCTATTTAAAAAATAAAAAAACAAATCCACTGGTTGTCGCCCTTCACTTCTTAAATACCTGGAATGCTGTGACGCCACCATGCAACTGATTGTGGAACATGGACATTCATAGGAAGCCTCATAAGATAGAGGAAACTACGAAAATGGAGGAAAGAGATTCAATCCGCCTCGTCTTTGTTGAAGGCAAAGATTTGGACTCTTAAGTTTTTTATGAAAACCCAAAAAAAACAAGCTTGACATGAACTTCGCACTCGAGTAGATCACAAGGATCCTTTGCAAACCAATAGGTTGAAGCAGAAATTATTATAAATCAAATCGTTTTGAAACAAAAATTGAGTTTAGATCTAATCGTGGCCTCCAAATCAAATTGTGAAATAGTAGACCCTCTAGCAGAATACCTCACTGTGAATGACTCTCAGCTACCACCACATCATATTTTAGCTCTATCTGTAAAACTAAGTTGTTCCTATTTTTGTTAAGAATAATTAGCTGTAATGGCCATTTTGAGCTTGTTGACTACAAAAGGAGTTGCATCCAATGATCACTTTCTGAGAGCTTTATTTAAATCCTGTACATACATTAATAAGATATTTTGCAAACAGTCAAGCAAGGTTGACTTAGTTTGTTAATGTCAGGTTTAATCACATGTTTTGCACAATTAGTAGCATGAGTTGTTCATTATTTTTCAGCTACTACCACACTAAATTTTATCCCAGTAAATTTGAAATGGACTGAATTAAAGTCTTTTTGTTTAGTTTTATGTTCAGTTGTCTGTAGTGGCCATCTTGATTTACGTTTGCTTTAGAAAAAATGCCTGAAAATATGTCTGAAAAGGCTTGTTTTCAGCACTGTTTTAATATGCCAGATGTAGTAGTGGGCAATAAGGCATGTGCTCAAGTTCAACAATATTAGACAAAGAACATCCTGTTCCCATGAACGAAGCAGGTGAGCCTTTCAGTGGAGGTTTTCCCTCTTCAGATCTGACGTTGATTTATTCTGTGCTGTAGATGGATATCATGCTCAGACATATTTGGTTTGAAAATATGGCAGAAAACGGGATACGCGAGTCAGGTTTAGGATTTTGTTTTAGGGGTGTTTTTCTTAAAGATGAATAATAATTAGAGATACTTTGTGGATGGAATTGAGTCCAAATCTGTCTTAACAGTGAGTCCCATAAGGCTGACAGATTTAGGGTACGTTCTGATATAAGATACATGTTTTGCGTCAAGTACGTGAACTCGAACTGCAAAAGCAAGCATTTAAAAATACAAAGTGGTTCATTAAAACCCCTGCTATTGTTTGAAGCCAGGATCAGATCTCACTAAGACCTTGTTGTTGCCTCAGTCATTCAGTACAGTCTGTAAAACAACAAAAAATAAAATAACATGCTGAATACAAAGGCTGAATGGCCTGTCTGAACTACTGCTGCTACAAGACACAACAATTTGTAAGTTCAGAAGTCCCATGAGGCACTTAACAGACAGTTTCAAAGAAGAACTTTTTGAGTGCCTCATCATTTTAAACTGTTTGCTTTGGTTTCAGGAAAGATTTCCTTGTGAAGTATTTTCCAAGTTGGTTCACTTTAGATTTTTCCATTGCTGTTGCTTTTCTTTCACAGTCATCATTTTTGTGTACCGCCTCACTTGTGGACAGTTAAAATTTTCCATGTACTGGCTGGCTGCGTGCGTGTGTGTGTGTACCTGGTTGTTGTTGCCTTTTTAGGACCATTCCTGGTATAAACACCTACCTTGTCAGGACCAGTAGTCCTTTTGGGGACCAAAAACTTACCCTAATATAGTGGTTGGGGTTTAGGGTTAGTTATGTAGTGGGGGTGATTAGTTCTAGGTTGAGGGTAAGGGTTAGGATACAGAAATGATTAGAAGTCAATACACAGTTCTAATAGAGATAGAAATACAAAATTGTGCATGTGTGATAAGACGCCACTGTGATTGACAAATGGGACTTCAGAGGTGAGGCCTGCAGGTAAAGTGAGACAGATTCACAGGCTGGTGCATGCTTGATTTCAACTCAGGTTTAAAAATCAATTAAATGCACAGCAGAAGCTCAGCTTATATAATAAATGCACCTTGGCTTTAACTGACATTAAATAGAGGTGGTTTCACCTGGTGGATTTTAGCATGTGCCATAATTTGATGCGTAGCTTTTAGCATCTCTCAAATCAAATGTCTTTGTTCTGTCTCTAAAGGTAAAAATCCCACGGACAGCGACGCTGCAGGGGACTATGGAGCACCCAATCCTGGACCTGCATTCAAAGAGGTGTGGCAGGTAAAAGTGTGGCCTAAAGGCCTCGGTCAGGCCAAGAACCTGGTTGGCATTTATCGTCTCTGCCTCACCGACAAGACAGTCAACTTTGTGAAGCTGAACTCCGACGCCGCTGCGGTGGTGCTGCAGCTGATGAATGTCAGGCGCTGCGGCCATTCTGAAAACTTTTTTTTCGTTGAAGTGGGACGCTCTGCTGTGACTGGTCCAGGCGAGTTCTGGATGCAGGTGAGCTTGTATTTTCAAGTCTTATGTAAGGTTTTAAAAACAGATTTAGGTTCACTTGAAAACATAAATGATTCTGACCTTTCCTTATTGTTTATGTCATGTCTAAGGTGGATGATTCGGTGGTGGCCCAGAACATGCATGAAACTTTGCTAGAAGCCATGAAAGCCCTGAGCGAGGAGTTCCGCCAGCGCAGCAAGTCCCAATCAAATTCTGGTCCAGGAGGAGGGGCCACTGCTTCTAACCCTATCAGTGTTCCCTCACGCCGCCATCACCCCAACCCGCCGCCCAGTCAAGTTGGCTTCCTTCGCCGACCCCGAACTGAGCCTCCCGGAGGAGCTAACTCTGGAGCACCGGTAGCTGGTTCTAGTGCATCCCCGACACCCCGGCACAGCTTTCCAAGGTCTCGCACTGCCAGTGACGGAGGAAAAGGAGAGGACGGCACAGCAGGATCTACCCCCACCCATGGCGTGAACTCGAGTCCGTCCACTAATGGATCTTGCTCCACCACCCCGATCCTCAGATCAAAGTCAGCACGCTCAGCCCCAACCACAAATGCTAAAACTCCTTTTGTGTTGATGCGCTCCATTTCTACCCCAGCGCCATCCCCAGCCCAAAGCCTGTCGTCCAGCTCTGGGCATGGCTCTGAATTTGGAGGCATGACATCGGCCAGCGCTGTCCCGGGGTCTGGTACATACAGTCGTGTGCCCTCACATCATACCTCTGTCTCAGGCTCACCCAGTGATTATGGATCCTCAGATGAGTATGGTTCCAGTCCTGGAGATCACACAGTCCTCCCCTCCCTAAGCCTCCCTGGAAGCTCCGCTGGCAGCATTGGCAGCCAGTCCATTGGTGAGGATGGAGCCAACTATATCCTGATGAGCCAACGTGGTAGTGGTGGTAATGCCAGTGGCAGTAACAATCGAGGAAGCTTAATTTCCCAGCCTGCTTTAGAAACACCAGCCGGCGGCTCCCAATCTCAAACTAGAAGAGTGCTTCGACGCTCCTCCAGCCGTGAATGTGAAGCCGAACGAAGGCTGCTGAGCAAGCGTGCCTCCTTGCCGCCAATGGCGCTGGAAAGACTTGCCCCACGTCAGCACAGAGTCGAGGAGCCTACAGACGAAGATTCTGCCGATTATGCCATTATGTCTAGGAGTACCAGCCGAGAGTCATTTACTTCTCCCTGCTCTTCTATACAAAGAGAATCAGCCATGGGTACTGGTGTCACAGGAGGTGGGTACTTAGATGTGGCAGGGGAGATAAAAGCTGAAGGAGGTGCAGGAGCAGGTGCTGGAATAGACTTGAGGGTGGATAACGGGTACATGTCAATGCTGCCAGGAGTTACTCAGCCTCCTGTATCCTTGTCCCAATCAATAGCCGTCTCTGTTCCTGACTTAGACTCCAAGCCTGCAGATGACTACATGGCCATGACGCCAAACAACAGCGTGTCTCCCCCACAGCAAATCAGGCCTCCACCAGCTTCTGATGGCTACATGATAATGTCCCCCAACAGTAGCTGCTCTCCAGACCAGCGCGGCGGTCTCTCTGAAGGTGCCTGGGTAGGCAGCGGCAGTGCAGATAGCCGAGCTGGCAGTGACTATATGAACATGTCTCCAATTAGTGCACCTTCTGTAAATGGCAGCCCCCCATCTTCTGAGCACACCTGCCATTTAGAAACCAGTTTGCAGCAACAACCCCCAAAGATGGTGTATTCATACTACTCCCTTCCTCGGTCGTATAAGCATAACCCCACCGCTGGGCACTTTGATGATGGGCCTCGACGGGGTAGAAGGCCCAATGGGAGTTGTAGGGAAATGGGTGGTCGAAGAAATATTGGAGGGCACCAGGAGCAACCAGCAGGCAATACAGTGGGAGGACGCCATCAGTCACTTTCCTCATCCTCATACTCTTCAAGCTCAGCCAGCAATGAGAGTCTTGGGGAGATGGAGGATCGGTCTACCAAGGTGTTGAGTAATGTGACAAATGGGTCCAAATCCAAAGAGGGAAGCAAAGCTGCACAGAGAAGGGGATCCGATGGGTTGTCCAAACAGGGTAGTCATACTAGAAGTAGACCGGTGAGTCTCTTTGTTGATGTATCAAAGGCTAACACTCTTCCTAGGGTCCGTGAGAACCCCTTACCACAAGAACCTAAGAGCCCTGGGGAATATGTAAGCATTGAATTCAAAGGGGAAAAGTACAACCATACTGGAGTTAGAGTAGGGAGAGGCAGGGGGCCGAGGCACGGATCATTGCTGCCTCAAGGCTCAAATAGTCAGCATCCTCAAAACAGACCAACTTCTTGTATAGGGAACTTCATACCCCTCTCTCAAAGTCCCTCTACCCCAGTCACTCCCCCATCTGCCTCCGAGTATGTCAACATGGACTTGGGTCCTTCTCCATCCCCTTCACCCCATTCCCTCATCCCATTAGTTTTCCCCCCCTTTAACACCCCTCCCACACCTGCAGCTCTCCCTCACACCCCTAAAACTGGTACAGAGGGTCCTGCAAGTCTTTGTGAAGTGTGTCCTGAAGTGGCTGAGACCCCTCTTAGGATAAGCAGAGAGAGCGTTCCATCAGTGTCTGAGTCCGAATGTCCTATATCCTGCGGGGACTACACAGAGATGGCCTTCAGCCTGAACAACACTGTTCCTCGAACATCACCCAGCATCACCCCCAAAGTTCCATCTCCCACCAGGACCGACCCACCTGTTTCCTTGTTGTCACGAGGTCTAGATTTTCCACTATGCAAATCAGGACCCAACCCCGACCAGGGAGCTAAAGTAATCCGTGCCGACCCCCAAGGACGCCGACGACACTGCTCGGAAACATTTGTTGCCTCACCTTCCCTCCCCACATCTACGTCTACTTCTTCTTCAACTGCCTCCCTCTTTCCAGAACATACCCAGGCTGTGAGCCGCCGCCTTGGGTTTGAAAGCATGCTGTGGGGGAACGGGGCTGTTACAGATCCCTCCACCCAACCCCCTGCCTCTGGAAACAATCAGACTTCTACAGAGCAAGGTCTTAACTACATAGACTTGGACTTGGTCAACAAAGAGAGTCCCCACGCTGGCCTGGATGGGTCCTCTGGAACCCAGCCCCAGTCTCGGCTCTTCTCTGTTGTGAGCGCGGGTTCTGGAGTCAGGGGAGTTGGCGCAGCTGCCAGTGGAAGCAACAGTTTGAGCCTCAACACGTACGCCAGCATCGACTTCTTCAAATCCGAGGAGCTGCGGACGCATCAGAATGGAAACAAAGAGGGAACAGGTGTGTTCTGTGTATTTTTCTATGTAGTTTCTCATTGTTTCGTTTTCCTGTCACCACAATTTGGCGTCTTTTTACTTTTTCTGTATGTGTGTTTGTATCACAGTCAAAGTAAAAAGAAGGTAATCCAGTGGGGCACAGACTCTTCCTTCTGTGCTTGTAATCAAACTTAACTGACGTTGGATTAAAATGTACACAGATGTCTGTATAATTCTGAATATGAGGTATAATTTGGCTCCTGCAGCAATGGATAAATTGATTTTAGTGTCTGGGTCTCGATGTACCCTTTACTTTTTACCTGATGTGATCACATCAACAGCAGCACAACCGGCAGCAAAAGAAACCCTTCAGACTCCCTATTAAAACATTAAACCTCAAGTATAGTAACCCTAGTTCCTGTGAACTTATAAACATTAGCTAATTTTGTTTTTGCAATTTTCACTTTTCTAATTTAGTTTTAAAACAAAAAAAACTCACCAGATTATTTGTTTTTTGTTGTTTTAAAGCATAAAAAACAAAGAACAAACCATACAAGGATTCCACACTTTGTTTTAATGTTCAGTTTGGTAATTTTTCAAAAATGTGTAAAAAATGTAAGTATTGATTTATTAGATTTAGTTCATGATTACCAAGCTGCATTTTACCATGTGTATACAGCATATTTAAAATAAAAAGAACAAAAGATTTGCTACTTTAACACAACAGTACCCCCCATCCAAAAAAAGATTTTGGTTAAACACACACATTTGTGTACATATTTTCTTTTTCTGTCAGATGAATCTTTATGCTTTGAAATAATCATCTGGCTTAAACATTTTATAAATGCAGCCCATTCTGTTGGGTTTAAGTGTTTTTGAAATCATTTGTAGGAGAGGAAGCCGTGACTTGATTATTTAAAAAGTGACAAATATTAGAGTTCTTTAGGACAAACTAGAGTTAAAACATCACAACGTAAAATTTAAACATAATTGACAAAGAAAACTGTATTCAGTGTAGGAGAGCAACCAAACAAGGTCTGTAGACTGGGTTAGTTGGATTCTTTAAAAAAGTTGCCTGTTAGTGTTTAAAAAATGGATTTCACCAACTTCCTACTCGTTAAAACACAGGGTACAGCTTCTGCAGCAGTATGAGTAATAGTTTTAATTGTCTGCAGTTGCTCTGCTACTTGTAGTGCTGTAATTTCATTGTATTTACTCTTTTCTTCTGTAAGAAGTATTTTTTCCAGCCTGTTTTTGGGTTTGGGGTGGGATGAGGTGAACATTACAGCTAAACAATAACTCAGCAAAATAGTTGAGACGTTTTGTCATATGAAAAAAAAAACTCTTTGAACTACCATCTGTATTAAACAAGTCCTTTTTCTGTAACATTTGCTTAGTTTATTCATGAAGCAAAGTTTAAACCAAGGTGTGGATTTATATGGATTAGAGGACAGTAACCTTCCACAGTGGGTCTTTTATGAGGAGACTTACTGTACGTTGTGTTGGAGTTAAACCTCCCGGGGTTTAGTGGTAAACTCAGCTCCACGGGTGGATTTAATGAAGAATTTGGGGCATTAGCAAAAAAAGGAAAAAAAATCGTTTCTTGTTGGGAGCACAGCATCTCTGAAGTCATACAGATGGTTTTTATAGACTCTTCGGACAGATGTGAAGAACCAGCCTGCTTCCTTGTGTCTCCATGTTGGATTTAATTAGAAATGATGTGCACTTTGCTAAAAGCAGGATGGTGTTTTGGGAGTATTTTGAGTAAAGATGCTCGCAGGCCACCACCACCGCAGTGGGACCATATGGGGCTGTGGCTGCAGAAAATGTCAGCGGGGCAGCATGGTGGTGGGGGGTGGGGGGGGGGGTGTTACACATTGGCTGTGAATGTTGAGATGGGGCCAGCTCACAAATGCCTTTGTACGTATCACCCCCCCTTTGTTTTCATCTCCCCATTCTTGCCTCCCCCTCTTTCCTCCTCCATTAAACAACCCTTTTGTTCGCCTGTGTTTGCCGCGGTGGGCTGGCAGGCCTCGACAGGGCCGAGACCGGAGGACTCTCCTGAGACGCTCCAAGCCTGTAATTTTCAACTTTACTGTTGGGAATATTTTCCCCCATTTTCATTCCTTGCTCCGGTTTTTAACTTGTCCTTATTCATTCTTCTCATCGTTTGTCCTCGTCTGACATAAAGGCTGATGGATTTTTGGGATTCCTTTCCTCTCTCCTTTTCAATACTCGAGCTATTGTTTCTTTCTCCCCCTTAAAACGTTTTGATCCTCCTCCTTCATGTCGCGTTTCAATCCACTCTTTAAAATTATTTCTCACAGCCATCCTGAGCTAAGGAAAGCAACAAAAAAATGTAAAGGAGTGTGCTTCATAGTTTGGAAAATGTATTTATGTGGGGTTTTATGATCTGTAATTACAGGTTCTTTCTTTCCTCCCTGCAGCTATAAGCTTGTGTAGAAAATGACGGCATGTCTGTCAGTAGGGTGCTCTCTTTTGGCTCTGAGGGCCGGAGTATAAAATTGAACATCAGTTGTGGGACGCGTGCCAGAAAGAATCCTATTGGACATCGGTTATGTAATGTGTGCAAATAACCTCATGAGAAGCACAGTGAACCGTTTCACCCTCCGAGTGCTGATGAGAAATCAAACAGAAAATGATGTCAAGTCAGACGGTTTATACTGATTTTTCAAGATGAAATCAATAATTCCTCCAAAAAAAGGAAAGAAATGTGACATTTTCTTAACTCAACTTCTCTTCATCAACCAAATTATTTATTTCTATTAACTCCTTGAACGCCAAAATACACCCAACAGTGGGCCTCTTTTTCTCTTCATTGAAGATTGTTTATCCATTCTTAAGTTATCATGCATCTAAATAAGGAGTTTACCAACCCCAACTTTAAGAACCGATCATTTAAACCAAGGGCGTCAAACTCATTTTCATTAAGGACCACGTTAGTGTTATTCTGGCCCTCGAAAGGAATTAACTTCGACTAAACACGAAAAGTCAAGTTCCTCATCTCATTGCTATGACTTTCCACTAACAAACAATAACCAAGCTCTACGTGGTATTTCCTGCATAGAAACGTTTTAACACATCCTCTTATAAACACTGTAAAGTACTACACCTACGACTGACTAAATGTGAAATAAATTCTACAGTATTAAATTTGAAAGTAAGAGTTTTATTCACTGTTGAGTTGTGGTGAGTAGCTGCCATCTTGAATTTGGAACTCTCCCACTTTCTAATGGAATTCCCACTGGAGTGGCATTCCAGTTTAAGTTTGCAAGTTGGAGATTCCCACTTCCCAGGACAACTAGTTTGCAGCAAAAGTAATTGGCTAAAATGCAGTGAGATGGAGATTTTAGGCACCCGACCTCACTTTTATTGGGAACCGCCATTGTAATTGCACAAATTCAACAGGTAAATTTATGCTGGTATAAAGACCCAATGGATTTGCTGTAAACTGTTTTGGGTTGAACTTTCCTTTAGTGTCATACATGAGATTTTTCATAAGTATCTAAGATATGAATCTGCTTTTTGAGCTTATTGAATTTGCACATTTACAATGGCATTTTCAACTTGCATTGCAACCTAAGTGTTTAACTGGTTGACTTGTGACCCAGAAGGACTAGACTTCACTATGCACTCAAAAAACTACAAAATGTTTTTTTGTGGAAGATACAGATTGTCAAAGATGTCTTTAAAGCCACATAAACTTATTTTAAGAAATGTATACATCTCTCTATAGCTCTCACAGGCCACAAAAAATACCATGATATGCTACATTTGGCCCATGGACCTTGATTTTGGCACATGGTTTAGATAATAATTGAAAAGGTACAGTGCATGGAGTGTATGAAGAGGTTTGAGATACCAAAAAAGGAGAAATTCGGTTACTTCATTGCAACTGATGAAGTCATCATGATTAAATAATATTTCTGTTTCATGTTTTTCTAAAACTGTAAAGAAATGTAAAAGAGAAAACACAGATTTTTATATTCAAATCAGAGATTTTTGGGTTGGAAAGAGCAATGTCTTATATAACATGTAGTAAAAAAAAAAAAAAAAACAAGATATTCAAGTAAAGCTGAAGTGTAGGTAGGTCCTCAGTTTTTACATCACACAGCACATGTCAAAGCGTTTGTTCCTCTGCAGAAAACAGTCTGCTTGAGTACGACAGGCTTGTCTGGCCGAGCTCGTAATCTGACACTAGCTCAGCCTGACAGCAGTAGTAACGTTATGTAAATCACAACCACCACGTGGTCGAGGACGTGACCCCCTAAGAGGGTTTTGCTCAGGACGCGGTGCATAAATACACGTCTGAGCGAGAATTTCGGACACTCTTGTTGCTCCGCTAAGATGTTTTGCTCTGTGCTGGAGGCAGAATGCCTCCCTCGGCTCAGCTGCGCTCACATTAATGCAGAGCTTTAAGTGCATGCAGATGTGCAGCAGGAACCACAGCACCGGACACGTGGAGGCTCAACCCAAAAGGTTGATGTGTGACCAAGAATCCTGCAGCATTTCATTTGAGCTTATTAGTTTAGGCGTTTAAATTCTGCATTTTCAATTTAATTTCCGTGTATTCATTCAGCATGACCTACTTTAAGGTCACGGGTGACTAAATCGGGATCAACAACAACAACACGTTCAGTTAGAGCAGTTTCATAAAAGCCGATTTTACCAACCCATTAACCTTTTTTTCCTCTCTCTTTGTGTTTGCTCTCAGAAAAGGGAAAACAAGATAAACGGTGAACAGCGAGGTGGGTGGTACAGCCCTGCATCTTACGGTTATATAATTCATATTAGGATGTAAATTAGCTCAGAAATCTCTGCGATGCCAACTCAACTTCCCTTCATTAGCCTAATTACGGCGTTACACAACGGATTTGCCCAAAAATAAAGCTGTGCGGTCACAAGAGGAGAACTGTGAGGCCTAAAATCTGTTCACTTCTAGGTAAACAGTTTGATTTCTGTGTTTTTAATCACCTGCCATCAGAAGTCAAAGGCAAGTGATAATGTTTAGCCACCTTCTTGTTGTGTTTGAAAGTGCTAAATGTTGCCATTGTATGTACCCAACACTCACCAGTGTTGCCCCTACCTTTAAAAAAGGAGGGAGCCCCGACCTCCCCACTGAACTGACCACCAGTTGTTGACGACCGTCAGCAATAACATTAGCGCAATCGCTAAACCAACCCCCCTCAGTACCAGTAGTTGACAACCACTGGTGTTAATAACGTTAACGCTACCATTAACCCACCTGTTGACGACAACCAGCATTAGTAGTGTAGCGCTACGCTACTGCTAACCCACCAATACTAGTCATTAGTAATGTTAGCGCATCAGCATTTAAATATTTCTGAGATGATTAATAAATGATTCAATGTCAAAATGCTTTTAATTAAATCTCACTAGGGATGCACCGATATGAAAATTTCAGCCGATATCGATATTAGATATAATTATTGCTGTAATGGCCGATAACTGATATTTACTAATATTACACAAACGCACAAATTATATTATACATAGACGCACAAACACACTTGGGTCTTTTTTGATATTGTAAATAAACGACCAGACCCCTGACATGGCTCCTACTTCACTTATTCCTGGCTATGCAGCATCAATATCACTATCATGATCAAACAGATGCCGCTCAACCAACCATTTCGCCTCCCAAAACAGAAACATAAAGCTAAAAAGTGGGAAATCAATATCGGATGTTAATATCTGCCCAGTTTTACATGTTGGACCGATACAGATATTCTAAAAAAAAGACAAACATCGGCCGATACCGATATTAATGCCGATATATCGTGCATCCCTAAACCTCAAACACACAAATACACAAAATTGGAGCATAAAATGCATAAATCAAATACAGCTGGTATATTAATTTACTACGATTGCAGCAGGGTCATCAGAAAGTGCAGTTTACCTCATCACAACATTAAATAAATATAATTCTAATTAGTTACTGCAAAACCAAATACTTAACCAAATAAATGTTTGCTAATATAATCGTTAGCTGCAGCCGTAGTAGTAGCTGAGAGTCATTAACACTACATACTCTGAGGATGGCATCCTTGACATTGTGAGAGATGGTCCAAAATGTTTTTCAAGGTTAGACCAACTACGTATATTAACGTTATGTTCTTAGGTGGCGGATGATCAGCATTCCTTCAGTGACTGCTAAGCATTTCATTTTGTTTTCCAAACACTTCTTTGGATGATATTGTGAAGAAAATTCCCCGATGATCCTTTTTTAACTATTTTTGTTGTAGTCAAGGAGGTGTCCTCTGAAGTCCAGTGTTGGTTGTTTGGGTGGTCCACTCAGGGAGGTGACGTACATTCACCGCGCACAGCAACAAACTCCCCTCTGTTTGGGTTTTTGGTTTCACGTTGAAGGTCACGTCTGCACGTTTGGCCGTCCCCGTGCGTACGCTGGAGCGCTCCAGTCCACGCACAGACCCTGCGATGAGGTCATCTCCCACCGTTTGTTGTGTTTTCCTCTCAGCGCCTTCGCCTCCATCCAGTTGGGTAATCCCAGTTGATTACTGAAAAACACACACTTTGCAGCTCTGAGTCTGATGAGCTGCTCTGCGACACGGTGACTACCAGTTGGTGGTCTGAGATTAAAAATACAAACAAAAGCAGAGAGCAGCTGCAGAGCTCTTACTAGTTACATCATGTACCATAAGGAAATGTTCTAGTTTGTATCAGGAACAACACCTGAAGGATTGTATTTGTATTTTACACTGTAGAAAAACTGAAGCAGATACATTTTAAACTGTAGTTAATCCTGGTCTTTATTACCAAAGACTGTTCATTTGATAGTGATAGATTGAAGATTGGTATTTTCAGACTTAAATGATGTTAGGAAGAGGATTGTTTTTAGATTCCAGAACATTATTTGTAGTTTGGTTGAGGTCACACTTGTTTCATCAGTTTTTTTATTCCCTCAACAAATAACAATATCAGATATTTTATTTCTCATACTTCTAAATAAAGGTGTCCTGATGCCAGTTTTTTTCTCAAACGGAGTATGAGTACAAGTACTTCAGTTTGGGTACTTGCAGATACCGAGCACTTACTGAGTTAGAACTACACAATGACTTTAAAACCACATTTTGTTTATTTAGAACAAGATGTCTCTCCTTCCTTGTAGGCCTACAGCCCTTCGGACTGGATCAAACTAAATATATATCATGATATACTGTTGAAACATTTTAAAATAAAATAAGATCTCAACTAAAATTCTTAAACATAGGACTGACAAACTTTTCACTTGAAATGTAAAACATTTAATGGATTATTGATACCAGTATTGGCATCAGTTCTGAGTATCGGGGCATTTTTTGTACGAGTACAAGTACTTTTAAAAATGACCATTTGTGTCTAATCAAATAAGTTACATTTATAAGAAATATTAAATACATTTCAAAAACCTCTTAAAAGTAAAACAAATAAAATAAATGCCTATCAATCCTTGGAGGGATGCATGTCACGTGCTGCCAGTGTGCCACACTTTTAAACCATCATCTTACATTGAAAAACGATGATTATATCCAGTTTGGTCAAACAAAGAAAATAACTGATCAATTTAATGCACTTGGATTATTGGTTGAGATGACACGGCTAGTGATAAGCAGTTCGTCATTAATAGATGCAAATCCAGTTTAAACTTTGTTGCATCACTTTTGCACGACGATGCACAACTTCTTGTTATAGATCTCATTTAACAGGAGAGTTGCAGTGAAGGCCACGTCTGAAACATTGGTGTAAGGAAACACGGCTCTTAAATGTCTCATCTGTGTCTAAAGGAACTATATGTTTCTGTACTCATTTCTTCCATTTTTATATTCAAACGAACTCAGGCTGCTGGTGTAGATCCACCGCTGTCCTCCTACAAATCTGCTTTCCTCTTAGCTTTCCTCATTGTGACAGGCGCCACTTAGTTTTCATATTGAGCGCCGGATACCCTCGGATTGTTGAAAAGATTAAATGGCACCACAGACCAGATTCCTTTTAAGTTTTTTTTATTTTTAATACAGCTAAGAGGGGAAAAAAGAAACCAAACACGACGGAAAGGTAAGTGACAATAAAAAGAGTTAAATACCAAGAAATTTTATTTGAATCAGTTGGTACAAGATGAAAGAAAATATTTTATGATCGAGCCAGTTTGACGTGTTTGTTGCCGTGGTGATTACCAGTGACGAAAACTCTTTTCTTTAACACTTAACATTTTTATTTTACTCCTCCTCTCCCAACAGTTTGTGTGTCTATTTTGTTTTCACCTTTTCTTCCTAAGACCTTGACCAGGTTGAGTTACTCGCTTCACTCCATGTGAAGTTTTGGACTACACACACACACACACACACCTGCTGCGTGGTTCTGCTTGGTGTCATTTTGCCAACGCAAGGGCAAAAACAAAAACGGTTTTGTTTGCTATAAATAAATGTGACTTTGAGGATGGATTCAGACCAGAGCGACTTCATTCTTGAAGCAGAGGAAGGACAGATCGTCCGTTAGATCGACTCTCCTGCCCTGAACTCCACGAGCATCTCTGACATCTTCGCTTCTGCTCACGCAAACGTTTATCAATCAATTCCTCAGTGCACGTGTCATTCATGAAAACAAAATCGAAAACAGGCCCGGCTGGAGGAACTTCCAATGAAGTCACTGATCAAAAATGAGATAATTAGATTCGGCTCAAATGGAGTTAGAAAATGACGTATTTAAAAAGTTAGTGGTACAAAAAACAGGGATAAACACAGAGTTTGTAGACTTAAACCGATGAAATTTCAGTTTAGGAGATTTGGGAACATCCTGAATCAGCAAAAACTTTCTGCTTGACAGTAAAAACTGTTACTGTCCCTGTTTCAGTTTTACATTAACACAATCCTCCTGACTCGTTGAGGCTCATCGACTTTGACACCAAACCATCCACCCATCCCACCATTTCACTCAACCCCTACACGAATCATCCCTTTTAAATTTTAAACCATACCCAATTTCTTTACCCCTTTGCCTTCATACCACCACCATAAAGTAAAAAAAACTCATCTGTATTGAAACCTTTTTGTTGACTTTATTTCATAAAATTAATCCAAGTCATTTCTGCACAAATGGCAACAATCATCCAGGTCAGCTGCTGCCTTGTTGAAGGAACAAACACAAAACATATTGACATTTAATGTAGGTTAAAAAGAAAAAGAAATGTCACTGGACAGTCTGCGTCTGAAGAAGAAAGAATGGTGTGCGTTTGATAAAGTCCATGGATAAAATAAACCCACCGACCACTTTTATTAGGTGCACCTTGCTAGAACTTTGTGGACTTTTTTGCTTTCAGACCTCATTTCATCTTTGGCGTCATAGATTGAACAAGGCGTTTAGAACATTCCTCAGATTTTGTCCATATTGACATGAAAGCATCATCCTTCCAATAGTTCTGGATTGTACCGATATCTGGTGACTGTGGGAGCTACTGGAGACTCGTCAGACTAGTGGATGATTTTTCAATCACTTATGGTCTTATTATTTAGAAAACTTGTGGGATTGTAGCTTCAGTTGTTTTGTTCTTAGCTGACAGTAGCAGCATATGGTTGTGGTGGTCTTCTTCTGCTGTAACACATCTGCTTCATTATTAAGAGTTCAGAAATGGATTTCTTCAGATCTTGGTTTGAACAAATGGTTTAATTGAGCTACAGTTTCCTTTATTTTATCTCTTACCTGTCTGCCCGCTCTCCTCCTACCTCTGACATCAACAAGATATTTCTGTTTACATAACTACCATCAGCTAGATATTTAGTAATATATTTTTATTCTCTCTATTTTGGACTATTTTCAGTGAACCCTAAAGTCTGTTGTATGTAAAAATGCCAGTAGATAAACAGTTTCTGAAATTCTCAGACTAGTCTATTTGGCAAAATATCACATTGAGTCAGTTGATTCTTTTTTCTTCCAGATTCTGATGCTCTGTTTGAACTTAAGCAGGTCATCTTCACTGCGTCCACTTTCCTAAATGTGATGTGACGGATTAGCTGTTTGTAAAAATCAACTGAACCGGTGGACCTAATAAGATGTCCGCTGAGTGTATGTATGTCTCTGGTGTTTGAAGGACTGATATACAGGGTTAGTCAGAAGTCTCAGAACACCCTTGTATTTATAAAAGAAAAAGGGAAATGACATATCTGAATACCCCAGCAAGTAATGGGTGAGAGGGGCCTATCATTGGAAAAACTTGCCCTTGATACATTACGGTGACTTTCAAAATGGCGACATCTCCTGAAAGATCTCCTGGGGTATTCAAATACTGTATGTCCTTTTCCGTTTGACTTTTGACACGCCCTGTACAACTGAATAATAAAACCCAATTTGTTATTTTCATTTGGGACTCGCACACTCCTCTCAGGCAAAACTCAAGTCAAAACTCAAGTCAAATGACTTGAGTGTTTTTCAGGTTAAGTGCCTTTCTAGGAACGACTCCCTTTGTAAATTTGTCAGAGGTTTGTGAGCATTTCAGCTTAAATAAATCTGTAGCATTCCTTGAAAGCGCATCACCTCTTACACTTAATACTGTAAACAAAGATCATCTTTCTGTGTTGAATAATGACAGTTCTAGTCATTTTGGTCAAATTCTGGAAAGAACATCCCTCACAAACACGCCATCACGCAATATATTGTGCGACCTGTTAGCACTCTTGGCTACTACCACATCGAATTTTAGCTATAAAACTGATCAATTTATGGATATTTTTTGTTAGTTTTTTGTTTATGGTTGATTAGCTGTTAGCTCCTGACTCACATTGACTCCAGTAAATGGAAATGTTTAATCCACTGATTATTTCCTGAATGATTTCTTAAAATACATCCATTAGTTCATAACTAACCGACCGACAAATGAACACACGCAGACTTGTATAATTGCCCACTTCTAATGGCGGTGGGCTATAATTAGTGTTTGTCTTTTATTCCAGATGTGTTCCACTCTGGCCTTTTGTATCATTCCTTAAAACAGACGACAATTAGCATTTTCTGGATCCGGTGTTTAAAAGAGCAGCCCTATTTTCAGCAATTACTCTTAATTCCCACAACCCACTGAATGGCTTGGATATCTGAGGGTTTTTTTGACAGGACTTCAGTTCTACTCCTTTTGTTTCTGCGTGTTTTTACTGATGAAGTGTCTCGGCTGAAACGGTAATTAGGTAGCAGAACTTGGGGACTAATGGGCTCAGAACTCCGGTCATGTTTTGACTGACTAGTGCTTTATTCTCGTATATTTGGCACGCCGTTATGCAAGAACCGAGACGCAGGGGAGTGAATTGTATCGGCAGCTTGGCCCGTCAAAGAGGCGCCGCTGGACAGACAAACTGTGTGTGTTTGAGTGTTTAAAAAGAAAAATAAAACACCATTCAACCCGTCGTTGGATTTGACAGAAGAGCTCTTAAATGTCACACCTGTGCATGCTTTGCTCTTCACTTCAAAGCTCTATAGTAACGTTGTTTTGAAAAGTCTGGATTTGTTTGGTTTCCGCGTTTGCATGGCAACACATACATCACACACACTCACAGGTCTCCTAAAGAGACACATCATCAAAGACACGTTTTAAGGAGCAGGACTCATCCAAAAACAATGTTTCAACCGGCGTCCAGAGGATCTTTCTGTCCCACAAACACACCTACTTCTCTTTGGCTCATTCTGTCCTCAACAAAGCCCCTCTGCCTCAACATTTCTCCATCGTTTTGCTTCTCTTCCTGCCTTTTCATCTCCTCTCAGCAGCCTTTTTGTTTGCTCTCTCTTTTTTTTTTATTCTGACAGTTTCCTTTTTCCCACACTAACAATCATATACTGAGGCTTGTTCACTCAAGGAGGAGTGAGGGGTGTATAATAATAGAAAGAAAGAATGAATGAATGAATGAATGAATGAATGAATGAATGAATGAATGAATGAATGAATGAATGAATGAATGAATGA
>JARVJO010000001.1:11991054-12024735 GCA_031762555.1 Cynodonichthys magdalenae
TAAGTTCATGCATTTTAATGTTTGTTTTGGTTAAAAGTGAATGTAAGATAAATGAATGAATGAATTAATGAATGAATGAATGAATGAATGAATGAATGAATGAATGAATGAATGAATGAATGAATGATGGAACATCTGAAACTCTTGCCGTAGACTGAAGGCATGTATCGAAAGGTGAAGACCAGAGCGATTCAACTGCCGGTCCGTGGGGCCACAGCTGGCCCCTGCGTGAACTCAGTCTGGCCCAAAAATGAAAGAATTTTTTTTTTTATTATATTTTAAATAAATAAATAAAATTTATTTTACTTCAATTTTTACCTTGTGTCTGGTTCCTGAAGTGCTAGCTTTCAGTAACTTTGGGCCCAGGAAAAATTTAGCTGATTGGTGAAGGGCATGATGAATAAATATGATTGTAATATTAATAAACTTTTATTTGGTTTTAGCAAGTACTGTCAGGCTTTAAATGTTTGATTTATAGGTTTGTGAACTTGTTGAGTCGAGTTGCATTCAAAGAGATGTTGCGTAACACGTTCAAGCAGTAGTCGGGTTTTGTGGAATGCCTTTGGACCATTAATGTCTTACCTGTTGTGGATAGCTTTTTAAACAACCTCTGATCAGATTGGGGAGCTGACGTCTTCTTGATCCAGGTCTAGGCTAAAGTGGATTACTTCCAATTTAAAATGACTCTGACCTTAGGTATTTTATAGCCATTTATGGGAACAGTATTTTATTCATACATTTATGCAAAAACTAGAGGAGAAGCCAGTTGTGGCACATTCAGCATGAATATTTTGTCATTTTGCCAGCCAAACTGAAACCTTGTGTGTCATTTTTGACCCGGGGGCAGAAGGAAGGTGAAGATATATTGGTTTTGGTCTTGATTAGACTAGGCCTTAGCTCAGTGGTAGGTAATCCCAGGACATTTTCAGTGGTGGGCATAGCTAACCAAAAAGATAGTTTCTCTAACTCATAATCTTCTAACAAAAAATAGCTTTACTAACAGCTAAACAGGTAAAAATTAACAGAAGCTAACAGCAAATTGAAAATTGAATATGTTCTGTTCGTGGTATGTACAACTAACCATACGATTAGATTAACTAACTCATAACATGCTAACTACAAAATGAAGCTTCGCTTACGCTACACAACTTAACATGCTAAATTGCTAACCACTAAGACGACTGTCACTCAGTCTGCGTCACACGTCTTCGTCTCCTTCCAGCTGAAGACTGGTGGGACCGACACAAACCTGATGGTTTGTTAGTTAGCTGGTAGCTGACTTAAAGTTTGCAAAACCTAATTTAGCAGAAGCTAATCGGTCCTCTAATGGATTTAAAGTTACTAAAAAAGGCTAATCCACTAAACAAAACAAATTGGCTCCGCTGTTAGCTAGTCAGTGGAACCATGCCCACTACTGGTAATTTTGGATTCTGTATTTTTCCTCCGTGTTCATAAGCTCATAAATTCAGTCAGAATAAAACTTTATCAAACTGAGTTCATTCAAAGAGTTGTCTGCAACAGGTAAGATATTGTTTATGTATTTCCTTTCAAAGAATGTAAACCGATCTTTAATGTAGGTGTATATTAATCAAGCTATTTCAAGGTCTGTGTTTGCTGAATAGATTAGAGTGCAGCTTATGTCTTCTGTTTTTCAATATGTCAAAGTAATTAATCGTTTTTAATGGAGAAAATAAAAGGAGAGACATGTTTCAATTGTTTGTTTTTCTCAAACATGCAGCTTTTTCCTGCTAATTTAATAGTTTTGCAACATGAACAGTTCCAGGTTTTTTGACTAAAGGAAAAAAAACACCAAAAAAATGCATGGACATATGAGACTTTGTTTACAGTTTTAGGTGCATCCTCTGTGTGTGTGTGTGTGAGAGAGAGAGAGAGTGTGTGTGTTTGCTGGGACACAGGCCAGCTGCATGTGTGTGTGAGATCCTGGCTACAGAGCCCTGATTGTGTGCTGTGGTATGGGATGTATGCGGGGCTCCGAGTGCGTCGGGCGCTGCCTTAAAGAACGACGTTGCCACCCACCAACCTACTGGGGTTACTGAGTGCACAGGAGGAGGAGGAAGAGGAGGGAGCGCTTCCCTCTTTTCACACACACTCATTCTTATTTGCGTCCCTCCCTCCATGTACATTCTCACAGGAAAGTATTTGAGTCCTTTTTTTTTTAAGTTTATTGAACTTTTGTTTGCATTTTCTTTCATTATCACTGAGCCATGAAAATGCCTCTTTTTTTTTTTTTTTTTCTTCTACTCAAACACAACAAACTCTTCATTCCTCATGTCGTCACCTTGTCTCAGCCGTGATCTGTGTGTGTTCTTGGCTTCGCTCAAACGCTGCTGCTCTAACTGGGTTTGTCCGTAAAGAGCTTAGTGCCGGTGGGCGTCGGAGAGCATTAAGCTGATTACCGTCTACTAACGAGCCACTTCTCACATGGAAGTCGGTGTCCTGTCTGGCTAAAATACTGCCCGACGACGACACTGAGCATGGTGACAGAGGATATTTGCGTTGCGTGCGTCGAAGCCGAGGTTGGGGAGGAGGCTCAGGGCGATGAGAGGAGGTCGCAGCCGATCTGAGCGGCCGATAAAGTGCTGACGATCACAGCAGGCAGGGTGAGAACCTGGCAGGGTCAAGCTGCTCTCACAGGACCGTCTTTTTTTAGTTGTTTCCACCCGCTTGGGTTTCGCCTTTGAGCCCTTGTCCTGAGCAGACAGGTTGAATTGGGTCCAGTTAAGCCACTTTTAACTAGACGGCCCTTTTTAAACACCTGCTGGGTTCGGTTTTGGAAAGGACACACTGGCGCACGGTGCCTTTATTATATTTGATAAATCGCCCTGACAGTCAGATAATACATTCACAGTTTGAAAAGATACTTTTTATTTTGTAATTCTTAGTTTTGTTATACAGAACATCTGCTGAACTATAAAATAAACTAGAATGACCCACAAATATTTACATTTTTAATGGATAATCAAAGAGTTTTACATCTTTGGTCAAAAGAAGTGACTAATATTTGGCATTTTCCGATTATTACAGTTAATACCGTGCATGGGCAGATTGCTATATCTTGAGTTTCCATCTTCTACATGGAAAGGTTCTGACTCAGTCCATTGTCCACAAGCTCCACGTTTATCTCAACTTCCATATTCAAAATTCTCCTCATTGTTTTCATCCAAACCCATTAAAACTGTCTAAACTAACGACTAAACTACACCCTAACTATAAAATCCTTACTTATATCAACTTTCGTGTCTTTTTCTTCTTCCTGTAGAGTTTTCGGCATTTATCAAATACTTTCAAGTCTCAGTTAGAAAAGAGGTCAAAGGGTTGTAGATTTGTGTGACTCAAGTGGGGGGGCGGTGAGACCAGTGAGTGGATTCTGGTGGGTTTTTTTTCCGTAAATCTGACCATCTTTCCTCCTGCAAAGCGCTTGAAATATGAAAAACATTTTCTTTAAAAAGTGTCAAATTATCATAACTCCCATCAACACAATTTAAAAACTGGTGAATAGCAGCTTGAAGTCTGAACTTTTGACACACGAAACATTTTTAGAGAGGACACATCTTTCCCATTAGAGTGATTTAAACTGGTCATGTGACTACGACTATCAGTGACTGATTTATTGTGATATTAACAGAATATTAAACAATATTTTAAATCTGCTGCTTATTTTTGCTTTTACATTAGAGTTCAACCAGTCTGAAGTAACTTGGACCACTAAGAACATATTATATAAGGGTAATCTAATATCACTATTTTTAGACCTTATGACAACACGATGTGCTATAAATTGCAACATTTCATGATCTAAATACTGTTAAATTTCATAAAATGTACCAGTATGATGACTCAAATAGTATGCAAAAAGTGGAAATTCTTAAAGTTGCACATTCAAAGGTTAAAGCAGTTTATAATGAAGGTTGCAGAATATATGGCAAATCTCTTCCTCTGTGCACCAATGGTGTACCTGGTCAATCCAGTGGACTCTCACTTACCTCTCTGCCCACACCTGGTTTAGATTATAGGGATGACGGAAGAGAAAGTCAGGAAAATGTTGATCTATCAAACTCACAATTCAGAACAATGTGCAACAAACGTGGATATGGAGGCCGTGAATGAACAGTTACAGCTCTGAGGCGTATTTAACCTTTATTATTTAATTTTATTACACAATTTCCAGCTGAGCCGACTGATGTACCAAAAGTCTCAAGAGGTTGACAGATGTTCGTGCTGAATTTGCTTTTCTTCAGCCTGGTGTTGCACATAAAGCTCCAACGGTTTATTTCGGTGAGGAACAACGTCTGTTGACTTGGATTGCTCAACTCAGGCCGCCTGCAGAGGAAAGTATAAGGGAACCACATACAGTCACTCTTCTGTTGTGTAATTCTGACACAATGAGCGGGGTGAATATACTCTGCAGCTCTTTTCATGTGATCAGCAAGAACAGACCGCCAAAATAAATAAAAAAAAAGAAGTTGAGTTTCTGGTTTCAGTTCAAAAGAAAAGAACAAGTAATGACATTTTGTGAGTTTTAAACTCACTTATCTGGTGACGAAGCCCAACATGTGGACCACTTCTCTGTTTCTGGATCTGTTTAAGTTTCTCCAAGGTACCAGAAGAGGGAACAACCCCCCCCCCCCCCCACATTGTCCTTACATAACTCATCAGTTCAAACTGGTCGAAGGAGCAGAGATGTTTGTTCATTGCTGCCATTATTGGCACGGGAATGGTCATTAACCTTTAGAGCGCTGCCTCACCTCTGCGTCACCTCAGCGTCAGCACCACAGCTGGGGCTAACCGCTAACAGCTTCCTGTGCTTTACTGGGTTCTTTTTTTTTGTCTTTTAATCGTCCAAACCACAGCATTAGACGGGGTTTGTACAGTTTGACGAGCAGACAGCTGGCCACATCTGTTTAATGATCTGAATCGAGTCTCTTTGTTGTATGTTTTAATAAGGGTTGATTTGTATCAAGTAAAAACACCCTCCAAAATAAAACTGGCAATACTAATTCCTGTTAATGACAATTGTACAACAGTAATTTCTTCTGTCCTTTAAAGAAAAAACAAAAAAGCTGGGAAACATGAAACCAGAGGGTCTTGAGTCCAAAAGTCAGGATTAATGACATAATGGTATTAAGCAGCTCAGTACATCAATATTTCTCTGTTGGGGTATTTTTAGAAACCTGGACCAGTTGAATATACAACTCTCAATGAGATTGGTACATCTTTAAAGATATTTCAGTTTTTCTCTAAACTTTTGCAGTCATTTATACCCAGACTTTCTACCTTAATATGAAAACAAATTGTGCTGTGTGCGTTTTAAAAAAATGGGCAAGTGGCAAACAAAAGAATAAAAGTCAAATCTGAAAAGAAACTTATCCAAACAAACAGAACCTGATAGTTACGTAGTGTTGGGTGAATCTGGCCAAAAAAGAAAAAAATACTATCATTTATGGCATTTAGCTGAAAAGATTAATGTGATGATTGTTGACATTTGCACTTTGATGTTTTTGATTCTATAATTATTCTTACAGATCTTCAGTCAAACTAACGTCTTCATTTTACCAGGTTAAAATAGTCAGCTTTGAATTGAAACCAACCTTTTCCACAATGTGTAGTGGCAGCATAACTTTAGTAACGTAAACTTTCACAGCCAGGCCTGCATTATTCTTATTTTTCTTCTTCCGGCGTTTGCTGGAAAAGAGTTTGTTGTGGTCCAGGTTTCTTGGCCTTCATCCGCGTTTGTTTGGCTTTCCTCATGTTCCATGTGTTTCGAATGGTTGAACGGGTGCATGGTGGTAGCTGCTCCGCCTCTCGCCGTTGTTTTTTTTTATGGGCTCACATGCAAGCATGATAGTGAGAATATGTTGCACACAAACATACGTTATCACACAACACTAACTGCAATAATCACCAAGTGGCAAATATTTATCTGTGACAACTTTTCTGACGATTAATCGCTACGATTTTGCCCTACCCCATAATCAAAGAGAAGTTATCACCAGCTTTATCACTACAATATTATATTGATTTGTTTCAACGGTGATACAGTATTTATCACAAAGTCTGTCAGGATATGAGTCTGTAATCAATATGATGCAATATCATATGCCCATCCACATTGGTCACATGATGACAATATGAATCAATGTTTTTGTTTTGCCTTGATGTAATTGACTCATTTAAACAATATATTGATGTGGAACGATGTAGTTACACCCTAATAGTCATGTTGGATAAACCACGAAGACCTGAAAGATCCCTTCAGTTTATCCTTTAGTCGATCATCATCTGTATGACAAGTTGTCAGCCAGTAGCTTTTTGAGAATCAGCTCAGACATATTTTATATTTTTTTTGGTAAAAATAGCATCCAGAGAACCAGTTTGTCTTCATGTCCTGTGTGAAACTCAATCTGTAGGTCCTGTCTCCGTTTATCTACATGGTTGTACATTTTTTAATACACCAGAGACCATTGGGGACTCTTTTTCTTCCTCCCATAAACACACACACACACTCCTCCACAGCCGTCAACACAATGTTCTCATCCACTGCAGGCGTCACAACATCTAAGTGGACCCTTACAAGCATCAAATTGGCAGTGGGGAGGAAATGAAATGCATTTAACTATGTTGTTTACTCATTTAGTCAGAGCTGGTCGGGAACAGAACAAGTAGAAACGGCATTTTGAAGAGATGGGCGTTCAGGGAAGAGGAAAAGCGATGATAGCGAGGCAGGGTTGGGTTTTTATATCCATGCACTCTGTTTACGGCTTCTCTATCTTTTTTTGAGTCCATTTACTTTTAATAACGTTGTTTATATTCATGACCAGTTGTCATCCAAGGTAACTAAGTAGAAAAGTAGGTTTTGTGAGGGTTTTTTTTTTTTTTTGGCAACTGGCTTGATCACGTTTTCAGGTGCACTGTCGTCATCAGCAGTTGGTGTCTTTGGGTTGTTTGTCCGAACAACTTAGTGACGCCACGTTGCTCGCTGCCGTGGGCAGACGCCAGCGGAGCCAGAGGGGCTTCTGGAGATCAGCTGAACATGAATACGAATCATCACCTTCTGCACAGAACAGCGGTGATTGTGTCACACTACTTTTCCATTTACATGACGCAGGAACTTTGTGTCCACAGTAATCCTACATGAGAGCCGTGGTCCAGGTCCTCGTTTGAGTCATTCTCTCTCGTTTTGAGCAGACTTGTTTTATGTCTGACGATTCAAACACATCAAACTCTTCAGAGGACATTACCAGTCATCAGGTTCACAGGTTAGAGCAGTAAATCACACTCTTCACATCACATGCAGTTTTAATGACCCCATCATAAAGCCAGAATACTGTTGTCGTTTTGTTTGGCTTCAAAATAAAAGCCTGCGGATGAAATTTTACAGACTTCACGCCTCATTTTGGAAGATTTCATGCATTACAGTTCAGTAGTGCATGTGTCATGGCCTGACTTGTCAGATTTTTGTGAAGTTGTCAGATGCACCAACTCCAATTTTCTCTGCCTCCTTCAATTTCAGTAAGGTTCTGATCTGCTAATTAAGCTACGCTACAAGCACTTCTTCTCCCACTAGCTTTCTATTTATTTACACAATTTAATATTAGAAAATAAAAAGGCAGGAATGTAATTTTAGGGCTACACCTAAACTATTATTTTGATAGTCAATTAATCTTAATTTTTTTTCAATTAATCAATTCATTGGTTTGGTTAAAGTGACACTCAAGTGAAAAGAAGTAAAAAATAATCCATCCTGTTTGAAATCTTCAGAGCAGTTCAATAGTTCTAAGAAGACCTCAGTTCATAAAAAAAGGGAGAAAATGAGACAGAATAGATTATTTCTTTAAATCCGTGATTTAATGTGAAGCACTTAAAGTTTTAACACGGAGTACATACTGAATTAGAACTTAAACAATACATGGTGACTTTAAAAACTCTTGTTTTGTTTAGAACAAGGCAGCTATACTTATCGACCTACAGCCTCTCTGACTGAATCAAATCAAATATAAGGCATGAGATCAACTGTTGGAAGATTTTAAAATAAATAGAAATGACAAACTACATTGTCTTTTAACGTCTATAAATTTGTTAAAAATGAAACTTGCAAGCTTTTCAATTGAAATGTAAACTGCAACACATTTAATGGAGTATTGATAACATCTCAGTATCAGTACTAGTATTGGTATCATTTTGTGAGTATCGGGGCATTTCGCTGGTATTGGACCCAATATTAATACTAGTATTAAAAATGCAGCTATTTTTACAACCAGGCCTGCCAAACTTACACATAATACACATAATCAAATACATCTTATAAAAATAGCCAATGAACTGGTGGAATCACAGTTTTTATGCACAGAGGAGAAAGCTTGGAGACACAGGCGGCTCTCTGTAGCTGTGCCGACTGATTCCCTTTGAGACAATTTTACAAAATGTCACTTCTCCTTGGTTAACAACAGAAATACCAGATCTTCCTCCTTCAACTCCTCTGTCACCAACTGAAAATTGATGAGTGTTTTGATTTTACATCGTAAGGTATCAGCAGAAGTGGTTCGAGTTATCGGAATAGGAGGGTTTCTGGGTAAGTTCAGTTAGGAGTGGACTTCAAAGCAGACCCAGTACTCATAAGAGATATTAAATATTCCCTTTGATCTGGAAGCCCCAAACACAATTTAGTCACCTGCCAAGCATTTGGTGCAATCCTAATGATCACCAACACTGCATCTTTATTAAACTTGCTTTTTACTTTTCTCATCTGTTTAGCTTCACAAGTGCAAATGTTTTAAGACCTAAGTGATGTAAAAATTAGTTTTAAAAGCCTAAAACGACTTTGAGTTTTGGTTGGCTGTGGAGGCCAGAAGAAGGTGCCCATGCATCTTCTACTGGAGCCTCCTGAAGGGTCTGAGATAAATATTTGCTCTGCCTGTAGGCCAAGTCTCCTGTCTACCCCGCAGTCTGACAAACAGAAGCCCACACACACAGACATTCATCCACACCTTGGTGCGTGCCAGCAGAGTCGGTCCATGTCAGTGGGAGTGCATCACAATCCGCTACAGTCCCAGATATTCCTCTTCAACACGGAGATTCAAAGCAACATATCTGCCTTTTCAATCAAAGTGCTCCTCAAAGGAAATCATTAATTTTCCCTCTATAATGCTGTGGTTTTATGCAGCAGATAATTTACGCCACAAATTATTTTAAGACGATTTATTGAATCTGAAACCAGCAGCAGAGGCGTCTCTGTTAACAATTCATCACCAGCTGCCACGTGAAGACGCACGCCGAGGTGTCTGGAAACGACGCTCAGAACCACGGGACTGAATAAAACCGGGCTTTGCCGTCGGACCCTCGTTATGTCGAAGAGCTGAAGGTTCGTGAGGTGTCGGTCGTCCCGATGCTGCAGATCACCGTCAGCAAGTGAAACAGAATCATTTTGAATTATTTTACACTTGACTGAGCAGAAGATGGATGCTTTCAGTCAGCTCTGTGGAGCAGATTATGGGTGGAGTTTTTGTTTTCTTCTAAAGTGATTTAAGGACAACAGACGGTTTTTATCTTTGTTTTTCAGTTTCATCTTTGCTGATACAGCAAATATGTCTGGAAGACACAAGTTAGAGTTGGAATGATCTGAGTTGGTGACATTATTGTATAATTTTATTGTCCGAACATTTGGCATCAAATCAAAACTTAAACAAAAACATCAATTATGTCTACTTTCCTTTTATAAGTTAGATTTTTTTTTAGTTGTACAGATTATGCAGCTCCGTCGCTCAGCTGCAGCTCTTCACCATGGAGCAACAGCTTCTTGTGTTTCGGCTTTTAAAGCGTTTGTGTCAGAGATCCAGAGCGAGCCACTCTTCTGGGAGACGAGTTTACTCTGAAACGAAGAGCCCACCTGCTCGTCCCGTCACGCCACATATCACCTCGCCGAAGACGACACCTTAGTTCACGTGTGTGTTTGCGTGCGTTGAAGCGTTCTGCATCGTCAGCACGAGCAGAAACTGACAAAACCAGCAGAGCCGCACTAAAACGGAGATAAGTGATTGATTTGAATCAGCAGACATTGAAGGCATGTGAGAGTTGCAGGTATTTGAACCAACTGGATTGTATTTCCCCCAAAAAGCCTTCAGTCCTGTTGGTTTTACCTCGACATATGAGGACAGGGCGTCCCGACAGCTTTCAGCGCAGGAGGTAGTTTATGTTACACAACAATATCGGTGTTGATTTATGACAAAGCTTTCTGCCAAAATCAGGTTCAGCTGTCAGAAACGTGTAAGTTTTCTTATATTAGCTCTGAATGCTGCAGCTTGAACTGTTTGGAAAGATAAACAAAAAGTCTTTATTGGCTCTCAGAAACCTGTTGTCCTCTTATCTTTGGTATTTTGGTCAAAGGTTAAGTTACAGCTTGTTCCAGCGTTGAGTCAGGAGTTTGTTGCGCTTGTGACAAAATCGACTCGTGTAATTGTAACTGATATGGTTTGAGATGGTTATCCACAAGCTCCCGCTCGTATATTGCTGAAATCCGCAGGTTTTTTGTCCCCTTGCCGTGCGCAGCCCAGCCGACCAGCATGTAAAGACCGACCTTTTCGCCCGACAGGCCGAAGAACTGCTTATTCAGATTTTACCCGAGGGTAGGCCGATCTAAAAATACTCTGATATGAAGCTGTACATCGGACAGCTTTTCTCAGGTGGATATTTTCTTCCTCCCGTGACTCTGCAGTGCTGCTTCACACATCAGACATTTCCGCTCCTCTGTATGCTGAAACTCGCCCACTCAGGCTGCTTCATGACAATATTTGAAGCCTTCAGTCAATTCCAATTCTTACTTGATTAATCTGCATTTAAAACAAGAGAAATGAATCGTTGAAACAAGCTTTCTAAGGTCAGGAACGACTTTTAAGTGGTTTTACTTTAGCTGCAACGATCCAGTAGCTTCCAGTCTTCAACTAAGAAATAAAAAGGTTAACTTGTTTTATTTATTGTTTACAGTAAGAAATAACCGGATGTTTGAGTCAATTTTGTAACAACCTGCTCAGTATTCTCGGTCTGTTTATAGCTGGTCAAATTTTAAAATTTGATGAATATTAAACGTGTAATAATGACCATTTTCTGAAAACAAAACTGACGTTAATGTTGTTTTCTCACTTTTCTAACATTTACTCTAAGCAGGCAAAAGTTTCAGGCTGCAATCAGATATCTTGAATTATCGTAAGTACCCGAGTGTCCTTCATTAAATAAATATTAATTCCTAGTTCACTTGTTTTACAGTTTTCTCCATCTTTCCTTGTGTTGTTTAGTTTCTTCAGAGATTCTAGTGCCTCAAGCAACACCTTTTGATCAGTGAAGGGATGAAGGGTTATGGACCGGTCCAGAGAACACATTTACACCCAACAGTTTGATAGACACAGAAATATAAGACTATTTAAAAAGAAATGGGAAAAGATATCATTTGTCTTTGTTTAAAAAGTTTAGCACTCCTGGCAGTGGGTCAAGAAAAATTTCTAATGTTTTTTTCTAATGCAGGTATCTGCAGAGTTGAACCTCTTCCAAAGTGGTATTTTTGGTGAAATTGTTTGAGAACAGCTGGTCTAAACCTTTACAGTCTCACCATTCAAATCCTCCCCATTTTTCTCATTAGACTAATAATTTGTCTGCTTTAAGGATAGAGACATTTTCAAATTCTGTTATTAGAAACGTTAAAACAATTTGAATAAATGTGTTTTAAGCATCCAAACCAGTCTGTTACTCTTCCACTGGCCCTCAACTAAAATGTGTCTGAGACCACCGACGGCTGCTGTTTTGGGTTTAAAGTCTCCACGTAGGCAAAGTAAACGGTTTTAGCCGAATTCAGACATTAGAAACATGATAAGCCTCGAGTATGCCGCAGGGATCAAGAAACTGGGTCACCGGTTGGCAGCGAAATTGTGAAACCAACATCTGAAGCAGCTGACGGCTTCGATGAAGAAGCAACCATTCAACTCCACAACCTCCCTTAAAGCCCAGCGTGTGGGGGGGAGATCAAGTGTTCGGACCTCTGATAGACTTTTGGGCGGAGTATCATTTGGACCAAAGATGTCATCCTCAGATTCATGACTAACAGACGGGTCAGACGCTGTGATCAGAGTGCCGAACGTATAACAGGCAGACTTTCTGGCGTCTCTGGAAGAAATGAAATGTGGCGACACAGGAGCCGTGCTGCTGGTCCTCTAGACCAGGTTTCTGTCTCCACACTGGATCTCAACTCGTGTCGGACCCGTGTGGAAAACATTATGTAATGGACTTAAGTGTAATAACAAATCTGCTGGATTTCAGGAGTGGTGTAACATTTTGCAGTTTTATTAATACGCCGTTAAACCAAGAGCATCATCAAACATTTTGTCGTTTTTATATATTTATTACTGTACTTGGAACAAAAAGTAATTAAAGTTGTTTGGTAGATTATTTGTTGTAAGAATTCTTCTTGGGAATAAATCTTATATCTGGCACCTGATCAGCAGCACCTGGAGGTACCAGAAGCTGTCAATACCAACAAAAGAATAAGTTGTTTGCTACTTTCTTTTCTATGTAAACAACTCACAGCTCTACTGCTCACCCTACAGATGCATGTTCCTTACAAATGTGGCACCATTTACCAAAATAAATCTAAATCTAAACTGTATAAAAATTAACAGGCTTTCCAACAGTAAAAGATTTATTGCCAAGAAGCATTGTTACAACAAATAAATACTCTACCAGTTACTTTTTGTGCTAAGTTTATAGTATTTTGTAACAGAGTTAAATATGCAATTATTTTTCATATTCAATAGTTGAAAACTCAAAGTGGGGTCACGGATTTGAAATGTTACTTTTTATTCTTCGAGAGAATTTGCAATCTTTTAAATTTGGTATTAGCAAGTTAGAGATGTCAAAAAAACTGGAGTCAACCTCCAAAATGTAGATTTTTTTTATTGAATCTATTTGACTCGTGCACTCAGTGACTCCCAGGTCGGCTGAACTTGAAGTCTGAGGGAGTTTCTTCCGTGAAGACGTCTCAAATTGCAGGTTGGAACCACACAATTTTTTGCCTGAATGCAAACCCACAAATTACCACCTGAAATGAGAGGGGGACATTTTTCCCGCCCCGACTCTTATGAGATGCTTATTTGGTGATGAAGGCCACGGGCGCATCTATTAATTTGCTCCAGAAATGGTCACGGTTCCTGCCTGTTGTTTTTAGTCTCCTCTCCTCAAATCTTTCCAGCGATTTCTCGACATCGCTGCCGTTTTAGCTCTGTTCTGCACCGTTTCATTTAGAAGCTGATGATGGAGAACATCGTCTGAAGCTCTTGAAAGATGTAATGTAATTAAACAGTGGACAGAATGACTCACTTCATGTTGCTCAGTCCAGCCTCATGTCTTGTGGGAGCTGCTGCGGCATGAAAATGACAGACTGACACATTCGATTTACGACCAAACAACAGGGAGGCTGTCATTTTTTTTATTTTCTTAAAGCAGACATGATTGAGACATCACATAGACCCATGTAGCCGTCTTGGCTACGCTCAGACTGACAAACCCCTTTGATTTAAACAGTCTGGCTGTGAGAGAGAAGAAGGGAAACTGTCACCATCGGGGTCATTATTATATCGATTTGACCACAGATGGTGAAACGATTCGAGGAAATGAATAAGATCAATAGACAAAGCTCCCAGGGAGGCTCAGGCGGGTGGATGGAGAGAGAAAACAAGAAGCTGATATTTGATAAGTGTGGCCAGGAGAGGAAACGTTTAATTATGAGTCAGTGCATTAAGCTTTTTTTGTCCCCATCTGTGTAATTTCCCATGTCTGAACTGGAGAAAGGTCACCATTAAGTGAATCTCATCCACATGATTATATCATCCCTGTGTATGTGTGTGTGCATGTAATTGTTACATAGTGAGGACCATTTGGCAACATTTTTCACACAGCTTTGTGAGGGGAAAAAAAACCCCAGTCCCCATTAGTTTAAATGCTGTTTTTGGGTGGGGGGGTTAGGGTTGGTACTAAGGTGTGAATTGAGTTAGGTTTATGTTTATGGTTGGGTATGTACTTGGGGGGGGCTTGAGGGTTAGGCTATAGAAACAGCTGAACATGCATAAAAGTCAATGCCGAGTCTTTGAGGATTGAAGAACAAGATCAATTGTCTTTGTGGGGAACCAAAGACCAGTACTAATATGGTGGAACTCCATTTTTGGTTTAGTGGTTAGTTTTAGGACCAAGGTCTGAGTTGAGTTTAGGGTTTGGTATTTTCTGGGGGGGTAGGGTAAGGGGTCAGGGTTATGCTACAAAAAAGATCAAAATGAATGGAAGTCAATGAATGGTCCTAATAAGGATAGAATTAAGTGTGTGTGTGTGTGTTGATGGCGGAACACCCGATCCTGGAGTTTTACGGGGTTTTTGCTTGTTTTTTTCCAAAGCCTGCATGGTTGGTTCTGTTCTAGTCCGCCACAGATCGGCTGGCGGCTGCCGTCTGTTTTGAGGAGGGAGGGGGGCTAAATATAGCTCACTGCAACCGGAGGGAAATAAATAAAAAAATAAACTGGGGAGAGAAGGAGCAGCATAAATATAGAGTACCCTTGTGCAATTAGAGAGTTGAGCGCTGCTGGGAATTTTTTTCTAGGCAAAAAGAGACGAGGAACTCTTCCCTAAAGCCTCATCTCTGTAGGAGCTGCTTTTTTTAATGTTTACTTGGAAAATAAGGACAGCCCGGGTTCTTTTAGCGTGAGTCATCACGTCTTACAGAAACAAACCCAAAGTTTAAAGAGCACTTACTTATCTTTACGATCCTCAGAGTCTTGTTCCTGCAGCTCAAACTGCAGAAATGTGTTTCTCATTCACCTTTTTTTTTGTTGTTTTATATAAAACGATTTATCACACAAGAACTTTACAGATTAGACAAAAACTGTTTTTATGTATCCGTTAGTTAATCGCAACAAGACGTTAATTTAAAACGTCAACATGATCTTTAGTCTTTGGTCATGCTGGGTGACCCTGGTCTGGTTAAATATCTGTGTCAGACTGAACGATAACACTTCTAAGGTGCAAATTATGATAAAGTCGACAAGTGATGTTTTGTCACTGAGGTCAGAAAGCTGCAACACTTCGTTTGTGGAAGAACGGGACAGTTTTGTGGGATATGGAAAAATATGTATTTTGCTAATATAGTGATGTGATCTAATGAATCGGGTTTTCTGGACAATGACGTTCAAAATAAATTAATATTTAAAAAAAAAACATTTGTTATTGCACTATAGGATTGGCGTTGGAAGACCCACCCCTAGTTTGAGCTTCACAGGGGTCCTTCAACCCAGTGGCTCCCAACACATGGGGGGTGTCCCATAACCATGTCTGCTCAGAGGTTGTGATAATCGAATTGGGGCTTGAGTGAATCATTACATCATAGTTGGGAACCACTTCTTTAACCCACAAGTTCTTTGCAAATCATGTTGCGCTAGACCCCCTTAATGCTGAATGACGAACGAAAAAAGCTATAAAAAAAACAATCTGCCTGAACGTGGGTGGTCTTGTTGGCAGGGGTCCTTCAGGTAAATCTTTACATGTGGATGTGTCAGAGCGTCCATGACTTGAGGATCACGTTAACCAGCATAACTTGTTAATCGAAAACTGACCGGCCGTGCTGGATTTATGTTTATGCTATGACCGTGGTTGTGACAAACCTCTTGCACAAACATGATATCCCTTGGTATTGGCCCGGTGTTATCTCATACAGACAGGATGGGTGTTCAGAGCACGGTGAGGGTACAGGAGAACATCATGAAGAAGTGGAAAATAGCAAGGAAATCTATTTGGCGAGTACTTGGGAGTAGCAGCATCGCGGTTACTTCCCTATTGAAGGTAGGGGATCCAGCCATGTTCTGATTGGTCCTGTGGGAAATCGTAGCAAGGTCAATATTCAGTGGAAACACGGCCGCCCACTGTTCATGTTTCAGACTGAATATTTGATCAGAACAGCCAAAACCTTTAACTGAAATGTGACTGTTTGAGGTTCTACTAACCCTAAATGGCTAGGAGAAGGTAAAGATGCACACCAAGGGAATCGTTGGCTGTTCACCCAAGGGGGGACATAAATTTTTTTCCAGTGGTGGCCATTGCCTCCCACCCTTGGTGGCCCCGTTTACCTTCCCAGTTTTTCCCTTTTATCTCATTATCTTCTTGTTTGATTCATGCTCATCGCTCTCGGGTCAGTGTGTGCCAGAACTGATGAGCTCTGATTGCTCTGAACCTGATAACAAATGACAGAATATATAAACATGTCCTGATTCCCTTTTCCAAATCTGATGTGTCGTTTATTTCACGTCTAACCAAGTTGTTTGTTCTCCTGCTTCTGTCTTCCAGAGTGCTGATGTCGGTGGGTCATCCTCCAGGAGACAATCCAGTACCACTCAAAGCGCTTCGATGCTCTACGTTTGTTTTGTTTTTTTCTTTTGCTTGTTTTCGTGACAACCAATCACATCATGAGAGCAGCTGGACCGGATGTGGCCCTGAAGCACTTTGACAGAAACTGATGGAAACCTCTTTTTTTAATTGTATTTTTGTCTCATCTGGTTGGTGAATCAGACCAACATGGACGTGTGCCAAACGACACTCTTAAAAAGCTATTAGCTGCTCTCATACCTTAAATGAAAGCCAATCACAGGACGGTACAAAAATGAAAAACTTTCTCGTTTGTAAAACTTGTAATTACAAACAGTTCCAAATGTGTTTGTCTAGTTTCAAAACAGAGACAACTTGTAAAAAAAATAAGTAAAAGTGCCTCATATTTAGAGTGTAACTATTTTGCAGAGATCTAACTGAAGCTTAAGGTTTGATGTTTTGTTTTGATGTTTTTACAAATGAGCTGAAGGTGCTGATTGAGACGGGTAGTTTTGTTTTGTCGCTGCTGCGTTCGTGTCGTACAGGATCCACGTTTAAAAGGTTTGGAAAGTTTCCTCCCTGTGATTACAGTCAATCACTTCAGCGTTAACAAGAATACACGAACGCCTCATGTTTTACTAAACCACTCCTGGTTTCCGTGTGAGTGTATAGACAAAATATTTACAGTGTCTAATTTGAAACAGGCCCCTTTTTCAGCAGAAGATCTAAAAATCCCACACGGTGATGCCATCGTCTGCTTCGGTTTCAGCTTCAAACTCAGTGACGTAACGTTTTATGGCTGTAGTGGTTCTGGTTCTTAAGAGAAAAAGCACAGAATCAAAAAAAAGAAACCAATAAAACACTTAATAGGTACACAAATTTTAAGCATTTAAGCTTAAATCACAACACTTAATGCAGAATATCAAAGTCGTTGGTTGTATACAGTTCAGTTAAAAATGTCTCATTTTACAATCAAAGGGCTTTTATCAATATTACCAATATTCAGGTTTGATAAAAGCTGGAAAAAAGGGAAACAGTGTATTGAAATCCTTTAATCTTTAAAAATTAAATATTTTGAGAGTTAATTGGTAACAGTTCTTGTTCAATAGAAACTTTAGATTAAGTTTATGAACACACCTGTTTGTTTAAACTCTTTTTTCAACACTTTGTTGTAAATGTTGGAAAAAAATGTTTTCTTTTCGTCTACATGCAAACTGCTGTTTCTGGTGAGAAAATATATTTCTTTATTTAAATATTTTCAAAGTGGAGTTTAAACTGAGCTTTCACAAAACCTCAGAAACCACAACAGCAATTGAGCACGGCCGGTTTTTAATTATTTTCTTCGTCTGTTTTGCTTTATTCAAATTCTTTCAATGAAACTGAAAAAGTTGTTACTCACAAAATATGATGTCGAAGAAAAATACAAACTACAAATCTTTTGGGAGAAGTTGTGACCAAGTTAGGAATTTTAAATCTCTAAATCTTGAAACGTTAAGAATGTTATCGCCACCTAGTAGTGCAGCATGGAGGGTTTTTGCGTTTTTTGTTGTTTTTTTTTCCCCCAAAAACAAATTCAGAATCAATCCAGTATGACATGAACGCAGCTCTTCTGCTAACATTAAATATAAAGATGGTACTAAGCTATCTATCTGCTAAATTCTACTGTAGGAAATATTAGCAAAGCTGCTGTTAGCTCAGTGCCAGCTGGTGTTAGATCAGCACTTTTTGCTGTTTTGCATTTAAACTTCTCTTTTTCTTTCCCCCTCCAACCTTTCCTCATTGTTTACTTCTCAGCGAGCCATAGTCTAAAGTATTAAAATCCACAGGCTTGAAACAAAACGGCACTTGTAGCAGGGAATAGAGTAGCGCGCTAGCTTCAAGCCGGCTGGATCAGATTATCATATTAGCCCCATGCCAGGACGTAAATTCCTTGTCCTGCTGACCACAGCTCAGGGTTAGACCCCTGATATAGAGCCAAGCAATCCCATTAGGGCTATTAGCTCCAGACGCTAAGTCTCCTTCAACTCAGGAAACAAAACGGTACAAACAGCTGAGGACAGGGACTCTCGTCAATAGCCATGCTAATGCTAGCACGTTAGCACCTAGAAAAGCTAACATGTTTTCTCAGTGAATTCAAATGACACCAAACTGTTTGAGGTTTTAATGAATAAATGAAAGTGCTTTAGCTCTAAATCCTTTGAGACTCTTGGTTTTTATCCCCTTTTCTCACAATCTTTTTTTTTTTTTTTTTGGCTCTTTAATCTTCACTATGCATAAGCACTTAAGTGCCTGGCCTTGTTTCCTTTTTCTTTGCCCCACTTTAGCACTAATAGAGTCATCTTAGCAGAGTATACAAAATTTTTTTGTCTTTTTTTTTTTGTCTGGTAAAAAGAACTTGTTTCAGCTGGTTTGGTATGGCAGTGATCTATCAATTGACTTGATGGACAATGTAATTTTTTTTGTTTATGCTTCTCCAGTGACCGAGGACTTAATCACTGCAGGGTTTGTTGGTGCCAAAACGCAAACAGCAACGACACCTAAGCTGTCCTCCTCTCTGACAGCACCTCTCTCAAGTCTGGACACATTGTTTTACGATTAAGCTGTACATTTTCTTTTTTTTTTTTCTCTCTCCAGTCTCCTGGTGTTTTGTTTGGCAGCGAGGAGAAAAGAACGGTCTCGCCTCGCAGTCGGCTCGTGTGAATCTTTTTGAGATAAAGGTCAGCGCGGAGACATGCGTACGCTTTAACCTTGACGCCGCCTGTGAATTTTACCGGTGGGGTTTAATACAAAAACTGGCCACAGCGAAAAAAACAAGTTTTAATGTTCGAGTTCATGTCTTTTTTTTTGTTTTTTGTTTTGTCTTTTCTCCGAGTTTCACTCGTGTGTTTGTCTTTGGAGAGTTTTTGTTCTGGTCACGTTTTTCAATGCAACTTTATTGTTAAACATCCTAATAATAGAAATTCAAAAGTGAAAATGTAAAAATCTTGACATTAATCCAAGACGTCCACTGTCCAAAGACATGGATGAGCTGAAACGTTGTGGATTTTTTTTTTGTGTATTTTGGAGATGTTCTCGTTTTCTTAACACCTCAATTGTCAGCCAAATGCTTAAATGTACTTTTTTTTTAGTCTGTAGAGGAAGAGCAAACAAGCGTAATAATTCTGCCGTTTGGAGCCCCCATCTTGCCCCGATCCTCCCACCAAGGTTTCATCAAACTGGAGGAGCAAGCGCTTCAAGTGGCCGTGTGATTTCAATCGTCGCGTTGTTAGAGAACTGAGGTACACCCGTGTGTACGAAAGTGGTGCTGCTGCTTGTCTGAAATGTTTTCTCTATTCCTGCTGCCCACCCCCTGTTAGGGTTCGATTGTACCGAACGGGGACTTGTTGTAAAATATGCCATTGATGTAAAACTGTTTTTTGTTGTTGCTTTGAAAGAAAAAGGACGTACAACAAACCACTTGTTTCTTTATTTTACTTTTTGGCTCATGGATTTTGGTTGATTGTGGGGGAAACAAGCGAGTCAGTGGGGGAGGGGGGTGAGAACATCTGCATCATGAAGTGTTGAAGACAGGCGGTCCGGTTCAGATGGCCTCTCACCACAACGCAGATGTCACACTCTGATGTGTGGGGAATAAAAATGGCCTAATTGTTTTTTGGAGTCTTCTGCGGCACATTAGTCACGTTCGCCACTCCTACTGATCGGATCGTTTGCACTCGAGGGCGGCAGCTTGCCATCAGAGCTAATCACCCCCCTACCCTCACACACACCCCACCCTCCTCGAGAATTCAGCCAACATTGGATATAAGGACTTAAAGACCTTAATAAATGCTGCTCTGTATCAAGATTTGTTCAGTTTAAATGAGTCTTATTTTCAATTCTAGTTCCTGCCATTAGAGGCAAGCAATCAAGCCTAAATTTGTGTTAGTAAAATATTTTATGAATAGCTGGATGGATTTTAATGACTACTACCACACCAAATTGTTGCTCATTACCTTTAAAAGTGACTGAATTTAAAGCAATTTTTACCTTTTTTTATGGTCCGTTTGTTATGGCAGCCATCTTGGATCGATTCTTCTGCAGTTTTATTTCAAAATCGTTCAGAGGTTAATTTACTGTAATAAAACCTACAAAAAGGTTTTATTGGGGGTGGAACCAATCAAATACTAATTTGTCCTATATAGAATTTTTGGCAATTATAGCAACATAGGAGTTAGAGCGGGACTTTTCAACTGGAGGCAAATGGGCCAATTTTGGCCCATAGGTGACTTTAGTCTGGTCCACCGATGAGTTCAATAATTTCATTTTTTACGACTTGCAAGACAAACATTTCAGAGTGGCAGTCCTGTTGATCCATGACAGGGTTAAACTCAACCTGCCAATGACTTCATTTATTATAGGATTAGAGTTTAAATAATTAAAAACTGATAAAAAGTGGTATATTTAAAATTTAAAATCTTGTTCATTTTAAATTAGATTTTAAATCAGAAAAAAAAATATATTGTTGATTATTTAATTGCTGAATATCTGGTACCTGAATGTTGGCTTTCAGTATCTGTGACCCCCCCCCCACACACACACACAAACACTTGAGAATTTGAAAAGCCCAAGTTAGTAAATCAGCTTCTGATGTATGTTTATTTAATTTTTACACTACACTAATTATAACTTCTAGAAGCTTGTCCCCTTCTAAATTTATTTTATATTTTTAAAAATGGATGTAAAACTGTTTTGCCAAGGGGCACCAGTTTTTTTTTTACCCCTCTGGGCCCCCTTGGAAGCATCCCTGTTGTTCCGCCTTCACCTTTCAGTAGTGAGAGGTAGTAACCAGAAACAAGCAGCACACAGACACCTGCAGATGCTCTTGTTTCTCTAACCGGTTTGTAAAAACAAACCTGCATGACCCCACACCTAAAACCTTTGTTCTCTGTTCATGTTGGACACACAGAGACTCCCAGGAGGTTTTCAAGATCTACATTTATTTTAAACCATGTCTACCAGGTTTTATTTCCCCCCCACATGCTCACACAATCTATAAATCAATGACTGACCTTAAACATTAGCAAGAAGGTTCCTCGTGATACTTTTTCTTAAAAGTTTCTTTCAGTGAAAGAGAGAGCTTTTTTTTTTCCTCAAAAAAAAAAAAGTGTTTTTTTGTGGCCCAAGGTAAAAGTCTGTCATCAAGTCTGAGTCACTCTGATTTCACTTGAAGCCTGTAAGGATGAATAAGGAGACGGAAACGGGTGAACCTTTATTTTTATAATTATTCGGACATTTCAAACTTGTGTGAATTAATCTATATAGGAGCATAATATCTTCTCTGGAGCTTTCATCATGTGATCTTTCATCACCCTGAGAACATAAGGCCTCACTGTAAGGTCAAGAATTTACTTTGAACTTCTTTAAGTTCAGTTTTGTTGAAACAGAATCTCGATGAAGCCGAGAAAACCAATAAGCAGTAAGTTTGCTGTTTTTCTACAGAAGCCAAAAGAGGACATGTGGAAAGTTTTTGTGACATAACTCTGAAGATATTTGAGATAAAGGAATAAATTTTTAAGTGGTCGTGAAGATAACCAAATAAACTGAGGGTAATCACTAAATGTTCAAATGAACAAAAAAAAAAACATCTGTATTTTAAAGCCATTTTAGTTTATTTACAGATCTGCTAAGTGTGCTAACAGGAACAGGTAGCGTAAATGTCTGGTCCCGGCCTGTTTGATGAGACTGAAAGTTTTATTTTTATGCCTTTACATCATTAACCCCCTGGTTTTCTCCAATCATATACATTTTTTATTTTTTTTGCTGCTGTGAGTTTGTAACAATACAGGAAGTCCTCCTGTCTTTATGACTTCCTGCTTCAGCACAGGCCACAGGAAGCTCGCTGGATGTAGAACATGGTCGCAGCTTTTGTTTCTACAGCTGATGTGGGAATGTTGATATCGTGCTGAAAAATTACTTCCTTCCTATAATTCAAAATTACAACAGAATGGGCGTTTAGGGCAACTCAGAGGCTGTTTTTTGTTCTTTATTTGTATATTTTCTGTTTTTCTTTGGTCTTTTCCAAACTTTTTCCACTCCAAACATTTGGATCTGAGGGTTGAAGTTTCTGGGCCACAAATGCCACAGCCAACGCAACCATTCTCAAACGTATTTCCAGCTCCCTTTTTCCTCACCGCCCACTCTTTCACATAGTGTACTTTAGTCAAACAAAAAGCCTTTCTCCCTCCTCTTCCTCACCCTCCTGTCTTCGGCCTCATGAGAGACTTGTTTGCCACGATTATGGAAATGTCCATGTTACAGGACGTGCAAAATTAGCTCTGTCACTCCGTAGCCGGGTGGCAGGTCTCAGGAGCAGGGAGGTCAAAACCATAAAAAAAAAAAAAAAGCGCCACACAGAGGGTGTGAGGGAAAGTGAGAAGGGAAGGAAAAGGAGGAGGTGGAGGGAATGGGGAGGAAGTATTTTGGGGTTGAAACTGGGAGGCCTATGTGTTTTAGTTTTCCTTGAAAGCCCAGTGAAAAACTTCAGACACACGGTACAGAATTCCCCTCGCAGAGGGAGAATCAGGGGAGTGGAAGGCCAGTTGTAAGAAAACACTGTGCTGTCTGTTTCCACCATCAAACACAAACACTGGGGAATATTATGAAGGAACGGTGTTGGGATCATTTGGCTTAAAACCACCTCTAGTTTCTATAAAAGTTTGTTTTCAAGGAGCAGTCTTCTTGCAGTCTTTCAAAATGATCCTCAATAATTCTTTAGACTTTGACAAAATTTTCCTTGGACTTTGGCTGCTTTTTCTGCCCAGTCCTGATACCCAAACAAGACAACATTTTGTGCTTTAAAACCATTAGAGAAGTGGACAAAAGAAGGATAAATGAACATTTTATTTCAGATAAACAATTCATGATACTCCTTACGGATAAAGTCCTGACAGGACTCTGCTAATCATCAATTACATGAAAAGTTTTCAGCTAACATCTCTTGTTACCGTCTCATCTTGTTGATGCAAAATTTATTTTATGTCAGATCACCTGGTAATTTAGGTATTATTTTAAAGATAAATCTAATAAATAAATGAAAACAAGTCATGTCTTTGTGGCATTCTGCTAATGACAACAATACTAGCTGCCTATAACTTTATTAGAAGTATGTATACTATCTAGATAAATAGTAAAGAAGTCACTAGTTAGTTTTATAGAAAGTATTTTTTACAAGTTACCAGATTCAATTAAAAAAGCCATTAGCAGTCTGCTACATTACTAGCTAGTAACTTTTAGCAATACTAGCTATCTAAACAGTAAATAAGTCATTAGCTAGTTAGCTAGCTAGTTATTTAGCAAGTTAATAAATGTAATTAAAGACATTAGCCATTAGCAGCCTGCTAAATTACTAGCTAGTTAACTGTAAAGCTAGCTAAATAATGTCACTTGCTAGTTAGCTAGCTGGTAATTTTGCAAGAATAGTAAAGACATTTGCTAAATATATTTTGAGTTTGTTCATGGACAGAAAATGAGTGCAATTACAGTCAAAGACAAACATTCAAAAGCTCATTAGTAAGATTAGAAGACTATTAAAACTACTTGAAGCAATTATAATTTTAAAAAAGTATGACTTCCTGGAGGCAAAAGAAAAAAAAAAGAAAAAGATGACTAAGACTTTTGCCCTGTAGTTTATGTAAGGGAGTGTGAGAAACCTGGAACAGAATCTTTGAGGTTAATTTTAAAGGCGATGGCGGGCCCACGCCTTGACATGCCCGCACACAGAACCCTCCTCACACAGTAACACCTTAAAGCCTCCCAGCTCTATGGGAAAGTGGAGATCCCTGTTTTCCACGGGTCTTGGTAAGATGACGATGGTGATAGTGGTGGGCTGCAGTGGTAGGGGGGTTAATCCAGAGTACAATGTGACTGGTAGATCTCCCCTCCTCTGACATTCCCTCCTTGCTTTGGGGCCCCCTCCACTGAAGTGCAGACCTGTTTTTAAAGTGGAGAATGAGGAAAGGTGAGGGGGTCAGGTGGTGTGAATGGACTCGTTGTCATCCGAGTTTAGAGCCGGGGGGCCCCTCAAACTTAACACATGACTGGACGGGATATGTTTTCTTTAAAAAAGCAGGTGGTGAGATGACCTGTGAGCTTATATTTTAAAATTGCTCATTTTTTTTGTAAAGATATAGGATCTAGGCCATCAGGACAGCAGAGCACGAGCTCTGCAATGTGCCGAACATTTCATCAAAATAAAAGAATATCACCATCTAGTGGGCAAACCATGCTCCAAATTTGATTTTAGGTCATGGAAGGTAAAGTCCATTTTAAATTGAGTTGCTGTTAACAAGACAAATCAGATCCTCATAATCTTAGACTGCATCTCACAAACAAAGTGGATTAATTATATCTTGAATAAAAGGGAAACAAACCACATAATTGCTTGTTTTCTATCACTGCAGTGTGTTTCCATCAATGCTGGAGCAGATACAAAAGAAAAGACGCTGGCTTTAAGAGGTGATGAGAAATCTGTGTCAGAACACTAAATAGTCACTTGTCTGCATGGGAATGAGGACACGAGGAATGGGAATACAATCGTTTTATAAAAAGAGTCAAGCATGACCTTGTTTTGTTTTACCTTTTATTTGAAATCATGTCCTAGAAGAGACAAAAGTACCACTAAGACAGCCTTGTTGCACCTCTTATTTCTTATTTGCCAGAGGCAAATGTGAGTCAGCTGGTCAATTTAATTTAGGTCAGCAATAATAATAAAACATCAACACACATAAATATCTGTAACCTGTTATTTAAGTGCATCTCTGCCTCGTCATTTACAGGAAATGTGGTCAGCATTGAACAATAATTTTTGTCAACCTGCCACTGTGAAGTTCTTTACCCTGTACAGCTTTTCTTTATTACCCTGTAAATTCTAATAAATTATTGTAATTATTGGTCATTGTCTTTGTGCAGTGTCAACTAAACAAAAAGTCCATCTCTGCATGTGTTATTGTTGCACTGTAAATCCTTTCTGTTCTTGGGTCAAAATGACCCCTGAGGCCTAAAACTGAGGACTTGGGTCACCTTGTGTGACCCTCAGCTTCAGAACTGTACGGGAAAATATAAAAGATGGTCTGAAGTGCCAAACCTCAGCTGGTTGGGTCCATACCTATGTTCTGCAGGGGGGTATTTAATAATGAAAGTCATGAAAGATGCTTGGCTCCCCTTTCAAATGTCCTCTAATAGCTATATGAAAAATATTGACGTAAAATGTGCATTGTAAGCATAAAACCATGACAAAGCTGGACAAGTCAAGGACAAAAGGAGTGTCTGGCATAAAAAATAAACTATGTCTAAAGTAGAAAGAATAAAGTAGCAGAATATCTGAAAGTCGCATTTTTAAAAAAGACAAGGAAAAATCTGAAAAGACCTGAGAGAACTCCTTTAGTTAAGCTACTGTATGAATTTTCAGTTTATAGCTTTTTGAGAACCTTCTTGCTAATTTTTAAATACTTGTGTCCAACTTATAAAAAGGTATATATATATATATATATATATATATATAAAAATAATAGCATCTTTCATAATTTTTATTATTAACCCCGGGAGAACAGAAGAACTGGATAACATGCATACCGGTATGGACCTCTTTGATAACTGTGACAAAAACAGTATGTGTTCTCATTTTATGGCCAAAATGTTTTTGTGTGTGTGTGTATATATACATACACACACATTTTTTGTGACTGTTATCAAAGGGGTCCATACCGGTATGCATGTTATCCAGTTCTTCTGTTCTCCCCGGGTTAATAATAAAAATTATGAAAGATGCTTGAGATTCCCTTCAAATGCCTTTTAAAACATGAAAAAATACTTAATTGCAGGCATTGTAATAATAGGGAACTTCAGTATCAGGAAACAGGGTCATCCCTCTGTTCACTGTATGGTTCACCGAAAATACCAATGTTTTCCGGGATTATGCCTACACTATAATTCAGTACTTTTTCATTTGTATTTTTCTCAGATTAAAAACACTGAAGGCATCGTATCACAACTTGAGAGAAAAACATGAATTACAGTGCAGGCATTGTACTGGATGACATAGGCGTTTCTGGTGAACCGTATTTGTAGCTAAATATTTGGTTTAAAAAGCTTTTTGATTTGAGTTTAGCTTATTTATCTGAATGGTTTATTGATCAGAGCCAAGTGGTTAAACAAACCAGAAATTTCCATGAAAATTGAAAGTACTGATCAAAGAAAAAATATGGGTGAAATTTTGGGTGATATTAGGCATCTGAGTTTTATCAAAATTGCAAGTTTTATTTTTAAATTCTTTTAATTATTTGAAATATGAGTTTATTCCCATACTCAGGTTGGTACTTTAGTTCAATTCAAATTTAATAACCGTTACATATAAAATTTGTAATTTTTGAAGCCTAAAAGAAATGTAGAGTTTAACCACCAGACATAGAAAAGCAGTATGTGTGAAAACTTCCCCAAAAAAGGATCTTCAGTACATTTTTAGACTCAGATTCTCATACTGTCATATTACAAAAGTTTTATTAAAAATGCTGTTCCACATGTAAAAATGTGAGATTTTCAGTTTTAAACCACCACACAGACCTTCCTAGAGATACAAATGTTCTTTTTTTTGTTCAGATGTCATCCAAAGAACAAAACAAAAGCGATTTTCCAGCTTTTATTGGCTTTGCTCCAACCATCAGGACATCTCTTACTGCTGATCCAGATACGAGCGTGCCACAGACTTATAAAAGATGTTCCCGGTAGATTTTTGGAGGTAATCTAGCTCTAACAAATTTTTCCCAGCTGCTTGGCTTTCTGTTGATGAAACCTTGGACAAATCCAAATCCCCACTCCCGCTTCCTTCACTGTCAAGGAACAAATCAGACATTTCCACTTTGTCTTTTCCAAACATGTTTTTGACACTTATGAAATCTTCCTGATAGGTTTCATGATTTGCTTCAAGGCTCGTAGTTATGTTTCCCTCATCATCAGGTGTTAGTGTCCACCCTGGATTTTGCTCTGTTGTGGTCATGTTTGGGAAATAATCCTTATCGGTCGATGTGACCGGTGGCTGACTTACAGCTGTGATGCTACTAAATGAAGCACTTCCAACGATGTCAGCGTAAGTGATGGCTTTACCTCCGAGGCATCTGATCGTCGCAATGTTTCTGGTTGCGTTAATCGTAGTGTACCCATTGAGTTTCCTGCTGGCTTGTTTCACACGTATGCCCCTCACTGTGCTGCTAGTGGGGGTCTTAAACATGATCATATGGTTTGGTGTAACAGATTTGTTTACTTTGTCCTTGTTCAGCTTTGATTCTAACCTCGGTGCCATCTTGGGGCGCCCTGCTGATCTTAGATAAGATGAAGAGACCACTTTAGCCGCCTGAATTGTGTTTTCCTCTGCTTGTGTCCAGTTTGTTTTGCTTTGAACCCATGCAGTTTGGTTTGCAACAGGCCGGAGCAGCAGCTGGAAGGTTTGGATCAGATTGGTCTGGTCATCAGGTTTAGGTTTTAGAACTGGAACCTTTGGAGTTCTGGGGACTGGTTTGAGGTTGTCTCTCACTCTAACCCTTCCATTCTGATCGACCAGATTGACCTTACGGCTTCCTGGTTCTTTGTCACCAGCCTGGTTGTACCGTCTGTGAATTCGTACCTGTTTTGGTTCCCAGGTCTGTAAGTTGTTGAGCTGAAAACCTTTGAAACCAGTCTTGGTAGAAGTGCTTGGTTCTTGAGGTAAAGCTTTTGCGCCCTCAAGTGGTTGAGCACCAAACCCTTTGAGACCAAATCTTCCCTTGTAGAGTTTGAATTGTTTCGCTGTGGCAGTTTTGTTCACATCAGCAACCCTTTTAGGCGGTGGATGCCTGAAGGGCCTAAAGGTTGTGCTGAACGGTCTTGGAGTCGAAACAGATGGGATTTGGATTGACGGAGCAGGTGATGAACTATCTGTCCTCTCAGGTTTCACTGGTGCGGATGCTCCCTTCTGTTCAAAGCTAAACTTAGGAGACAAATAGGGGTACATATTTGTAAATCTAAAAGGATGTTTTATTCCTTTATCAAGACTGGATTGTTGAAAATGTGGTTTCTCTGAGGGAGAGGGACCAGGTGGCTTTACAGAGTTTGTAAACCCTCCAAGTCGACTGATCCTCTTTATAAATGGCCCTGGTTTGTAGTTGTGTTTCAGTTCTCTTGAACTTGAATTGACCCGGTCCATTGGAACAAATGTCTTGCTGCTAGTTGCGTAGCTATCCTGAGAACGCAACGGAACCCTAGGGACAAAACTTTCCAGATTTTTGCCTTCTACTGAAGCTGGTTGGATAAAAGCTTGAGGGGGAGATGTAGTGGTGTGTTGGGGCAGATTTATTCTGATTTGACGTCCATTGAACTTTTTGTGATCACCAGTATCTTGCTCGACTGGTTGTATTGTAGCCAACCGTTTAAAATCTAAACCAAATCGTTTTTTCTCTTGCCCGTCATAGGGGCTTTGCTTATGTTTGGCAGCGTCCATCCTTACCACTCTTTGTTTGTCACCCGTTACTGCGTTAAACCAACCTGGAGAGTCCTTGAAAAGATACGACAGGATCTTCCTGTGTCCCAGCATCTCCCTGTTGCTCACAGAGAGTTGGTTCTGTGAGAAATCCATGGCAGGTGTTTGCTTTTCTTGGCTGAGGATCTTGTTGCCGATTGATGCTTCATGAGGCGCAGTGTCACTTCTGAAGACAAGTGCATTGCTTTTCCCATTTAACTCACCCTGTGCTTTGACCATAGGAAGCTGAATTATCTCTTTATAGTCACTGTAGTGCCCTCTTGAAGTTAAGGGTTGAGCTCTTTGGAGTCTGTTGACCTGGGATGGAAAAAGAAAAGATTTGCTCAAAGATTTCTTTTCATCCACCTTTGATGAGTCTGTGGTAAAAATGTTTTTATCATGGTCAGATTTCTTTGTGTATCTGCTGTCCCAGTTTTGGGAAAAATAATTTGAATTTATGTTTTCTTCCTTCTGAGGGGGAGAATATTTGTGCTTTATAGACGACCAACCATCAAAGGTATTTTGATCACGTAGAGAGCTTCTGGTAAAAGTGCCGCTCGCTGGCGTCACTCCTCTGCTCTGAACTTTGGTTATCTTCACCCGAGACCGTCTATTATCTTGATTGTTTTGACTGAAACCAAAGCTGCCACGTGTGTACTGATGGGGTGACTGATGGTTAATGAGTGACACTGTTTCTCTAATTCCACCTGCATCAGTTTCAGTTTGAACTCCGCTTTCTTTGGATGGCAGACCGACAGAGCGGGGAGTTTGTTGGCCACTTGGATTATTCAGTGGTCTCAGAATGTTTAGTTTCAGTCGAATGTAGCCCGGTGTCATTGTTGGGCGGACTGCAAAAGGAAGAAAAACATAAATAAATCCTGCAAAGAATAATATGTTTCAGACAGCCTGACAAATAGAAATGTAATACTCATATAAAGATTAATGCAAACACAACATAATATACCAAAACTGCAAAGTGTATTTTTAATACTTTGCTCAGTTTCAAAACTGAAGTTTGGGGTAACAGATTAAACTGGGAATATGTCTCAAGTTTTAAATAACTGGCAACAACTCTAATTTATGACATGAAAATATATATTTTCGAAGAAACCGTGACTTTTAGAAATATACATGGCAGAGTCTGGGATGTGTCAATATGTAAAATTAAAAAAATATATCTTTCATCACATTCAGTGCATCTTTAAAGACAGAACATTTGACAAAATTAGGTGTGACCATTTTTTCTGTCTCTCTCTCTCTCAAAAATTGGGGGGGGGGGGGGGGGGGGTTATTTCCAGTCTAGTACCGGACCCTTTTCTGATAAATTGATTTTGTTTTGTTTATTTAACCCACTTAACTTTTGACATATTAAATCATTCAGGCATTAAAAGGCTCCAAAGCTCAAGTAAGGAAGCAGCAGTGTCAACATATTACAAACATAGCAAAAACACTATTAAATCAAACTTTTACCTAGTAATCTAAATAAAGCACTAGCTAGGTCATGCTTTCCTGAAAGAAAAATCACTAGCGAGTGAAGGAAATTCTGTGACTGATTAATTGAATACAGATAGATTCTTATATTTTATATTCTGGGATCAGTTGTAATTGTTTACTTTAATCAGGAAGAAAGCCAAAATGTTTCTACTTAATGTGTCCCTCATCTGCAGGATAAACAAAGACTTGTTTAAGATTTCCAGTATCGGTGCCGATGGCTTTTAGCTGAAGTCTTAGCTAGTAAACTAGTATTTTAGTTAGTTGCTGTAGCTAACATAGTTTTTAGCTGGTCCTAGCTAGTAAACTAGTATTTTAGTTAGTTGCTGTAGCTAACATAGTTTTTAGCTGGTCCTAGCTAGTAAACTAGCATTTTAGTTAGTTGCTGTAGCTAACATTACCTAGTTTTTAGCTGGTCTTAGCTAGTAAACTAGCATTTTAGTTAGTTGCTGTAGCTAGTGACTTTAAAGTCCTAGCTTGCTAGCTTGTATCAGATAGTAGCCTGCCACAGACATGATTTGTTCACATTTATTGACAGACATAAATTATTTTTTTTAGCACCAAGGTGCTTTCCAAAGAACCTTTAGCTGACTACTACCCGTCATAAACTGATGTCATCAAGTTGGGACTTTACTTTCAGTTTCAGATAATTAATCGACTGCAGATAGTTTTTAGTCCTACTTGTAGTTTAGAAATTTGTTTTGTTGAAGTACTGGTTAAGAGCATTTTTTAAAAAGGACAAATTATTATTTATATACACAACTTTAATGAAAATACTGCAATTTTTGTTTTTTTTTTAAGATTTTACATTGTATGCCAGTTTAAAGTTATGTTTTAAGCAGTAACTGCTTAAGATTTATTGTGTATAATCCTAAACAGCTATGGTAAATATTAAAGCTAAAATAAATTCAGTAAAAAAAAAAAAAAATTGTTTAAATTGCTCAGACGACCTATGGTTTTCTAGGGCATTATGTTCTACACTACTGAGAAAAAAGTAACTAATAAAAAATTGTCATTTTATTTTGAGCATTGACTCAATTTCAGTACTTTCTTGGCAGAGGTCTCACCTTTTGCTGTGTTTGAACACATGATGGCTGCACAGATCATCACAAAGAGTCTGCAGGACAAAAAAAACACACCCAGGTTTTCTTCTCCAGATCAACCACCAATGAGTTTCACATGATGTTCCAATTGTAGAAAAACATCAAAATATGTATTTTACCTTAAGCTGAGAAGAAACTTGCCTAATATGAATGACATCTTCCACTCAGGTTTGTTTTAAATTTCCAAAGAAGACCTTGAAGTCAGGTGCAGTAATGTCACCAGGCCTTGTTTTTTAGGTCCTACAGGGAGCTGCTCTGCTGCTGATTGGAGGCAATCATCTTCACCTGGCTGCAGACAGCCTACTTCCTTCAGTTCTTCTCTGAAAAAGTTTATTTTTTCTGTCGGTGTCAGGGAGAACAGCCAGGAATATTTGGGGATTACAGTGCTTTTATTTAAGACGATCTTTTCTGAAGGACCTAACTCGTTGTTTATAGATAAAGCAGTGATTAGGTTTCTACATGATACTGGCCTTTATTTGAAAATTTAGGGAAAGTAGAATATAAGCCAGTGGAGGGCAGCATGGTATGATAGCATACAGCCTGCCTGAATTTATTAGAAGAAGAAGGAATGTTTTTATTTTCTTTTAGCAAAAACAAAAAAAAGATGTTTTATTTTGCATCTTTTAATTGTGATTGCATTAAGTGTTATTTTATTTTCTTATTTCATCCAAGTTTAATTTTTAGGCATTAGCTTTATTAGCAACAGCTTGCTGACTTTTACCCTTTGTAAAGTTTTTTATTAATAATTTAATTTTATTTACAAAGATTGCCCACATAAAAAACACTGGTCTCTTCAGTTACTTTTTTTAGCAGTTTGCTTCAGTTCCTTTAAAAACAATTTTTGTTTTGATTAGCATTTTGCCTCTGTTAGCTTTAAGGTAGTTTGCTAATTGCAGTTTTTGGTTATGCTACTACTAATTATTTTTTTTTAGCTAAGACATTTAGCTTGTTGCCACATTTTTCTAGTTTAGCTTTTTGCTATGGTTTTGCTAGTTTTAGTTTTTAGCAACAATTTTGATACTTGCAGATTATAGTCATGCTAGTTAATGTATGTAGCTGGTTTTGTTACGTTTAGCTTTTATCAGCTGTTTTGTTAGATTTAAATTTTAGCCACAATTTTGCTAGTTTAGCTTTTAGCTATGGGTTTCTTCAGTTTAGCTAGTTTTCTAATTGCAGTATTTAGTTAGTGCTCCAATGAGCTTTTAACTATGGCATTTGCTGCTTTTTAATAGCTGTGGTTTTGCTCATTTTAGCCATTTGCTAATTGTCGTTTTGAGTTATAGTAATGCACATTTGAGCTGTTGGCTAAGGTTTTTGCTGCTTTTAACAGCTCTTTTGCAAATATACCTTTTAGCTAAATTTAATTTCTAGCTACTGCATTACTGATTTTAGCAACCGTTTTGCTTTTGTTCTGTTAGTTTTAGAATAAGCCATTTCTCTGGTTAGCAACAGATATTAGTTTTTATTTATGATCGAAACTTTAAGCTACCATTTTTAATTATTAGATTTACACAAAGTCATAAAATTCAACACATAACAGCCAACATTAAAATGAGAACATGTTTATTGGTTCAATAATAATAATAATAATAAAAACGATAAATAGTTTAAAAAACTCTTAACATGCTTTTTTAAAGTAGTCCTTGTTCAGGTGCAGTGCAATTACATTTTATAATGTAGTCATTTAAACATCATAAAACAAAAACAAACATATATGTCCATGCCTTGCCAGCAAGGTTTTCATCATCTTCATCTTCTTCAGTCAGTGGGGGAAACTCTGACCATAAATAAGGTCACATTATCCAGGATATGAGGGTCTGTGTGCTCAGAACATGTAGCTGGACATCATGGCCAGGGTCCTCCACTCGTCGTTGCTCATACAGGCTGAGGAAAGACAAGAAGACAAGTTAGATTGAATAAAAGTTTTAAAAAATGCTCACATATATTTGTGTAAATGCCTAATTGGTTTATCTGTAGATATCAGGACAGCATTGAACCCAACTTGACTAAAGACAGAATAAATTATTTATTGTATCATATATTACATTATATTGCATTTTAACATGATGTATCAATCTGTAATGTTTATATCTTATTGTATCAAATCATGAATCAAATGTCTTTAGCTAATAATTGGGGGGGGGGGGGGGGTAGAATGGTCCC
>JARVJO010000001.1:12027284-12041862 GCA_031762555.1 Cynodonichthys magdalenae
TATTTCATTTTATTTTTGTGTACCAAAAGTAGAGGTGGGGCGGCGAACGTGCGCCCCCTATTGACCAGCCGCCACTGCCTCTGATACTACCTCCACTCGCGGATCAGGGGTGCATCAGATGTGGGCTAATTTCACTTGGCTCTCCGCCTTCGTGTGTTTTCTGAAAGCTCACAGGAGGACAGAACACGCAACAGACCCGGACTGAGCTGTCTTATGAAAGGGGCTAATATCAACAGGTTTGTGTCAGTCCCACCAGTCTTCAACTGGAAGGAGATGAAGACGTGAGACGCAGACTGCATCCAAATTCAGGGGCTGCATCCTTTAAAACCCCAATTTGATGGCTGATTACATCACAGCGATGAGCCAAAGGCTGTACAAAGCAAAAGATGAAGCGTACAGTTTAAAAAAAAATTTGTGGTCTAAACATTACAAATTTAAAGTGTTGTTAGGATTTTGTCATTTGCATAGACATGTCATTATAAACGAGCTCGTATGGCGAGTCCTGTAATTCTTCATGTATTGCCTCTAAACTAATTTTGTTAATTTATAAAATTAACAATATTAGCGTGTTATTTTTTGCTAATATTGATCTTCATTGCTTCTGTTTAGCGTTGTCATGTTTGCTAGGGTAAGTGCGGGAATAAACCCCAAGGCTAGACTCTCCAAATTCCCAGCTACTTGCTAATCGATTATATGTTAGGGTTAGCTTCTGCTAATTTATGATTGTGTAGCAGTTTAGCATTCGTGAAGCTATATTCTTAGTTATCAGATTACGAGTTAGCAAAGCTAATGTTTTGGTTAGCTGTGCCCACCACTGGTATTACGTTACATGGTTTATCTTGTCCAGGTGTTTGTTAACAGTAAGACGTTTCCACACTTATCTTCTTTCCAAGCTGTTGTTCCGGAAGTTTAATTGACAAGATATATTTTTTTTCAAACATGAGCTCTGACTGGTATAGTTTTAGAAAACTTGTATTCTAAAACTGTTTCCAAACCAGTTGCACTTGTTCAGGAGATTTCTGATTGCGCTGTCACATGCTGAGACCTGCAGAGTGAGAACAGTAGCTTTTGGGTACTTTTGAACCTCCGTATACCTTGGCCTCAGGGTAAATTTGCTAAATCTGAAAATTGGCAACTATCAGAGAGTTTCCTGCAAGTCATTAATCTTCTTATAAAGGGATGAAACCAAACATTTTGGAAATTGTTCTGAAGCCATTTTCCTCCCATTGTTTCATGGCTACAACATTTTCGATTAAATGAGCAACCAATAAGGAGTCGTGTTGCTGTCCGTCTGTGGTTAATATTCTCTAATTTTAGGATTAATTGATATTCTAATATTTTTTAAAATGTAATATAAAAAATTAGTTTTGTGATGTGATGTTTCTTTTAAAAAATGTACGCATGTACGCTATGTGCTACAAACAGGAAGTAGGAAGTGTTTCAGTGCACAATTCTCTCCAAAATCATTGTTCTTTTGAATCTGCGTCAGTATATTTGCTATATTATTATTTGCTCCTTTTAGCACTGTCTTAATCAGCTTTTATCTATTGTTTTACATTTAACTTTTAGCTGCTAATTTTAGCATGTGTTCTAGTTTTTCATTGTTAGCAATGCGGTGTGTTAGCAATTATATTTTTTTCTTATTTGTTAAGCACAAAGAACACAAGCCTATGAAAAATAAAATAACCTAAACTAAATGTTGAAAGGAGGACTGACCTGAAAGGTCAAGAAAAATAAAAAGCTAAAAATAACCCCTCAGTATTTTGTTTAGTCAACTGTTTTGGTTTATTTAAAGCAGCTGAGTAAGTGTAAATCTTGACTGTTCTGAACATAATGTTCTCTCTTCTGTTTTGGTAATTAACTTTTTAATGTTTAATGAGGTTAAATCTTCCTGGTCTGAACACAAACATAAACTCCTCCATTTTTGGGACTTTTATATTTACTGCAATAGAAACGTCCTGAAAGACGAACTTCAACTGTTCAGACATAAAGTTTGGAATATGGAAGGGATGGAAAAACAAAATTTTGTGTTTGTATTTTAGCTTTTAGATGCTCTTCTCTTGGTTTATGTTACTGTTTTACTAACATTAGCTACAATTTTGCTAGTTTTAGCCAACATATACTGTATATCTAGTTTTACTTCTGTCGTTTTGCTAACTTTAGCTATTAGCTACTGTTCTATGAATCTTAGCTGTCAGTTACTGTTTTGCTAATTTTAGGTACTGTTTTTTTATTTTAGATTTTACATTATATGTATATATCTACAGTATGTAAGGTTCTACCTTCTGTTTAGCTAAATTTAGCCTTTACCTACTATTCTGTTGACTTTATGTTTTAGCTGCTTTATTGCTAATTTTAAGTTGTTGATATTGTTTTAATTTTTATAGCTTTCAGTTTCTGTTTTGCTAGTTTTAGCCAAACAATGTATTTTAGCTTTTGTACTCTGTTTTGCAAATTTTGGCTTATAGCTACAGTTCTGTTGATATTAGGCTTTAGCTTTTCGTTTGCTATCTTTAGCTTTTAGCTTTTTTTGGCTTTCAGCTACTGATTTGCTAGTGTTAGCTATTGTTTTGTTAATTTTAGCTTTTACATACTTCATACATATAGCTTCTACCTGCTGTTTTGCTTCATTTAGCTTTTAGCTGCTAATTTATTGGTTTTAGGTTTTAACCACTTTGTTGCTAATTTAAGCTTGTAAATACTGTTTTAACTATTTTAGCTTTCAGCCACTGCTTTGCTAGTTTTAGATAATATTTTGCAAGTTTTATCGTTTAGTTACAGTTTTGCTATTGTAACTTTTATTTTTTGTTGACCTAACTTTAGCTTTGGTTAGTTTTTTTAGTTTTGATTGTTTTAACAACTTAATTTTAGCTTCTTCAACTTTAACCCATTTCAGCAGTCATTTAGCGCTTAACTGTAATATAGCTGTTTTTATGCATAACAAGCTAATATTTGGAGCTGAATTTTGTTCTTACCACAGTTTAAAACATTAAAAGTTGAAAAGTTCAGGCTCTAAAATGTTTTATCAGGATATCAGAGTCTGAACCTCAGAAAGAACAAAAATGTCAGCAGATTTTAAACCCCAACATGCTGAGTGTGAAGAAGAATATCAGCCGAATGTGCAAGAAATAAGGTTTAAATCACAATAAAGACACTCCAGTCTGTCATGTTCTGTCGTTTTGTGTCCTGGTTACCTTCACCTCACTGAGGGTTTAATTACTGTCTAGCAAACCAAAGAGATTTCTCACCGGGGACGAGCCAGAGAGACACGAGGATGAGTGGACTCAGGTGAGCCAGAACAACGAAAGAAGCAGAAGCAGCTCCAAAAACATTAAAGCAGAGATTTGAAGACGAAACACGAAGACAGGACCAACATGTTTGAACGTAGGTGTGTGATGGGAACACTCTGATGACAGGTACGGTCACTATTTTATCTGCTTTATGTTCGGGAAAATACACAATTTTACCTGAGTTCAGTGAGAACAGAACTGGATTCTGTACCATGGAATCCCCATCAGAGCAGGTCCAAACAGGTTCTCTCTAAATGTCAAATAAATAAACGATTTCTTAAGAATCATTGATAAAAATCTCCTTTTTGCTTTGATTGCATCAAAGTGTAAACATTAGGAAAGATGGTTTCAGGCAACATGTTGCCAAGGACCAAAACAAAGACCTGCTGAGCAACTGTTCCCCCTGAGTGAAAACCATGGTGGTCCCTGGTGAACCCCCAGTAACAACAACATTGTCAGGGAAGATTATTTATTGATGTTTGCATATTTTACAGCCCGTGTCAATTTATGTGGTCATAATGAAGAGGATCAGGTGGTCACTACTTTACTTTAAAGGGATAGTTCGTATAGTTAAACTGTGACCAGCTTAACAAACTAAAGGTTAGTAAAATCATGATAAGATTTTTTTTATATTAAATTATTATTTTTTAAATTCTCCATCTCAAAAACTTCTAAACTATTCACAATTTGTTGGAATTTGGTGATTTATTACCTGACAACAAACTAGTTTTGTTTACTAGAGCGCTGATTTGAAAACTCTATTTTTATTTTTCTGGAGTGATGTCATTAGAAAATTAACCTTATATTTCAAAAGACGAATCCCCAATCAAATTAAATGTAAAGTATTGTTATTATCCAGTGGTGGGCATGGTTCCTCTAATCAGCTAATAGCTGAAAATTTACCGGATTAACCTTTTAACTAACCACTAACTAGACCAATTAGCTTCCACTAAATTAGGTTTTGCTGCTAACAGCTAACCAACAAACATCAACAGGTTTGTGTCAGTCCCACCAGTCTTCAACTGAAGAGATGAAGACATGTGACAGTCATCTTAGATTTTAGCTGATAGTGTTAACTTCTAAGTTTTACTTGTTTAGCTTTTAAAAAAATGGATTTAAAAATCAAACCTTGTTTAGCTGTTTAGTGTTAGTTTCCGCTAAATATTTTGCATGTTTAGCAGTTTAGCATTAGCAAAGCTACAGTTTTACTTAGCGGATTATGAATTAGCAAAGAGAACTTGTTAGTTAGCTGTCCCCACCACTGCTGGGATTGACTTATTCTTACACATTTCCCAATTGATGTTTTCACATTTTTTGCACTCATTTTGCCAGCAGAAGGTCAAATTTATTGATATTCTGGCACCAAACAGACACAAAGAATCTCACAGCGACTACACAACCCGCCTCTTTACCAAACGTTTTTGACGCTTTTAAGAACAGATCAGTCCTTTGGTTTGAGGCCTCAGCTGATCCTGAGAGTTAAAACATATTTTAGTGTAACGTTACATCATCATAAAGACCAGAAGCCAACAGATAATTTAAATTTAATGAAATGATTCATTTAAATGTTGGATAAAAATATTTTAAATAAGAAAAACATAAAAATTAAACAGAATAAGATGAAAGATAATAAATCAATTTGATTCCAGCTGGTTTTCAGCTCGTCTGGTGTCTGTTGTGTGTTTGTGTCTTTTTGGTGATTTCCATTATCCATCTTTTCTTTGCTAAAAGACTCATTAAAAACACAAATGGACGTGCTGAAACCCATGTGAACAAGTGGGAAAAGAATAACACAGATGTTTTGCTTCCTTCATGACTTCTGCTTTGCTCCCTTGGATACGTGTGTTTGTGTTTGTCTGTGTGTGTGTGTGTGTGCGAATGTGCAGCCCAGCACACACACTGTGTAAGAGTGAGTGTTTATGTGGGGGTAACCCAGACAAACGCTGAGTCATGAGTTGGGAAATCCGTTCATATGACTCTTTAAAAAAACAAAGAAGTTTTCTATGAGAGCAAATTTAAACAGTTGAATCCACTGAACCACTTTAAAAAGATAGTTAGGATATTTTTTTCTTTAAAGTGTGTTCTATGGAGTTGTTATTGGTAATCAATATCCTACCTGCAGTAGAAATTACTTGTCATATTTATCAGATTTATCAGACATCTTTAAACAACTACAGTCTTGAAAAAGTTTAACTTTTACGACTTGTTTTGTTTTTTACATTTCAAAGAAATGTTTCAACAAATTCTTAACTCAGGTGAAAGTTATGTTGCAAAACTGAATGTGTTAAACATAAACGGGCAAAGTACTTTACTAACAGAAAGGAAGATAAAGTAACATTTGTAAAGTAAAAATAAAACAACAGGAATGTTACAAACACAAAAAAATCATAGCTAAAATGTCCTAAATCAATTAACAACCAAACAAATAAAATAATTGAAAGTTTACTAAAGTAGTTAGACATAAAACCTTATGTAAGAAACTAAAATAGTGAAAACAGTACTGTAATTGTCTGACACACAAATAATGATGGTATAAATATGTACATTTTATTTAATATTTATATAAAACTGTTTGTTTACACTTGTGCATAAGTTTTGAAATTAGAATTGTTCTAAGATGTCTGATATAATAATAATATTGGAACAAATTTTTCATCTACTAGATTAGCCTTTTCATTAACTTTGAAAACTGTTAGCGGACCAATTAGCCTCTGCTAAATTATGCTTTGCCAACTTTAAGTCCACGAACTGCTAACTAACAAACATCAACAAGATTGTGTCAGTTCCACCAGTCTTCAGCTGCAGGAGAAGACAACTGAGTGACAGTCGTCTTAGTGGTTATTGATTAGCTGTTAATGTTAGCTTCAGCTTATTTTTACTTGTTTGGCTGATTAGTGTTAGCATTCACTATTTTTTATATGTTTAGCTGTTTATCGTTAGCTTCCACTAATTTGTTTTTATGTTTTTACATGTTTAGTGGTTTACCATTAGCAAAGTTATATTTTTAATTAGCAGATTATGAGTTAATGAAGCTAACTCTTTGGTTAGCTGTACCCCCACTGCTGATTACCAATAAAGCTACAGAACACTACTTTAAAAACAAAACTTTAAATTTACTTTTTATCCTCAACTCACTCTTGATGCTGTCTTTGCTGCACAGATCATTGTGAAAGATCCAAACGGTGCTTTTTGACAGACAGATCCATCAAGGCCTCACCTTCCATCATGACGGGGGACGTTGTCCCAGCGAATCCAGCTGCTGCCCCCATCTCAACCGCTGTTGAGTCTGTGGATCTGGAGTGTCCCATCTGCTACCAGGAGTACAACCAGCACAACAAGTGCCCCCGGATGCTGGAGTGCCTCCATGTTTTCTGCTCAGAGTGCCTCCAGAGGATCCAGCTCAGCCCCTGTGACCCCGCGGACACACGCAGCCAGTTAGCCCTCCCCTGTCCACTTTGTCGCCATTTAACCCCGTTGGAAACCGGCAATGCCCTCGCCTTACCCTTCAACTCCCGCATCCTGTCCAGGCTGCCCCTGATGGCCCTGCGGACGCCCCCCACCTTGGCTTCCCACCTGGCCACGGTCACCCAGAGGGTGGTGCTGTCCCTGGAGGGGGGCGGCAGCGGCAGGGACAACCAGCTCATCCTCCTGCCCACTGTCAGCCTGCAGGTGCAGCAGATGAACCCGGGCCGGCGGTATGGGCCGGCGCCGGGCCTGGTGGGCGAGGAGGAGGTCATCCAACAGAGCAAGAGGACGCTGATGTGCGTGCAGCTGCTGGCTGCCATCTTCTGGGTGCTGTTCGTCATCACCTGCGTGGTCGCAGTGGTGTTTGGACCACAGCTCTTCAAATGGAAGTTCTGATCTTCTGAACAGTCTGAAAGAACAGACAACAGATCTTTAATATTTATAACATGAAAGGTGGCAGCTATTTCTGTCTGTGTGAATTGGTTTGATTATTAGCAAAATATCTCATGATTAGCAGCATGGATTTTAACCAAACTCTCAGACAGTAATCGAGTATCTACAATTAATTAACTTTTGGAGTCAACCCAATTCAAGATGGCTGCCCCAGCTAAACAATCTTAGCAAACCTAAAAATGGCTTTGACCGGGTCATTTTTATACATAATGAGCTAAAATTTGGTGTGGAATTAACTGAGAGTAATCCCCATCATATACTTAAAGCACAAACAGTTTAAGATCTTTTGTTTCATGCATGATTCATTCCTTTGAGGAATCCTATAGTTTGATTTCATAATTTGTTTTTTATCAAGTTTGATATATTAAAATTGTAGCCAAGTTTGTACACTGGAGATTTGTTGCTATAGATGAGTGTAGAGCGCCCTCTGGTGGTTTGTAAGAAAATAGACAATGTTTGTAAACAAGTTAATATTTTCTTTAAAAACTAAGTTTCTCTGATTCTTATTCTTTTATTTCTCTTATGTTTATTTGTATTTATAAAATGACCTCCAAGATAAAAGGTGATATTTCAATATTTTAAATGCTCTTTAAGCCAGGCCAAAGATCTGACTCCAAACTGAAACTCTCTCTGTAACTCTCATTTGGTAGGTTTTATTAATGACAAATATTCCAAGATAGAAAAAAATAATACGCAAATTTGTCCTTTTGTTTGCCCCTTTCTTTCTTTAGGCTTATGTGTTTCTCTTGCATTTAATATGTTTTTATCTAATGTTTGTCAAAATTCTCTAAATCATAATAAAAAAGAAAATTAACAACATTACGTATTTTAAGGAAATGTAAATTTAGACAAGTTTTCCCATTTATGGTTTGATGACCTGTAGAGTTCATGCTTGTGACATTATTGCAAAATACAAATTTTATAAAAATGTTAATCGAGTCGTTTCATCAGAGAAACTCACTTCATTTCTGAAAGCTCACATCTGTGTGGGATGTAGCTAGCTTTTATTAATGAACAGCCTAAGGGAAGATAAAGTAGGACATAAAAAGTCCTACTGTTCATTGACTTCATCCAGTGTTTTCTCTGCCAAAATTTGCAAAAAAAACCACCAGATAAATGTAAAAAAATGCAGTCGCATTCGTCAAAATTAATAGCGATGCAAGTTTGTTTATATCAAATAATCTCTGACCTCTACCCACAATGCTGTGTGCGCAGAAACTTTGAAATAATTTATTATATTAAAAGTTTTAATTGTGCACCAAGTATGATGGAGTATTGGGGTCACATGAGATTTTTTTTAAATTACAAAAACAAAGTCATAATATTATAAAGAAAAAGTTACAAGTTTATCAGATGAATCCATAGTGTTAATGAACACAAAGCCCTAAATATAACTTCTCAAGATGCTCAACATTTCTTATTTATACACAGTGGTACAACTGTTTTTTTGTCAGAGTTCTCATAATTTATGTCTTTATTCTTATATTATTATGACTTTATTCTAGTAATATTTCAATTTTGTTCTTGTTTTATGTCGACTTTATTCTGGTAATATTGTGACTTTATATTTATATTGTAGTGTGACCCTAATAACCCATCGTAATCTGGCATTTTCGGAGCTCCATATTTTGTTTGGAAGTTGGGGGGTCCTGCTGGAACAGCACGTAAAAACAAGAAGAGGGGTGCGTCATGACGTCACACGCCGCGTTGGCTCACGCAGCAAGCGGTGAAAAGTTTTCAGAGCCCCCCTCCTCTGTATGTTTTTGTTGGGGGAAAAGTTGCTGGAAGTTCGGTCGTTTGAATGTAGCGTGTCCGCAGAGCTTCGGCCCCTCGTTTAAAGAGGCAATGCGACTCGTTTGAAGTCGGACAGCTTCGTTTTTTTATTATTTCGCGTCTTTTTCGGCTCGGAACTAAAACAAGAAAAAATAAAAAGAAATCTCAGTCAGTGGCCGTTTCATCCAGCTTTAGCTGCTAGCTCCGCCGCTAGCTAAAAAAAAAAAAAAAAGTCCCCCAACAAAGTTATCGCTACCTCGCCTCTTCATCGTTCTGCTCTTCTGGGAAAAACTTCCAGGTTTGTGGAGAAGGAAAAAAAACTGCAGAAATGGCGGAAACCAAAATAATTTATCATATCGACGAAGAGGAGACGCCGTACTTGGTGAAGATCCCCATAGCTGCCGAAAATATAACTTTGCTGGATTTTAAGCAGGTTCTGAACAAGCCGAATTACAAGTTCTTCTTCAAGTCTATGGACCAAGACTTTGGGTGAGCTTTTTACTGCAAGTTGGTAGCTAGAAAATGGGCTATAAATTAATTGTCAGTACTTTCTGAGTACAGGAGCAGTAAATTAGTTATTGGACCAGCTGCAGTGAGAATATTGATAAACAAGTTATTTTTCTGCTGCATCTTTAAATAAGTGTGTGCAGGAGGAAACATCATCCTTACAATGGGAGGCATTTCTTTTCCCTGCTGCTTTTTTTTCTCCCCCTAATCCTCATCCCTCCCTCCTCCAATCCATCATCTGAATAAATCCTCGCCTTTTCTTTCTTTCAGGACTGAAGCCAGAGTCCCCCTCCTCCTACTTTCTTCAGCTCATTCCCATGCTTCCTCATTACCTTCTTCAGAATGAGCTGTCCTCTCCTCTCCATTAATTAACCTTTTTGTGTGTGTGACTGCTGTGCATTTCTCACAGAGGAGTTCATGTTTGTGGTTTGTTCTCCCTGTGAGACCCTCAGGGCTTCACTTAAATACCTTGTGTTCTCTGATGGTTTTTTATATCTATTTTTTCAGCACCCCTCTTGTTGGATGGCACCAGCTGTGCCAAAGAAGCTGCATAAGTCAAGTTCAAATACAAATTGGAATTTCTAAAAGATTGACCTGAATACTTTTATTTTAGCCTATCATGACTTGTCCATTTGAGTCATTTTAATAAGCTCACACCAGTGCGGTAATGGTTAGTCACTTAACTAGACTCAACAGGAGTGAATAGGCTGCTAACATATAGAGAAAACTTTAAATAACATTAAAAAAACGTATGTGGAAGTGCTGGTCAAGATCATCAAATGTTACAAAAACTGTTTGGAAGCAATGAGTAGGAAACTAAAAGGGTGGTTTAATTTTTTTTGCACAGGATTGTCCATTCAGTTTATCTGCTAGTAGAGACAAACTTTTAAAATGCTGTAATTTTTATGTTCTATCGATTTTAAATTAGTCCCTAAATAAAGTGGACAGCCTCTGACTGAATTTTCCCTACATAAATTGAGGCACATAATTCTTCTTTATTTATAAAAGAAAGACATGTTAAACTTATAGAGCTAACTTTTATATTATTTTTACAAAAAAAACGAGTCAACCAAAAACCATTAGGCACTAGGGGTGTACCGATTGTTGTTTTCTGGCCGATCAGAGATCTTTAAAAAGCCTGATCTGCCGATTACAATTTTGTCTGATACAGATTTCTTTTCATTTATATAACTGACACTATCAGGTGTTAAGTTCACAATACACCTTCAATGTTCAAATCATATTATATTGAAAAACATCAAACAATGAGATCAGCTTCTCATATTGGCCAATTGCTGATCACCCAAAATTAAGGAAATCAGGGCCAATCGATTGGCCGGCCGGTTTAGCTGTGCACCCTTTATCAGGTGCTATTTCAGTAAGTGATGTAATTAATTAGCTTTACGTGATTTTATCAGCCTGGGAGTGTTATTTGTCCCAGAATGACCAACAAAACCACATAAACTGAACTTAAGCGCCCAGTATGGTCCAACTGCAGCTAACAAGTTGGCGCTCAGTTGGTTGGAGGAGGTTTGTTTTTGCACAAACCCTCTAAAGTCCAATACTCCACGTCTGAGTATTTTTCAGCATAAACAAACACGGCCATGAATTTCTGACCAATCACATAATTTTGTAGGCTAAATGGGGGTAAAAAGTTTGGCCCAGGGGGTTTGTGCCTTGATGTGATGGGCGGGGCTGAGAACAAAATGACTCGATTTTGGTCATGCAACTACATTGAGAGCTGATTTCGCAGGTCCAGATGGACCATGCAGAGGCCTTCACCACTAATGCTGGTTGAAGAATGGAATGCTGTTTTGCAGAAGTGCTTGACAAAGCTGGTCAGTAGCACGAGGAGGAGGAGCCAGACTGGTGTGGCTGTGTATGGTTCTTCCACATGCTGCCGAGGTTTCTCGTTTGTTAAATGCATAAATTGGTAAATTGGCAAGACGTGTTGTTTTTTCACACTTGAATCATCCAGTCCAATTAAACACAAAACTATCCTTGATGGCAGGTTTTCATGAGGGCATCCCACGTTAAACTCGGCTCCTCGACCCACAAATGAGACACCTTTTAAGGAGAAATAAACCAGAATTCCAGCTGTGGGAGATTTATTGCCAAGAAGCATCATTACAACAAGGAAATAATCATCCAAACACAGATTTATTCATTTTTTTCCATCTAAAGGCAAACTTATGGACATTTTGTCCAACAATGAAGATGTTTACACCAGGGGTGCACCAGTTGCAGTTTTCTGACTGATCACTTATAGTCTGACCTGCCAATTCTGATTTTGGCTGATATAATTTTTTTTTTAATAGCTGACAAGGTCAGGTGTTATAAGGTAACAATACACTTTTAATGTTCCAATTTTGTCTTAGTAAAAAACATCAAACAAAACTCTTGAAACAATACAAACTTGTTTTAACTGGACATTAGTGCTCACATCAGAGCAAAAGGAAACGGTTGATTTTCAGATCCATTCTTGACTGATCTCCCAAAATTAAGAAAATTGTTGCTAAACTGTCTACACTGAAGATGGAATTAAAAAAATATACAGGAAGCCTCCTTTGTAGATATATGTAGTGTAATGCTAACGATTAGATTAAATAATATGAATAAAATAGTCACAACAAGTTGGCATAGTTTATGTAAGATGTTATAGTGTAACAGGGACTTAATTTTATATCTGGAGTTTACACTGTTTGGATATGAACTAGAGGTGCAAATACAACAAAAAGATTTTTTAGCAAAGTATCCGTGTTATTGTAGCACAGAGTGTTCTTCTGAAAGTAAAATGTTTTCATCCCAAACCAGCTACCCTCTCCTAACTCTCAGCTGAGTGAGAGGAAAAAGAAAAAAAAGTTAAATTGTGCGTCCCTGGCCCGATTTTAAACATCTCCAACTGAGTTCAGATGAAAACATTTTAAACACAGCTCAGAGTCAGCTGTCCAATCAAAGGAGGGACTTTTTTTCTTTTTTTTTTTTTTAAACCTACCCCCCTACCCCACCTCTTCTCCAACCCGGGAGAGCAGTTTGTAATAGTGTGTGTTTTCATTTGCCCTGGTACCAGGCCAGCTGTCGAGCGGAGCTGCGTGTGTGGCGGCAGAGGGTGTGTGTGTGTGTGTGTGTGTGTGTGGGGAGTTGGATCTGCACAGCCCCTGGATCTGCAGAGGTTCAGCAGAGCGAACCTGGGACTGAATGTCGGCCATTTGCTGGGTGGAGAATTGAGCTGGGGTGGGGGGCGTTGGGTTGTGCGCGTGCTGTTAGAGGATTATGGAGCTGGTTCACTCCGACTAATTATTAGGAAACTGATGCCATGTTGAGTGGGAGGAATTTAGTGGAAGCAGGGTGCTGGAGGAGTGGAAGTGGGGTGATGCAGAGGATGTAATGTTTTAAAGGCCACGATGAGTTGTGTGGATGGTACAGGATGTTATACTTCAGAGTGGTTAGAGCCATTACTCTGAAAACTGTTGTTACATCTGTTCGTCTGCTGTCTGGAGTTTGTTGTTGTTGACAGCGTGTAACAGTGACCACACAGACACTTAAACGCAGCCCGGCGTCCTGCAGCAGATCCCCACCAGCGCCCACAACAATCTGGCTGTTTGGCTAACGCTCGCCCACAAAAACCCAGCTCTCAACAGCTGCTTAGGGACGAGCAGCGGAGCCTGACCGAGTCTCTCACACACACAATGACCGACTTGGCTGGAAAAAACTGACTCTTTAGGTATTCTGATGGTCCTGCTGCTGCTTAGCCTTGTTTTTTAAAGGGCCGTTAAAGTTGCAGGGATCTGTTGGGAAGAAAATGTTTAGTTTTTCTGTCTATAAAGAGCTTTGAGGATTTGATTATGTGTACATTTGTTTACTTAGTCAATCAAGGTGTATGTTTCATTAGTTGAAGTGCAGGAGTGTGTAGGAACGTGGTTTTATTTCATTTTTTGCGTCAAACAAAAAGGCCTTTATGTTTGATTTAATGACTAAAGCTTTGTTTGTTTTTGTTGTGGTGAATATAGTATACACCAGAATATAATCCCCGGTCAAGGGTCAACCTGCAGCTCAGGGCCCTCATTACATCGGTGACCAAAAGGCAAAGACTTGCAATAATGTTTTGTCTGCTTTTGTTAGTGTTTTATAAAATTATCTATTGTACCAGTAGAGGAGTTTGAGTAAAACATGCAGAATATTTAATTAATGGGTAATTTTACAGATACTGAGATAAAATTTGGTGTGGTCTCCGATAGTCATTCATGACACGTCCTCTGAGCTAGGGTTGGGCAAAATCGTATGGTGTGCAATTAATTGTCAGAAAAACTTTAATGGATTATTTTTTGGCACTTGATTAATATAATTATTGCCGCCAGGCAGCCTGACTGATGCTCCTCTCTGCTTTAAATATGACAAACATTTAAAAATAAAGTTTTGTAATTTGTTTATCATAACTCCAGTTTTACTCGGTCAATTTAAAAATTGATGTATAGCCTGAAGTCTATACTTTTGACACAATTTGGAACAGATTTTTATGAAGAGCAAATCTTTCTCACTAGAGTGATTAAATTGGTCATGTGAATAGAACATGGTGGCATCTAGAGACTTATCAATCATTATCGGCTAAATACCACAATTAATCGTGATTAATATTTTTGCCAATATCGCCCAACCCTACTCTGAGTGTGACCTATCATGATTATGTGCAGTGGTGGGACAATTAACCACAAAAGTTAGCTTCACTAGCCACTAATCTGCTAAACAAGAATCTTAGCTATGCTAATGCTAAACTGCCATATTCTATGCGTAGAGGAGGCTACATGCTACACACACATTGCCTAACATGTCCAGCACTGCTTGTAAGAGGAGATAGTTTTTATTTATTTCAGAATAAATGTCATTTAAAAAAATATTACACTTGTGAATTTTTATTGAATTTAAAATTAGCGAAACCAAAGTTAGCAGAGACAGATCATGGCTGTGTCTCAATTCAGGGGTTGGGTCCTCATGAGCACATAGCCCAGCTGGACTGAGTGGGCCACGTCCTCGCTGGGCCGGGTAGGCTGCTCAAATCTGCTGTGAAATGAGACGGTCTACCCTTCGCCTGA
>JARVJO010000001.1:12060932-12072563 GCA_031762555.1 Cynodonichthys magdalenae
CTTTTTGTGCTTGTCCAATCAGGTGTGTCCCTGCAAAAAAGTCCGTCTAACAGGTCTGCAGAGACCCCTACTTGCCCGCTGCGCTCAAGCTCCGGACAGCTTTTTTTTTTTTTTTTTTTACCTCGCTCCGCGGCAGGAGAGATGGGGGTGTCTCTGCTCCCCCCTCCCTTCTGTTTGTTACCTGAATGAGCCGAGGGGATCAGAGCCGTAACATGGGGCATCTTCTGAAATGTTATCCCAGCTTCATATGCGCTTCACCTCACGTGACTCATAACGTCGTCATATTTTGATATCGCGGTATAACAAAATACCTTCATACCGCCCAAGCCTAATCTCAGTTTTATTTAGAAGGTTGTGCCTTTTTTTTTTTTCTCCCCACCTTTAATGGAACAAAAAGTATTTATTCAGTCGTCTCACCAGGCGTCTCGGTCTCGTAGGTTCAGCAGCGCGACGGAGCAGAGCACCGCCTCCAGGCTTCTTAAACGGCACCGCAGGCGGAGGAAACAGCGCCCGCCACGTCTGGAGAGGGTACGCACGAATGCCTCCGACGCCCCCCCCTTTTTTTTTTTTTACTCTGAACTTTGAAGAACTTGAAGAAAGGTATTTAGTTTAGTTTTATTTTTTGTTTCCAGGCTTCATCCTTCAGCAGCGTGACGGATTCCACCATGTCCCTGAACATCATCACCGTCACTCTCAACATGGGTCTGTGCTCACTTTTAAAACTGTTGCTAATTGTATTAAACTTACAAAGCAGTGTTATAGTGTAAATCAGTGATGCTCAACTGGAGGTCCCCGGGCCATAGGTGGCCTGCAGCCTCATTTATTTGGCCCATAAAATATTTATTTGTTCATAAATGTCACACAGTGTGATACAAGACTAAAAGAGATTTTATGACGGCAGCTCTTAGCCAATCAGAGTGCTCACTCACAGCATGTGGTCAAAAGAAAAGGAAACAAGAACCACTTTAAAGCCATAGAGTACAAAATTGAGTCCCATCTGCTTTTGTGTTTCTAACTTTGGCTTAATTCAAACATCTACTAATAGTTATAGATGTTCACAAAGATCAGATTTAATTAAATTTAAACTGGATATTTATAGACTGTTTAAATATTATTTAAACATCTTTTTTTTTTTCAACCCAGGAACGCTTTGTGCTCCTGAGTCGTATTTAACGAGAGTTAAATACCTGGATCAGTGGGAGGAACAATAAAAGCTGTACCAGTAGCTGCTTTGTTAAGCTAATAACTAGCGTGGAGCTAACAGTGTTAGCATCAATAAGCTGAGCCATGATTAGCCGTAGTATCAGCTGCTGTAGTTTTTCTGGGAAATTTTCCGGTTGGAGCAGGAGTTCACTGCAGACGTGTTGAAACAATTCCTTTATGTTCTCTTGAAGTTGATACAATTGTTCTTTGACGACGCTGCTTCCTTTAAAATGAATTTTTCTAATTCAAAACTTCCCATAATCCCAAAAATCCCACAATTATTGCCTTTTATTTCAGTAGGATTTTAGCATTTGTCATAAACTTGATAAGAAAACATTTTTTAAAAAAAGGACTCTTAAGCATTTTAAAAGAATAAATAAAATGGACCAACCATAAGTACCAAAAACATGGCCAATCAAAGGTCTGCCCTTTCACTGCCTGATTTAAAACATTTTTTGTTGATGAGTTTTGTTGCTTATCATCTGTTACTAAAAATTTTTTCCGATTCTTTAACAACTCAGAAAAGTACAACTTCCTGGGCATCAGCATTGTGGGTCAGAGCAACGAACGGGGCGACGGCGGCATCTACATCGGCTCCATCATGAAGGGCGGAGCTGTGGCTGCAGACGGACGCATCGAACCCGGCGACATGCTGCTGCAGGTCCGACTCAGTCATGTTCTGCTTGAGATGTTCATCAGTTATCGGAACTGTTTCTTTTTAGCTTTATTTGTTATTTTTCTTGAACCTTTCTCTTCTCAAGGTGAATGAAATCAACTTTGAGAACATGAGCAATGACGACGCAGTTCGAGTTCTTCGAGAGATCGTGCACAAGCCGGGGTGAGATGTCGAACTTTTACAGTCAAATGTTCAGCTTCGATCTTTCTGCTGAAGTTAATCAGTGGTTATTTTTACAGACCCATCATCCTGACGGTGGCGAAGTGTTGGGATCCCTCTCCTCAGGGCTACTTCACTCTGCCGTGCAGTAAGGATGCAGGTTTTCAGCTTCGGACCATCTCCTCTGGTTACTGTCTGTTTTTATTGTCGCTCTTATTTTCAATCTGTGCAGATGAACCGATCCGGCCCATCGACCCCGCGGCGTGGGTCAGTCACTCTGTGGCGATGACGGGGGCTTACCCCCCCTACCCAGGCAGCTCCTCCCTCAGCACCATCACCTCCTCCTCCTCCGTCACAGAGACCGAACGTAAGTTCTCGTACTTCTGAAGTGGAGTTCCAATGTAAACTTGCAAACAGTCAATATCTTACCTGCTATAGGTAGCTTTTTTAATTTCCTCAATTTGGACAAATGGAGCTTAAATCTTAGAGGCAGTTTAAAACAACTCTAATCTTAGAAATGTCATACAGGCTCAACTGAACGCTGTTTTATTTTACAATATGCTGTATTTATTTTCAGTTTCTTTGGTTGTTTGCAAGCACAAACAACACCAGCAGTTAGCTGTAGCACTTCCTGTGCAGCCCGTTGCAGACTTAGAAGGAATTATGCTGAAATAACTCTGGGTCTGAAAACTTAAAAGTCTCAGTATTTGAATTTTTATGATTCAGAGAAGCTGTAAAATGATAATAAATGCTTTTTCTGTTATCTTGAAACTTAGATGATTTTAGCATAAATAATAGTTTTAGTTTTGCTTTCATAACTAATAAAGAGCACACAGTAACAAGTCAAAAACCCCTATCATCCACACAAACAATTAGCATAGATGCTAACTTAATGTTGAAAATGCCATAGAGAAGCTAACATGTTAGCGTCGTGTTTATCATTGGAAATTATTATACAAATCAACATTTCAAAATCATTATCAATTTCTACAAACTGAAGGCTGTAAGTGAGCTATCTTACAGCAGGTAAGATATTGATTGTTCATAACTTTTCCACAAAACACCACTTTTAGATGTCTGGGTTCAAATCTTTAAAAGTTATTTTTCCCCCCTGATGTGATTTAATCGAGACATCCTGTCGTGTGAATTTCACAGGTTTTGATGACTTCAACTTATCTTTACACTCTGACATGGCGTCCGTCGCCAAAGCCATGGCTTCACCAGAGTCCGGTCTGGAGGTCAGGGATCGCATGTGGCTCAAAATCACCATCCCCAACGCTTTCCTCGGTAAGACCGCCGCAAAAAAAAAAGAAAAGATCCCCAGAAAGACAGAGAACAAACTGAATTCTCTGTGGCTCGCAGGACGTTAACAAGGCGGTCATTATGTTCAAAATGAAAACCGTGTGACCGGTGGGAGGAGGAATCCCCTCCGTGTAAATGTGTTTCCCGGCTCGGCATGGATTAAATTAGTCACCTGCAGCTGACTCACAAATAAGTTAAATGAACAACATCGTTCAGTTTTTCTGCTTTTTAAATGATTATTATTTAATTATTCACTGAAAGTTGAATTTAGACAATCTAATTACTGTATTTCAATTAAAAAAAAAGATTCTGGTTTGGAGGCTGTTTAATAAAGTGATTTTATGAATCAACTTTTCAATTTGCTCTTCGGAACAAAACAAACATGTATGTGTAAGATGATTATAATATATGATTGGTACTTTAAATAAATTCACGGATCTTTCCCATTTGTTTGTCTTCCAGGCTCGGACGTGGTCGAGTGGCTGTTCCACCACATCGAGGGTTTCCAGGACCGCCGAGAAGCCAGGAAGTACGCCAGCAACCTGTTGAAGGCCGGCTTCATTCGACACACCGTCAACAAGATCACCTTCTCTGAGCAGTGCTACTACGTGTTCGGAGACCAGAGCGACTGCGAGAACTGTGAGTTAAACCCTAAAACACCAGAGAGAGTTACAAAAGTATCAAACGGTAACCCATAGATTTTAAAACCACGTGATGGGTAATTGTAGTACTTTTAAAATGTCAAACAATCAGCTCAGAAATCTTAAAATTTAAATCTGGAGAAATCTAAAGATGTGTTTCAACCACAAATTAACTGTCAACAGATGTTGAGATTAAATCTCTGAAGATAAAAACATTTAGATGTCAATAAATCTCAGATAAATTACGATTATTTTCCATCTTCATCTCTTCTCTCCTACTTTCCACTCAGATATGGCCAATCTGTCCCTGAACGACAACGACGGCTCCAGCGCCTCGGACCAGGACACGCTGGCCCCGCTGCCGCCCCCCGGCGCCTCCCCCTGGCCCATGATGCACACCTTCCCCTATCAGCCGTACCCCACCCACCCTTACTCCAGCCAGCCCCCTCCATACCACGAGCTCACCAGCTACAGCTACGCCCCCGGCAGCACCGGCAGCCAGCACAGTGAAGGTTGGACCACTCATCCTGACTGTTTTTTATTTATTCTTATTTATTTGCTGAAGTTATGTTATTTATTGTTCTTTTAGCTTTTATGAAATTTTCTAGGGTAACCAGGCAACAGTAAAACTTTAGGGTATCTAACCCTGGTCCTTGAGGGACACCATCCTGCATGTTTTAGAGTTTTCTCTGTTCCAGCAAACCTGATTTGAATGATAAGTTGATGAATCGGCTTCTTGAGATTTAAAGCAGTCTGAATCAGGTTTTCTGCAGCAGAGAAACAAGTAGAACATGCAGATAGTGGCCCTCGAGGACCAGGATTGGACACTCCTAAACTAAAGAAAATAAGAATACAACTAACACTCGAAAACTTTCAACACCTGACAAATGATAAGACATCTCTGACACTGAAACAAACATTCTCATTTAGTGGATTAGCTTTTTTTCTAACTTTGGAAACAATTAGCCAACCTATAAAAGCTACCCCCTCTTACAAGCAGTGTGTAGCATTTAGCATCTTTAGCAGCTAAACTTCAAACTAGGAGAGACAAAATAACATTTAACAATATATAATGAATACAAATGTTGACTGTATAAAATATGGTAGAGAAAGTATTGGTTTGACTAACTTCAAACTATTTATAAAAATATTAACTTGATCAAAGAAATTCTTTTATTCTGAAAGTATTAAAAGTTGGACAGCTATAACTCTGGTTTGGATTGGCCGATTTGCCAGAAATGATCCCACCCAACTTTGAATTAAACCAATAGAATCAAACTAACAAGTTTGCATCAGTCCAGCTAACCATCTTAGCGTTTAGCATTTGCTTCCATTATTTTTTTTAATTATCTGTTTAGCAGACTAGCGTTAGCAGAGCTAAGATTTTTGTTTAGCGGGCTACTGGTTAGCAAAGCCAACTTTTTGGTTAGCTGTGCCCATTTTCAGTACCAGCTCTAAAATGCTGATATCCAAAATATGGTTTGAGGTTTTCTCTTTCAGGTGATGTCAAGAAATTCTCATTGTCTGTTTTTACAAAATCCCACATGAGCTTAAATTTACATTTCACACTATCTGTTATTTCTCATGACAGAATCTACTGATGTCTTATGTTTTTACAAATTTGACTCAACTATTCATGTTTGGACTCTACCTCCATTTTGTTTTTGTGTTCTCAGGGAGTCGAAGTAGCGGCTCAACAAGAAGCGAAGGCGAGCGTCGTCGCAGCAACAAAGGCCCCGGCAGCACTGTGGGCGGAGGAGAGAAGTCCCCCTCAGGCGGAGGAGGCGACGGCGGCGGAGGGGCCGACTCCCGCTCCGGCAGCGGAAGTGAATCGGAGTACTCCACCCGCAGCAGCCTGAGGCGGGGCCACGGCTCGTCGGCCCCCAGCGAGCACAGCCACGCCTCGTCGCAGCGCTCGCACCATCACCGCATGCCGCAGCCCCCTCACATGTCCCCCTACCCACCGGGCATCCTGCCCTACAACCCCATGATGGTGATGATGGTGCCCCAGCACCCGGCCTTGGCCACCGCCCACGCCCTCCAGCAGCTCCCAGCAGCGCCGATGCACCAGGCCCTGCCCCCGCCCCCTTCCTCCACACCGGGCGGACCTCCTGGCGCCCCACCGACACGTGACCTGGGCTCAGTCCCCCCAGAGCTGACCGCATCTCGCCAGTCGTTCCACCTGGCCATGGGAAACCCCAGCGAGTTCTTCGTGGACGTCATGTAGTTTTACTTCCTGTTTGTTTGCGCGCGGACCAGCTCTCAAGTGTTTATCGGATTCAGGGCAACGTGTTCGAAATTAGGTGAAAACAGGGTTTAAAATGTCAAAGTTCAACAAGTAAAATTAAATATAATCTGACAAAATGTGTCTAAAAACCGTCTAATCCTAAACAAATCCACCTCAGAGCTGTTTTGTTAGTTCAAAATGACTCATTCCTGTTTCGTTTTTCTTCAAAAAGCATATTAGGATATTAGAAGTTTTTATTCCAGACCAGACGCTGATCTCAGATCTGCTGGCCTGTGAATCATACAGATTACCACCAGGGGGCGACAGAAACACTAAGCTCTGAAAGAATTCAATCCTGCATGAACAGTTCGGTCAGATCCATGAGTGCAGCAAGTGCCTTAATGATTTTTTTTTTTTTTCCAAGAGACGATTTTAACACTCCAGGTACAAAAACATGATGCTGTTCCATATTGTTTGACAATGAACTTCTCTGTACAGAAACATACCACTCCCATGTAAAGAGCAAACTCGAATGTGAAAAAGATAATAGATCCAAACTGTCAAGGAACTTGTGTTCCCATGTCATTTCCAAGGTGTGGTCCTCTTAACGACTCTTATTGTGAAAGGGTACCATGATTTCCTGAATGTGACTGCAGAGGTTTGAAGGTACTTATTGATGACATGCAGTGTATATCTTTACTGTGATCCAGATGTTTCAGCTTCTCTGCTTGTTTTATATTACAGACTCACTTTATTCACCCTTTTGTTTTGTTTTGTTTTTTTGTTTTTGTACAAGTGACTATACAAATCATGTATAACCCAACTATAAAGGTGCTAAATGAAGAGTCAACATTTCAGAAACACATTGGCCTTGTCACTTTGATTTCTTGTTGCCACCTCTTTTTTGTGTATTTGAGAATAAATTTGATACTAGCTTACTGCTCAGATTTGGTTATTTAAATGAAAAAGAGTCATCAGTCTGTTTTTCTTTTTTTTCTGCTTTTCTATGCTCATGTGAACGGAACAGGTCCTGGAGAAAAATGAAGGCCTCTCGTTACGCTACTGCTCCTCCTGGAGAATCTCAAAAATGTTCCTGGGCAAAAAAAAAGCTTTTCATTTGTGTTAAATTACAAATGCACAGAGAAGAAGCTAAGCTGGTCTAGCAACACAAAAACCAAGCATGCTTCAATAAGAATGTTTTTGAGTGATGCCCTAAGGAGGAAAGTATTTGTAGATAAAATTAAACCTTTAAAAGGTTTAGAAATTATAAAAATAATAAAATCACAGTCTCTTGTCCTGAATAAGCTGACAGTTATAAAGACAAATTGCTAAAATAGTAAAAAATGCGCAAACGTTATTTTCTATTAAACTACAGATCCCGTGATCCACCGGGGCTCCTACAGGAAGCCGTTTTACAGTCAGACAGCAGGGGGCGGTAAACTCGAAGCTATAACAAAAGATCCTCAGCGGTTTCTGACCAGAAGAAGCAGGGAAAAAAAATAAGCAGCTGAAGAGGAACTAGAACTAGCTTGGCGGCGTTTGAGACTACGTAGCTCTGTGTAAGGGGGACGTGTCTCAATTTATTTACTTATGTCTGTCACCTAATTTGTCCCTGTGGTGTTTAAACGAAGGAAACCAAAGTGTTTAAATGTCCTCGCGACTCTTCGTACTGAGAGTCGAACCGGGTCAAGTTAGGAAATCGATAACTACGTCCAGTCTGATCGTGTCGAAACTTAGCCGCCTTTAGATAATTGCTTACCTTTTCAATTAATTATCGTTTCATTGCTTTTAATTGTGTTTACAGAACAAAAATAAAATGCTGCTTCGTAAGGTGAGCCAGTCTTCCGCCCTGTGCGGCTCCATTCTCAGGACTCCTCTCGTCCTCTCAGGGTGAGGAAGATTTGAAAAATGTTTTTTTTTTTTTTTAGCTTTGTTTTATTTTTTTATTTTTAAAGAGCACGCATCATTTATTGATTGTTGTTTGCAGGAGTCAGCGTCAGGCCGGGGTTGTGCTTTCAGTAACAAATGCTCGTCTTTACGCCAGTCAAGCTGCTTCGGTAAGATCTTATTAAACTATAATTAAAGATAATGTGCTTAATAATTATTTAGTTATTTCCTGTTGACTGTTCTGTGTCAGATATATTGTGTCTAGATGACAAAACAGCCCCCCTCCTCTCTCCATTGAAGTGGGGTAAAGTTCACTGGTCACGTGATTCAGTTATTAAAGGTGACATTACAGTTTTCCAGGCTAAAGTTCACAACAAACAAACACACTGCTTTATTTCACATAAAGTCAACAGTAATCTAATTCTGTATTGCTACATCATTTTATCTGACCTGGGTTTATTTGAACAACTTATAACTTGTAAAATGATTACCTTGACATGAAATCTTAGGGTCTATTTCAAGCCGTTTATGTATAAGTAGTAATAAATCACCATTAAATATTAATTAAGAAAAATGTAAAACTTTCTACTGACCTGTTCAAATATATTTATATTATTTTTTTATGTTCTGAAAAATTTTTTTTTTATATAAAAGTTTCAACTACAAATAAAAATGGGATAAACCATTTTTTCCTACAACCATTTTATAAACATTTTATTATTGTATAATTCAAAGACTGATATGAACGAGATAAAACTATCGTATTTTTTATTTTCTATTTAAGTTAAAGATGGATTCAGAAGCACTGATTTATGAAACAAAACAAAAGTTATCAAGTTCAAGGGAGATTGAGTGAAAATAACAAACCTGACCAACTTCTTTTATGGAGGGTTTTTAATTTGAAAAACCAAAACAAACATAATCAGAATGTTCTTTGTAGTAAAACAAGAAATATTGTATTATTAGTTCCTTTGCTAAATCTTTATTTCTCATCAGGCCGTGTTGGAGAAGCCGGCAGCGGTCGGGAGCGACGCTGCAGCTAAAGTGGAGAAGAAATCGGTTGCTGCTGTACGTTCCCTCCATTTATTTTCATTATTACTGTATTTACGCTCAAGTGCAATCTGACCCCCGCATTTTCTGAACTAAGCACCAGAAATCTATTAATACATCCTCTAATTTCATACAGACTTTAGGATTTTGTCAGCCTTTGCAGTGAACCCTCTGATGGGGAAACATTTTTTTTATCTGCCACTGTTTTGTCGACAAATGTGTCCTGGTTAAAGCTCCACAGATTCCTCCATGCAGTGTCTGTTTTGTCTCCATCCATGAGTTTTTGACCGCTTGAATAATTTTATAAATGTCTGAAAAGTTCTCCTGGTGGGTTGTGACAAGAAGGAGTGGAAGAATCAAAGCTGCGAAAAAAAATGACATTTTTTTGCTATGAAACTGAGACAATAGTTGTTTCCAATACACTTTTTTTGTCTGCTCATTTTGAAGTATTGAATTAGAAAAGGTGGATGGAAACGGCACGATTTGAAAAAACTTAAGAGTTAATGCGCAAAAGGGGAAATGGAAACACATTTGCTGAATAACTTCTCACATAACAAACATTTACCTCACACGATTGATCAGCTGGCGGCGACTTCCTGGATATTTCTTACGCCAAAATTATAAATGTTTGGGGTTAAAATTTTCAGATGAGATATTTTTTTAACACGCTTTATTAATCTCCTTGTGGGGAAATTAGTTCTCTGCATTTTACCCATCGCACATGTGGAGCAGTGTGCTGCTTTTTTTGCAGAGCCCAGGGAGCAGCTCAAATAAGGTAGTTGGACAATAATCAGCAAAGGCAGGTGATGAACCTGAAGACAAAAAGGAAGAGAAAAATGAATGGTGCAAAGCAGTAATTCCCTCAAAGTAAACATACAAGTAAAATGAAACTTTAATCTTGATCTTGATTTTCCACAGGAATCCAAGTCATTTGCTGTCAACATGTTCAAAGGACAGATTACAACAGCTCAAGTGTTTCCCTTTCCTAAAGGTGATTCACCTTCGTCTCTAAAACAAACTAAAACAAACTGACGTCTCATTGAGAATCTCTGTAAAACTGAGTTTGTTTGTTTTTTGTCGCAGCCCTCAATGAGGAGCAGGAGCAGTTCCTCCGGGAGCTCGTGGGGCCAGTCAGCAAGTTCTTTCAGGTCCGTTGAAACCCATTTGAATAAAACTTCAAGGTTTATTTTTTTTCAAACCCCCCCACCTTCACGTTTCCTCGCCACGCTAACAGGAAGTGAACGATCCTGCCAAGAACGACACTCTGGAGAAGGTGGAGGATCACACCATGGAGGGCCTGAAGGAGATGGGGGCCTTTGGGCTCCAGGTCCCAGCAGACCTTGGCGGTCTGGGCCTCTCGAACACTCAGGTGCAGCTGATTGGTTTGATCCATGTGGTTCTGTGTTTGGATCAGGCAGGTTGAGTTGAGTGACGCCGCGTCTGTTCTTCCTTCAGTACGCTCGCCTGGTGGAGATCGTCGGCGGTGAGGATCTGGGCGTCGGCATCACGCTCGGTGCTCACCAGTCCATCGGGTTCAAGGGGATTTTGCTTTTTGGAAATAAAGCGCAGAAGGAGAAGTACCTGCCCAAACTGGCCTCAGGTAAGAACCTGGAGTTTAATTTGGATTTAGAAGAAGAAGCTTGAATCTTGATGAGTAGTTAGTGAGGAGCCTGAAGGCACAATGCTGACGCAAACGTTGGCATTGTGAGGAAACATTAGCTTTAAGTACTGATGGCTGAATCTTAGCGGAGCAGACCAACACCCGCTGCCTTCAAAGCTGCCAACTGTCCCCTATTAGCTTCTTTGTTGGTGTTCTGGGGGCTCACCTGTGGGATTTGTTTGACTACTTCTTCCAGTCGGCGGACCTTGTATCAAAACCAGGAATTGGAATTAAAAAATCCGAACGATTTCAGGAGAATCGACGTGTAAGTCCCGGCTCCAATCGATACTGGATACCCGACCCTACCAGTGACAGTAACACAAACTGAAGCAGCCTCATTTCATTCATTAACCGGACTTGAGCACAAAATCTAGGCTGTTGTTTATGGACAGCCATTTTATTCAAAATTAAATGCGTAAATAGATGAATAAATATTCAACTAAATAAATAAATACCTGCATGAAATAAAACAAAAATAATATATTAAAATAATTAAGAATAATTTTTGCATGTCTTTTATTTATTTAGTTGTTTGTTCATTTATTTATTTAGTACAAATTTATTTATTTAGTTATTCTTTATTTAGTTAATTTTTAGTTATTTAATAATTTTTCATTTTTTTATTTAGTATGAATTTATTTGTTACATTTATTTATTTATTTTATTTTATTACATATTGTAGTTTTATTTTTGACACTTTTATTTTGTAAAGCCACTTTACGTATTTCAGTGACTTTTATTTTAAAATTCCTTTTTATTTCATGCTGTTTTACGTATTTCATGTTCTTATATGCAAATGAAGGGGCGGGGTTTTCTCTGTGGGTTG
>JARVJO010000001.1:12105439-12123858 GCA_031762555.1 Cynodonichthys magdalenae
AGAAAATACAAAATCAAAACAAATGCAACATAAATAAACAAGGACATTCTCAAGACATCCCCCCCCCCCCTTTTTTCCTTAGGACTTACATGTTATCACACCAAGCATCAAATCCAATTCTCATCAGATAGAGTTATCAATATATTGTCGAAGGGGTTGCCAAGTTCTATTGAATCGCTTTCTCTTTTGTTTTTTAATGTGCATTTATGTTGTTTGTGCTGCAGGTGCAAACTGATCAAATCATTTTAAGTTTCAACAATAATTCTACATCTTTTAAAAGCAAAATAAATATCAAGGTTCTTTGACTTCTTTGAGTTCTTAGAAACAAATCTGCTTTTCTCACAAAGCGAAGAAAGTTCCTCTTTAAGTCATTTTCCGAACAGACTTGCAACTACAGAACTAGTAGTTTCAGTTCCTTTGAGGTTATTATTTTTTCTCACAGAGGTGTGATTTCTTGTTTACTTTCAAACTCGTCTGGTCTGAAAACACCTACAGAGTATAGCTGAGGCTGATGGGAATGCTATTGAATTAACATTTACTTCCCCTTCTTCCTCCCTCCTCTTCCTCCCTCAGGGCTCCTGCTGTGACGACTGCTGTACGGTCATGTGGTGCTACACCTGCGTCTGGTGCCAGATGAATCGAGAGCTGAAGATCAGGAGCCGGCATCAGCCCACCAACATCGTGGTGACCACTCAGGTCACCACGCGTTAGAGTTTCATCCTGAGTGCATGAAATACTTTTACAAACAATCAGATGTGTTTTTTATTTGCTATGAATTAAACATGTAAAACAGATAATTTCAGTTTGTTCCTGCATCAGTATTAGCTAAAAGACAAAGCTCTTAGTTTAAAACATGCACTTAAGCAAGCAAAACATGAAATAAACACGAAATTGCTTTAATTTGTTTATAAACATTTGTTTTTACAGACTTTGTTTCTGTTTAAAACTTTAGATTCAGTCAGATGTTTTGGAGTTTTGTACATTTTAAAGTGAGCTGGCTTTTATTTTTCAGGTTTGTTCTGCCTTTGATTCACAATAAAATTCTTGTTTTGTTGTAACAGTTCAGTGTGAATGGAATTTTATTTTTCCTCTGAGGTGATTCGTGATGTATCTCTGTTTCACCATCATATTTCACCTATTTTGCTTTTGGACATTTGTTATGATGCGTAACCATAGCAACATGGTGATTTCTTATAAGAGCAGCAGATTATCATCTCAAAAGCTCAAATAACACTTTAACTACAGCCTCAACTACAGCCCTGAATCCCAGATGATTTAAAAAGCAGGTGTTGTATGCAGAGCAGGAGCAAAGAGGAGAGAGAGAAGGAAGTTCAAACCATCTCTTCCATTGATCATGATGGGCAATGGGGGATCGTAGGAGAACAAGTTGGATGAACTCCAAGTTTTAACAAGAGCCCAGCTAGAGTACTGGAAATACAGTATTATGTGTTTCACTGAGACATGGCTGCAGGATTATGTCCCTGACTCCAAAGTCTCCTGCTGGGCTTTCTGACCATATGATGGAAAACCCTGAGCACCCTTTATATTAGACTGTCACACTAGAACAGAGTGTCTTCAGTCAGAGGCTTCTTCAGATCTGCTGTAAGACGGTCCGCTACAGGGGATCCTTCCTGCCAAACAGCCATCAGTAAACAACTCTTTAAAGAAACCATGATAATATGAGTTGCAACTCTTTTGGGATTAATAAAGTATTATTAAATTTAATTCAATAAAGATCAGTGAGCAGTGTTATTGTTAATCCTTCAGTCTGTGGGTGGGAGGTACTTTCCCCCCTCAGATCTAAACTCTTCTCTGACTTGTTTCTTCCTCACATTAGTTTTATTGTTAATATTTGATCAGTTTCTGTGTGGTTTCAAACAAAATGAAACTTATCAGGAAGCAAGAGGTACAAATAAACTTGGGTCACAAAGGGAGGTTTTTCTTTAAAATATACAATCCACAACAAACCTTAAATGTCAAAATTAAGTTTTGCCAGACTTGTTTCATTTTCAGATTATGTTTCAAGCAGTTGTATGAGATTTTTAAAACTCAGAATAATGTTTTAGACCTAAATATGAACTAACTCTTTAACATAAGCAAAACTAATGCTGTCATTTTATTTGACGACAGAAACAAACGGCACCCAGAAGGAATAACAGTTGCCTGTGAGTTCAGATAATGGGCTGATACTTTTGTTTTTGAAAGAAATGTTTTTTTACATTTTTAGTTTTCTCCTTGTACTCTGCTTGTTAGATCAAAACCTACAAACCGTGACAAAGTTATCTTTCCCTCTAAATCATTAGCATTTCTTGTACGTTATGGACCTTTTCTTTATGTTTACCTTTACTTATTTAAAACAACAAACTTGTATGTCTTGAAAATGGTGCTTTTGTGGCACGACTTATCAGAGGGAAAAAAATATCCAAGTTTCAAAAGTTTTTTAACCAAAGCTTTAGAAAGGGAATAAACACGTGACTGTTATCTTAGTTGACCCTAACCAGGTTGTCGGGGTAATAAACACTGTAAATTAGAGGTCATGTCCAAGAACTCAAATCAACGTTTTGTAATATCTGAGCAAATTTATGTATCTTTAACTAAAACTAAAAATTATAATCTTTTTGACTGATTGTGCTGACTAGAAACACTCACGTTTCATATCAACTTCTTAAGTTCTCTTGTTTAGAGATGTTGGCCTCTAGTGGTCACTAAACTGAATTACAACCTGGAAGAACTAAGTTCTTGTATTTCTTGTATTATTCAAAAGCTTCACATTTCTTTAAGAAATGTTTATCACTTTTTGTATCAGACTTTTAGACTGAAATGATCTCATGGTGAAAAATGATAAAGTTGTAGATCAGAATGTGAAGAAAATCCATGCAAACTCATCAAAGAAAGACACCACTGGTTGAAGAAGATCCAGACCTCTGAGTGTGCAGCTGGGGGAACATCCTGTCTGGTTGCTCCCCACTGGGACTGTTCTGTTCAACACCTGCAGAAGTTCTCTGTCAGGCATGAAAAAAGAGGATAAGAAGTGAACTACCTGAAGTGGAAGGCTGCCTGGAGGAATCATCTGTTTAAGAATGTGACAAAATCCAAAGAGATGATGGACGACTTCAGGAGGCAAAGTTCTCTCCCTCCAAGTTCATCAACAACCTGGGTGGAGGTTGGACTGGAGGACCAACACAGACACTGTTTACAGAAAACGGATGAGCAGATTCTGGTTTCAGAGGAAGCTCAGATCCTTTAATGTGAGCAGGTAGATGAGATAAATCAGTCTGATGGGAGAAGGTGGCGCCATCTGGGGTCTGCTGAGGGAGCAACATCAGTTTCAGAGGTTCAGTAAAATTTATCTTCCACTTTATTTGAAGTCGGGTCGCAGGGGCAGCTGCTTGAGCAGGGAAGCCCAGATCTCTCTTTCCTCAGCCACATCTTCCAGCTCTTCTGGGAAGACCCAAGATGTTCCCAGGCTAGCCAAGAAACAGTTTCTCCAGCATGTCCTGGGTCTTCCTCAGGGTCTCCTCTTGATTGGACATGTCCAAAGCACCTCCCTAGGGAGGCCTCCAGGAAGCATCTTTACCATATGCCTGAACCACCTTAACTGCCTCTTCTTAATGTGAAGGAGCAGTGGCTCTACTCTGAGTCTCTCCTGGATAACTTTTTACCCTGTTTATAAGGGGGAGTCTAGCTACCCTGCAGAGAAAACCCATTTTGACCGCTTGTATCTGCAATCTTGTTCTTTGAGTCACTACCCAAAGTTTGTGAACACATGTGAGGTAAGGAAAGTAGACTATCCAGTAAACAGAGAACTTCGCCTTACAGCCTAGCTCCATCTTCACCACAACAGACCAGTTCAGAGTCCGCAAATCTGTGGAAGCTGCACCGATCCGTCTATCAATCTCACACGCCATTCTTCCTTCGCTCATGAACAAAACCCCAAGATACTTGAACTCCTCCACTTGAGGCAGAACTTCACCCCCAACCTGAAGAGAGAAATCCACCCTTTTCCGACTGAGGATCATGGACTCAGATTTGGAGACACTGATCTTCATCCCAGCTGCTTCACACTCAGCTATGAACCGCTCCAGTGAGAGCTGAAGATCATAGCGCAATGATGCCAACAGAATCACATTATCTCCAAACAGCAGAGATAGAATCATGAGGCCACCATGTCGGACTCCACCACCCCAGTCTGCCAATCCAGTGGCACTGCCCCAGTCCCCCTGGCTGCAGCCCTAAAGTCCTCAGACTCTGCTTTCTTCATAGATGTGCCGGTGAGATTGAGAAGGTCCCATAAGTATTCCTTCCACCTCATGACAACATCACTGGTTGAGGTCAACAACACCCCACCTTCACTGAGCACAGTGTTAGTGAAGTGCTGCTTCCCTCACCTCAGCCGCCGAATGGTTTGACAGAATCTCCTTGGAGTTGATTGAGAGTCTTTGCCCAAGGCCTCACCAAACTCCTCCCCCATCCAAGCTTTTGCCTCAGCAACAGCCAGGGCTGTGGCCCGCTTGGCCTGCAGCTACTCCTCAGCTGCCTCCAGAGTCCTACCAGCCAACAAGGCCCGACAGGACTCCTTCTTCAGCTTGACAGGCTCCCTGATGCAGGGTGTCCACCACTGAGGAGTGAGAAGCACCAGCAACCTGGTGGCCACAGCTCAAGGCAGCCACTTTAACAATTGAGGAACATGGCCCACTCAGACTCAATGTCCCCCACCTCAGCTGGGATGTGGTTGAAGTTCTCCCGAATGTGTTAGTTAAAGATCTGTCTGACAGGTTCTTCTGTCAAGCATTCCCAGTAAACCATCAATACACATTTGGGTCTACCGGATCTGTCTGGCATCTTCCCCTACTATCTGACCCAACTCACTACCAGGTGGTGATCGGTCGACAGCTCAGCTCCTCTCTTTACCTGAGTGTCCAAAACATTTGACTGCAGATCAGATGACAGGACTACAAAGTCAATCCTTGATCTGCAACTTAGAGTATCCTGGCACCAGGTGCACTTATGAACACCCTTATGTTCGAACATGGTGTTTGTGATAGACAAACCGTGACTAGCACAGAAGCCTAACAACAGAATACCGCTTGGGTTCAGATCGGAGGGGCCATTCCTCCTAATCACATGTCTCCAGGTCACATTGTCATTACTCACATGGCAATTGAAGTCCCCAAGCAGAATAAAGGAATCCCCAGCTGGAGCATCTTCCAGCACCCCCGCTAAGGACTCCAAGAAAGTTGGATACTCTGAACAATCATTTGGTGCATAAGCACAAATGACCGCCAGAGCCCATCCCCCCCCTGTCAAAGGCACAGGTAAGCTACCCTCTTATCTACTGGGGTAAACTTCAACACACAGGCACCAAATAAAGGGGCCAAAAGTAGACCTACACCAGCTCAGTACCTCTCACCATGGGCAACTCCAGAGTATAGTAATGTTCAGCCTCTCTCAAGGACATTGGTTCTGGGTCCATGTTGTGCGTTGAGGTGCTGAATGTGTTGAAGCTCAGACTCCTTCCCCACCAGAGAGGTGATGTTCCATCTGCCAAAAACCAGCTTTGGTAGGTCAGGGTTAGAACGCCAAGGTCCCAGCCTTTGGCTACTGCCCATGTCATCATGCACCTGACTCGTACAGTCCCTCCTGCAGGTGTTGGGCCCACAGGAAGGAACGCCTGGCCCTCGCTGACACGACCCTCATACAAGCCTGGCTCCAGGGTGGAGCCCTGGTAACCCATGTCTGGTCAAGGGACACAGAGTTCTTTGGTAGTTTCTGTCTATATGAGTTAGTTTAATTAGTTGACTCATTCTTTGTCTGGCCTATCACCTAGTACAAATCTACCTTGGGAGACCCTACCCGGGGCAATTAAAATTGCTCATGACAACATAGCTCTTAAAATAATTTAGGCACACAAACTCCTTCACCACGATAATGTGATGATTCAGCGGAGGATATAATAATATTAATAACAACAATAATAATAATAATAATAATAAAACTGGAGAGAACAATTAGACAGAACTTGGAAATGAAACAGTAGATAGTCCTAGCTTGCTAGTTAGTTATCCTGTTAGTAGAAAAGCTATTTTACCAAGCTGTGCTAACACTTTTACTAGTTTGCAAATTAGCTAGCCTTATAGTTAACAAGTTGTTTTACTAAGCTGTGCTAACAGTTTTACTAATTTGTTAGTTAGCTATCCTGTTAGTTAGCAAGCTATTTGACTGAGCTGTGCCAACAACTATTTTACTGTAGAGGGCAGTGTTGTTTTAATAGAATGACATACTGTAGACACAAAGGCAGAAATACATAAAAGAATAAAAAAACTTAAAGAAGTTGTTGTTTGTGTTTGTCATTATGTACATAACTAAACCTTTACTGAAAGCTAGTTTATACAGCTGATTTGATCTGTAAGAGTTGATTCTTTATAATCTTATTTACCTTTAAGTTTAAACATTGTAATTTTTAAAACATTTTTTTAAAACAGTAGCTATTTTTTATTAATAATATTTAATAATAACACACATTATTTACTGAGTAGAGAATGACAAAATTCTAATTAGGCTAATATTCAGGCTAATTTATTTAAAGTATGGTGTATAGAGATACTCTTCTGCCTGTCTGTTAAATCGAACTCGTTTACAGGAAGTGTAGTGTAGTGATTGAATAAAACATCAGGTGCTGGTTCTCATCAACTTTTGCCGCGTTTCAGTCAAACAGGAAGCTGTATTTTCCCTTTACGCTCTTCCTAAATAGAAAGAGGAAGTTTTTTGTCCCTTGTCTGAGTGCACTCAAATGCTGCATCTCCACAACATTGAGCTGCAAGGACAGGTCTGCTATGGACGTCTACCAAGATGCTGTCAACTATCTGGAGACGCACCGTGTTCCAGGTGAGGGGAAATGACAATGGGTTATTTCTGCTGAAACCTATTACATGTACATTCATCATGGATCTTATTTGATATCACCCACTTATAGATGCTTTTCTGTTTCTGTTGCAGTAGAAGCAGAGACAGACGTCCTGGAGGATGTTTTCCAGGAGGAGCCAGAGTCCTGTTTTCTGTCTCCTCTTAACACAGAGAGCTTAGACTTCCCTGACACCCCGGTGAGTTTTCCCTTCACCAGCATCACATATGTGTGGCATCACTCAGCGAACAGCGAGTCTTTGGTTTCTTGTTTTCTCAAGTGGGCATTCAGTCTTTCAATCCTCTAATTTTCATAATATAGAGAAGAATTTGAGACTAAATGGAGAACATTAGATCTTTGATAAGATCAACAAAAACTTATAGTTTATAAGAGAAATACTCCCAAGTTGCTCTGAATATAAACAGCTGCTTCTACTTTTAATTAGTTGAGAGGAAAACTGAACTGATGCAACTACGCAGAGGGAAGTGCTCAACTCTGGTTAGACCAACACCCACTTTGACCAACTGAAAGTTTTTATTTCACTTTACTTAGAAAAAATTCTTCAATCCTTTTAGCGTTATGACTTATTGGACTTTTTGCTTCAGTATTTTTTAATTTTATAGAAAAAAATGGAGCATCAAGCAAGTTTTTGTGCTGATAATTTTGTGAACAAATATGCTGTCTTTATTGCACAAAGACACTTGCCGTGTTCAGTCCAAGATGTTGATTTTGATCTAACCCTTAACCTTAAATACAAAAATGTGACTGCATTTCTTTCATTGCTGTCAGGTTTGCTGTGTCACAATTTCAGAGAAGTGTCTAAAAATAGGAACTGTATAATGTTCTGTGAGACTTGACTGGTTGATTATAGTGTATTTATGTCTTGGATCCAGACATTTTGCAGCCCAGAGGAGACGCTGGAGAGGAGACTCATGTTAGTGAAAAGCATCCTGGAGAGCGAGGAGGTTTATCTCAGAGAGTTAGACGCACTGCTCATGGTAACACACAAATATTCAAGTATACATTTTTGTGTCTCACATTTTACCCATAAAAAGAGCACAAACTATTTGTGTTCAGTTGACTGAACAAGAATAACTGGTTGGTTTTTTTATGGTGTGCAGAGCCATTCTACAGAAGTAAAAAAGCCCTTAATTACTGTCCAACTTCCTTTTTTGTTGTTCACTTGTTTACATAAACCATTTAGAGTAAAAGATACATTCATGTGAACAAACTAGACGTTGGCTAATCTGTGTTTACTGTTAGGTCTTTTATACCTTTAGCCTGTGGTTATATCTCATTTCTAATCTTCATGGATTGTTCACAGTTGCATTTAAGGTTCCTCTTTTTAATAAGAAAAAAAACCGAAGTAATCTTAGTTAATATGAATTTAACCCAGTTAAAAATAAAAAAGTGAACTGGAGAAACTTAGCTGGCACCTCATATAAGCTGTTATAAAAACTGTTCACTGTCTCTGCCACTGGAACCAAACATCAATTTTGCTTTCTTGTTTTTGAAAAAAAAAATAATTTGCTTTCTTGTTAAAATTGAATTTCTTTATCAGCGGCATTTACAGTATATTTGACTTTTATTGGCATAATAATGAAAAAAGATCCTATTAGTCTTGAACCCAAAAGAATCAGCTAAAGAGCACAAAGCAAAGGGACCAAAGATTGAGCCCTGTGGAACCCCAAGGATTCAGAAACAGCTATGTTGACACACATACCAGGTGTGGTTCAGATCTGGCAATTATGGCACTGTTTTTATGATGGCATTCCATAACTGGCCCAACTGTGGTTTGGTTTATGTGGTGCTGGCCCATGTGTGGACCTACTCTGGCAAACCACATCTGGGCCACTAAAGTAAGGGGCTGTCATTCTTTGCAGTATGTGAGCCGAGTGTTAGTGTATTGTGTTGGCCAGAACTGGGTCAGAATAATTTTGCCATGTGAGAAGGTTCTGTCTGCCAGAAAGGACCAAAACCAGTTAAAAGCAGTTCAATAAATACCCACACGGTGCTGTAAACCAGATACTAAAATATTATGGTTCACTGTAAAAGATGGATTATTTATTATATCAGTCTTGTAACTTTTAAACTTTTACAGTTTGGATTTTTGCAGCTCGCTACCACCTGTTTGCTTCTCTCCTGTTCTCAGTGGCCATAAATACTGTTTTTAATAACAAACATCTAATAATAGAAATCAGTGTAATATTTCTTCTTTAAAATGTTAAATTTGTGCAATAATGTGCATAAGTCCTTTAATTGTCATTTCTTTTTTCTTTTTTTGCTCCTACTACTAAAGACGGCAACAACGTCTGTTTCCTCATTCCTATAAGCTGTGACTTTTAAAGAAAAAATAAGACACAGATGTGAGAAATAAAACTCTTGTTTTATTTATTGGTTGTTGTTTATGTTGCTTATGGTTCCCTGCCTCTTAATATAAGTTTTGTTGTGATGGTTTCAGTTTCTGATGAAATGGAAATGTTTCAAACTTATCTCTGTGTGTTCACACGTTCAGTAGATAAATATATTTGTAACTAATATTAGACCTTTAGCTATGTTTAAATAACACTTTTTAAATTTAAATAATTATTTTTCTGTCATTTTCCACTTTGAATCTCTCTCTCTGTAGCCCATGAAGGCTTTGCGGGCCTCAGCTGGGACTTCTCAGCCGGTGTTGTCCAGTCAGGAGGTTCAGACTGTTTTCTACCATGTACCTGAGCTCAGAGACGTTCACCAAAGCTTCTGCTCGGGTCTGAAGGCCCGTCTGAACGCACAGAGCCAAACAGAGGTCAGTTCAGATGAGAAAACAAGAACAACATGCAGAAACTTTGATCTGGAGGTGGGAGACCTCTTTCTGAAAATGGTAAGCTTTATTTTGTTGTGCTCCAATTTCTGTTCTGTGGTTTTCGACAATGATATGACATTTTCTTTAAGCAGAAATGTTATGTATAGCACAAAGTGAAGAACAACCTGGACACCTTTAGGGAGATGTCCAGGATGTGTCCATGTCCAACTGGGGGAAGATCCTGGAAAAGACCCAGGACACACTGGAGAGACTTAGTCTCATGGCTGGCCTGAAAATATATTAGAGTCCTCCCAGAGGATCTGGAGGAGGTGATTGTGGAAAGACAGGTCTGGGCCTCCCTCTCAAACTGCTGCCCCTGCGACACAACTCAATTACAAGTGTCAGAAAAAGAATGGATGGATGGATGGATGGACAATAGAAGGATGGATTGACAGAGCAAAAATTGACATAATGGCGATTTAAATAAACCTAAGTCTTGTTTTTTAAATTATGATACGAAAGTGTAAAGAAATGATGAATTGGTATTTTTATTTAAAATTAGAAATTAATTGAATAATAAAATAATAAGGTAACCCATGTTCATTCCTTTGATTTGTCTTATAACACTGTTGACACTAAATCACAGTGAATCAGATTGTGTATCTTTAACTTATGGAATCACTTGCATTGTGTTGAGATACGCATCATATTGACCAACAACAAGGTCAAAGCAGCATGTTTTTATTATTGTGTGATTTGATGATGCGTGGAACACAAGACAAGGCTTTACTCATTTCCAGTCACTTTGTTTATTTATTCCAGATAAATCACCTCAGTCTGTATGGAGGGTTCATTGAAAACTATGAAAAAGCCATGGAAGTTGTCAGAAAGTGCACTCAGGCAGATCCTCGTTTCCGCACAATCGCAGAGGTACCAAAAACTCCTCATTCTCTCAGGTGAATACAGACACACTCTTATAAAAAAGTTGCATTGAGGCTCATTTATTGGGTGTTTTTTTTTTCTAGAGTTTGACGTCCAACAACACTTCAGATAAAACCCGGACAAAATACACATTAGAAGGTAAGAACAGTAGATATTAGGGTTTTACTGGATGTATTTAAGGCTGTCTGTATTTAAAGGTATTTTTATTATTTACAGCTCTACTTTACAAACCTTTGGACAGAGTAACCAAAACCTCTTTAGCACTGCAAGTGAGAAAACCAAAGATTTATTTATTATTATACCTCTCAGACCTTCTCTTTCAGTCAATTTATAATTACAATTTATTTTCACACCAGTAAGCTTTGTCTGCTAGTCTACAGTATATTGCTCTTTCAGTAAACTCTTTGTGCTGTTGGCAGGACCTCTTGAAGGCAACGCCAGTGGAGCACAAGGATTATGCAGCCTTGCAGGAAGTTCTGAGATTGTCACGTAGCTTCCTGTCTGGTGTTAACGAGAGTTCGCAAAGTAAACGAGGGGTCACGCTCAGTCACGGCATGGTGAGTCTTCCCTTGGCCAATGTGTGCCCGAAGAAACTGGAGAAATATTAAATACAAAGTGCACCTATACTTGCTGACGGTGCACTTCTGATTGTATGCAGTTTTTGAGATAAGGGTATTTTACTCCATATTTAAAGTTCCCATCCCTTGAACGTTACATCAAAAAAAAGGGACCAAAGATTGAGCCATGTGGAATCCCAAAAAGACATAGGAGGCTCTCTAATCAAAACCCTGATCATCATGACTAGTTTTAAAACAGGTTTGTTTGTTCTCCACCAGAGGCGTCAGCTGATGCGTGACGGCTTTGTGGTGGATATGAGTGAAGGAGTGCGCACCCTGCGTCACCTCTTCCTTTACACCGATCTCCTGCTGTGCACCAGGTTCAAACATGCAGCCAGAGGGTGAGTTCTGCAGCACAAGACACGTAGGTTTGTGGCAAATGTGGTAGCCAATATCTGATCTGACTGTTCTGAAAAGCACTGAACGTGTAGCCATACTGGAACTACAAAAAAGAAAGTGTTAAAAAACAACTGTACATTTTTTTAAACAGGAAACAGGACCAGTACAGGTACTCCTGGTATTTGCCCCTTGCCGGACTCAAACTCCGCTGGGCTGCAGATGAGGAGCGGCTGCCTGACGCCAACATCCGCCTCCACACCTTACGGACAAAAATGTATCAACTACGGCAGCAGCTGCAGCAACAGGCGGTGTGTATGTGTGTAGGAAGCAAAGGAGATATTAATATATGAACCAGGGCCGGTCCTAGCCAATTTGGTGCTCTAGGAAAGATTTCCGGTGGCGCTCCTTGTGCAGTTTTCTAAATCTCACTTCAGTTTATATATCAAATTAAATAGTTTTGACTTTGATATTTTTTTATCTTTACAAACCAGGTTGGCCAATCAAAATAGTTAACAATATAAAGTCTACCTGCCAACACTTGCTGGCAATGAAGGACACCTGTTCATTTTAATGAGCAGCTGTGGATTGAAGCAGTTCTAGGGGGGCCAGGGGGATATTCTCTGAAAAAATTTGTAAAAAATCTACTTTTTTTTCCCAAACCCCTATTGTGGCACCCCATAGATGGATGGCACCCTTACCATTTGCCTATACTTCCTATGTCTCGGGCCGGCCCTAATACAAGCGATCTTTATGACAGATGAGTGAAATGTGAACATTTCTCTGTACAAAGAAAGGTACCAAGTTTGGGGCTTTGCCTCCTTGGAACAAGAAGAAACTGGAACAGATGGAGTTGATGTTTCTCACTTTCTCTCCGGTTTACAGACTAGAGCTACACAGCCCCAGTGGCAAGGTATACGACACACACCTTTTCAATCACAATCCTGAGTGATAAAACACCCAAGTTATACAATAACCTCCTTTTTTGTCGTTGTAGAGTCACTGTCTCTTCTTCTCCTCCATGTATGAACTAGAAGAATGGAGAGAAGCCATTCATAAACTCACCACAGACGGTAAGTTCACTGTAGGATAATTAAAAGAAAAGGATTATTCTTGAAGACATACCTGTTAGAAAACATCAATTTAAAAGGTAGATAAGGAAGATTATATTAAACTCTAAAATTACTAGATGATGTCTTTATGGACTTATTTTTACTCAAAATTTCAAATATGGCAGAAATCTAAATTACATTAAGGATTAAGGATTAAGTCTGAAAGAGTTTTGTGGAGAAATAGGCAGCTATAGTGCATTGATTAACATGTTTTCAGGTTCAGCTGGTGTGCTCACTCAAAGTGTGCATTTCTGATTGAAACACGTGATTGTTTTATGCCTTTGTTTATTAGTTTTATACATGTTGGTTTCAAAGTAAGGTGTGCTTAAAGACATATCTTTGAAAAGAAAAAAAGTATTAACAAAAAAAGTCTAACCAAAAAAATATTTCACTGCCATGCTGCAGTACCTCCAAGACCCCACTGCGACCCCATTGTTGAAGACCTGTGGTATGGTCATTAAAATGCATCTTCAAAAGCGGGAATCTGAAAATGTACTTTGTGTCATTTTGACCAAATTTCACTTAATTCTCATTTTGATGTGATGGGTCACATCTCTTGGTGTTTCATCTGGATCGAGTCATCCTCTTTCAAACAAAAAAACCCACAAATATCAGTTTAAGAAAAAACTCTAACTTGTGCACATTGTGTATTCTAGGGTTTACTTCCTGTTTATTGGCTGCAAAATCTTCATAATCTATTCATAAACCAGACTTTGGCTGTGTCCAAACTCAGGGGCTGCATCCTCTGAAGGCCAAATTTGTCGGCCGCTTACGTCACAGCTCCACACCAGAGGCTGTTCAAATTCAATGACTCCTCCGATGTGGACAACAAATGCATTTTCCTTTTTCCCCAACTTGAGGGACGGGCCCAATGGATCCTTCTCAGCCCACCCTATCCCACAATGCATTGCGGGCCGACCAGAGATTTTTTTTGCTCGTAGTAATGGACGAAGCGATGAAAAAGGAATACAGTTTTAAATAAAAATTTGGTGCTATAAAAATTAAAAGCTTTAAGCAATTGTGTTGTTATTGTTTTTGTCATTTATATAAAGATGTTTTTAAATATTATTCTTGTCAGAAATCAAAAGAGCTGGTATAGTAAAATAAACGTGCACCTACAGGGAGTCCCTTAGTTCTTCAAATATTGCCTTTAAGCTAATTTTGTTGTTTTATGATAATAATAATAATAATAATAATAATACAATTATTTTTTGCTAATTCCGATCTAATTTTGCTTCTGTTTAGCATCCTTACGGTTGCTAAGCGACAGGACATATGCTGGGGTGAGGGTGGGAATAAAGCTGAAGGCTAGACCATCCAAATTCACAGCCACTTTTTTCCGGTCTTCGCGGTCGATTAAGGACCTAGCCCACCTAGACCCAGCCCCTGAATTTGGACACAGCCTGTTCCAAACTAGACCTTTTCATTTTCTTAACTCGTGCTTGTATCTGTCATTTTGTTCAGTCGTTGAAACTGTCCCGCCTGACCTGCTCACTCTCACCTGTGCCTGTGTGAAACTGAGAATGACCCAGCAGCCACCACTTCACAGCATCACATATGGTACAACCACTTCCTCAGCCCTCATTCTTTACCCCAGAATCACATCCTGTCTCTACTAACCTTTAACTTTAACTCTGTATTATTAGTAGTACTTTAATCAAGAAAAAGGTTTTTTTTTTGTCTCCATCAGTAGATGGGGAAGATTTGCTATACGGGACTTTAAGTGTGGCGATTCACTCAGCTGCTGGTCTGCAGCACCCAGTTTGTAAGTGTCTGAGTATTACCCATTTTTACCCACACTACAAAACTCACAAATGCACGTCTGACAGAGGTTTGTGGAGTTAGTTTGGATTTCCCCCCTTCTTTCAGGTGCTTATGTGTGCGTTGAAGTGGATGGCTATGAGTTTTACAACAATCAGACTCAGACACATTCTTCTATCAGCAGTCTCAGCCCACACTGGGACGAGGTTTGTATACGTTTCCTTAAAAAAACTGCACCGGCAGTTACTTCAGGGTAGTTCAGAACATTAAAACAGTCTGTTTTAAACATCACTCGTGGTAATAAACACCCTTTTATTCCAAACAGGAGCTGTCTTTTGAGGTGGACGGTGCAAAGAACATGAAGCTGTTATGTGTGAGTCAATCAGACGGACAGGACGATTCTGTTCTGGGAAAAACTACTGTAAAGGTACAAAAACACAATTTTGACTTTAGTTAACTTTTCTGTGTGCCTCTTCACAATTAAAGCACAAAGATCTGATGATCCCGCATATTTTAGCTAATTTAGCCTTTCTAAATTAGTTTGAGCTCATTACAGGTTCGATCTTGTCATCTTAACAGAACAATTTGAATGTGCAGACTTTTGACGAGTCAGTATCTTACCTGCAGTAGACAATGATCAGATCAATCCTAGTGTGGAGAATCAGGGAGAAATTCTCATGGAGGAGTCCAGCTAACAGCTGGTTAGATTGGATTCTGAAGATTACTGTCAGTTTCCACTGGAGGGGTGTTTCTGTTTAAATTTACAATTTGTAAGTGGGAAATGCCCACTTCCCAGTACACCTGGACCAAAGCAAAAGTGGGTGGCAAAAATGTAGTAAAATGGAGATTTTACACAGCAAACTTTGCATATATTCACCTAGTGGTGGGATGCCATCATTTCACAGGTAAAATAATTAACCTGCATTATGGGAAATGTAGTTTATGGTCTATGCTGGGGTTACTAATATGGCGCCATCCGTGTGACAATAAACGTTTTAATTTACAAAAACTAAACAGCCTACCATATTTTTACATTATTTTTACAGTTGAAGTATTGTTTATCAAATAATATCTAGTGTTACAATAAGTCATGGTTCCGTTTAAAATACAGTTTTTACCACAGCAGAGAAAACATATTTAACTTAAGGAGTTCTGTGGAAAGATTATGAATAATAAATATTTTACCTTTTGCAGATGGCTCTTTAGTTTGGAGAAATAATGTAAAATGTTTAATTCTGATCAGAATAATGAGCTAAGTCTGAGTGAAGCCGAGATTAAAGTAAATTATTATTATTACCAAAAATGATTCCTATTTTAAAAATCGTATACATTTTACATTCAATTTTATTATATTATTTTCAAGAGCACATAGGCGGCGGCATCTAGCTGTAGCACGACTGCTGTAATCTAAAGCATTCCCTGCAGAATATCTTATTTCAGCTGGAATTGCTTTTTAATGTGAAAATGGTGGCAGTAATCCACTTTGGGCTTGGACTAGCTGTTTGCTCGTTATTAGAACTTTTTTTTCCCAAATTGAAGTTGTTTAAATAGCTATCTGCAACAGGTAAGGTATTGTTTACAACTTTTCCACTGAGACCCCACTTCCAACCATCTCTTTAGGCAACTTAAGCCCCTGGATCTGCTTCATATGTCCAGTATAATTTACATTGATGCAGACTTAGGATTATTTTTGCTGCTTTTACATTAATCATTATGTTCAAAAATATGTATTTTTTTTACTCCTGCTGTCTAGTTGGAGCCTAAAACCCTGAGTAACCAATGGAGAAGACAGACCCTGCAGCTGGGTCAGGTGGACCTGACGCTCTCTCTGAAGTACATTTCTCACCCGCTTGAACCCCCCAGCTCCACAGTCCAACCACCGCCTGTCTTCGGTGTCCCGATTGAAACAGTAGCGCAGTAAGTTCCTGCTCGTCTCTGCAGAGCAAGCCAAAACAGAAAGTGTCAACCCACACCGGGGGGTTTGTCTGAACATATTTATATCACTTGAAACTAATGTTCTGTTTAGAGTTTTGCTTCCCCTCTGCTCTGTTTTGACTGGGTTTCATAAGAGAAGTGGCCACTTCTGCGGGAGAGTGGGCAAAGCAGAAGTGTGGCACAAGCGGCAGCCGCTGTGAAGCGAAACTGCCCTGAAGTGAGTCAGAGTTGGTCCAGTTCTGAGCGCTTTCCCTTCTCTTTTGCCAGACAGGAGGGCGTGCTGGTTCCTCACGTGGTGCGGTGCTGTGTGGAGGAGCTGGAGAGGAGGGGCTTGGACGAGGTGGGGCTCTACAGGATTTCAGGAACCACCACCGACATCAACACGCTCAAAGCCGCGTTCAACAGCAGTAAGGAAACACACAGTCGTACATCTGCGTCGAGTGTGGAAGGAAGTTGGCGTCATAACGAAATGGTGTTATGATTGTCTGTTTGCTCAGATCTGAGAGAAGCAGTAACCAGACTGAGAAATGCTGAAGTGAACGCCGTCTCTGGTCTCCTCAAACTTTACATCAGAGATCTGCCCGAGTCTCTGATGCCTGCGGAAAAGTTCCAGAGTCTGGCAAAAGCTTTGGGTAACACAATAAAGATCACTGCATTTTTAAAATAAAACAATACTTTCTTTATATCATGTTGTTGGTATTAAATCATATTAAATCTAAATTTTTAGGCTTATGTCTCAAAAATTAGTTGACAGATTTATGGCTAACAGCTAAACACACGCTTCATTTTAGTAAAGATATTGGCTTCCGAGCCATTACCATACATTATTAATAATAATAATCATATTAGCTCAGGAGCTAACACCACATTTTAATAATATGTAACTGTTTCAATTTATAGACACACATGTCAAGTTGTACAAATTTTTCAGTAAATTACATGGATTTCCCCCCGTTTTGCAGGTTCACAGAAGTGTAGGGCAATCTCACTCTCATTTATTTTACATCTCAGAGCATGTAGGACTTAAAAAAACACAATAAACAAAAGTAATTAACTATCTACTAACATTTCCCAGCGGCAGACAGTCCTCATGTCACCCCCCACCCCCCAGATTGCATGTGAGTAATACGGCTTTTTGTGAAAATTACGAATTTTTGAGGGTCAGGATACAGGTAAACGTTCAAAGGGGTTGATGTGCATGCATAAGTTGCAGCCCACGTAGACTGTGGCTCACGTTGGCCACATCCTAAGTGGGCCATAGGCCGCCAGTCATTTAAACTCATATATTGTGCAGAACATTGACTCTAATACAAACATTTATTGTCACACACAGCATTTTAAACTTGACTATGTTTTAATCTCAACTGTAACCCATCATCATTAGAATGCATTTGTCAGTAACAAAATGGCACCACGCTTAAGTGAAAACAATTTTTTTAGTAATAAGATGTTTTCTAGGTCACAAAAAACAACTTTTAGTAGAACAGAGAAATAACATAACATTTTAAAGCTACAAATAATAAGGAACTTCTAAACATGCTCTACTTGTGTCCTGTCCTGAACTTTAAAGTTAACTAGAACTAAAGTTAAAGTCCAACAACCACCATTTTTTCAAATTGCATTGCCAATAATATATAGTAGAGATTTTAAAAAAAACCCAGGTGCGTTTTATTGCGATTCTAGAAAAATAACGCTAAATACTTTTTTTATTGACTTATAGGGGGTTTCCAAGCAGCAGCTGTGTTCAAAACATTTTAAACCGGAAGACTACGAGTCAGCAATGATGCAGGCATTAATAAACAGGTTAATCATTCACGTTGCCCGCGCGGTTACTTCTTACAATCAGATTATTGTTTACTAAAAAAAACTATTTGTATGAAAAAGGCTACTGGCACAAAGCATACCAGTCCGTGTTTTCAAGCTGAGAAGGTCCGTTCTCTGATGTGTCTTCTATTGGAGCTGCCAGGGGAGCTGCCTCTTGCCTTCTTGGTGGTTCATACATGTATGGAAAAGGCCCTCCTTGCTGATAA
>JARVJO010000001.1:12133929-12150517 GCA_031762555.1 Cynodonichthys magdalenae
ATAAATTGTAAATCATCACGTCACCAGTGGTGGGCATGGTTCCACAGATCAGCTAATAGCTGAACTAATTTTTTGTTGAGCGGATTAGCTTTTTCACAAACTTTGAAAAAACCATTAGCGGACAAATTATCTTTTGCTAATTAGGTTTTGCCAACTTTAAGTCCACTAACAGCTAACTAACAAACTAACAACAGGTTTGTGTCAGTCCCACCAGTCTTCAGCTGGAAAGAGACAAAGACGTGGGACGCAGACTGAGTGAGTCATTTTAATGGTTAGCAATTAGCTCTTAGTGTTGGCTCCTTATAACTTTTTATTACATGTTTAGTGGTTAGGGTTAGCGAAGCTATAGTTTTAGTTAAAAAAATGTCCTTTTGATGGGTTCTTCTTTGTTGAAAAGTTTTGTCTCTTCTCCAAAAGACTTCTTCAATCTGAGGAGCTGCTGGTAAACTTAGTCTTATAAGCAGTTTTTACACTACTTATAAGTAGGGATGGGAATTGATTGGAATTTAGCAATTCCGATTCCATTGTCAATATCGCTTAACGATTCAATTCCTTATCAATTCCGTTATCAATTTTCATTAGTTAGGCAAAAAAAATAGAACATTGTTTGAATGCATCGTCTTTAATCAGTCTTAAGTAGAAAAATAACAACTAGTTTAAAAAAAAAGAATAAACCCAAAATGTCTCTGCATGTTGGAAGTATTTCCTTCTTTTGTTGTGATTGAAGCTTTGCATGTGTTGTAACTGGCCCTAGTTTTGTCTTTTTTTGGTGAAATATAACCATGCGCTAGACCACTTCTTCCTTAGATATAAAATATGAAGCATGTTGTCATCATGCACACATTCTCATGAGTAAGTGGAATTGATAAGGAGAATTGTTAGGCAAGAAACTAACAATTCCAAGGAATTGAACTACTGAGAACCGGTTCTCTGCAAGAACCGGTTCTCGATTCTCATCCCTACTTAAAAGGCTGAGTTTACCTGCAACACCTCAGGCTGAAGAAGTCTCTTGGAGAAGAGACAAAATGTTTTTTCAACAAAGAAGTGCACATCCAGAGGACCTACTTTACTTTTAGTTTTAGATTTTTCTACCTGGATTGAAATGCATCAGGACAATTGTTTTCTTTAGCTTTATACTCTTTAGAAATGTGTCCTAAACCATTTGTGTGTGTGTGTTTGTGGCCTTGTTTTTCCTACATCATGTGGACAATTTTCCCAAAAAAGCAGCCTTCGTGGGGACTGAACGTGCATTGTGGGGACCAATGCCAGTCCCCATGGGTCCAAATGCAAATTACAGGTGGGAGGTTCGGTTTAGGTCCATGGTGTGAATTGAGTTTAGGTTAGTTTTAGGGTCAGGCAGGTACATGTGAGGTTAATTTTAGGGTAAATGGTCAGTTAGGCTGTAAGATTTCCAAATAATGAATGGAAGTCCCCACGGGGATATACAAACTGGTGTATTTTTTTACAAAAAATTCCAGTTGTAACACTGAAGCATTATTTTTAGGTTATGAGTTAGCTTTAGGAGCTAAGATGTGAATGAAGTTTAGGGTCAGGGTTAGGGTACACAAATGACTGGAAGTCAAGACGTTGGGTGTGTTTATAAGAGGTCTAGTTGAACTTTGGCTCTGGCTGCAGGGCCGGAGAAGTCACCCCTCATAAAAAACTGGTCAGGCTGTAAATAAATAACAATAATAAAAAAAAACTTACATTCAAACGCGCCAAAGTAGAAAGAAACGGCTGCCTGCTCTGGTTCAAGGAGCATGTGGTTTTGTCAAAACCACATGCTCCATGAGCGAACTGCTGGCTTAAGTTGTCTGTTAGTGTCTGTGTAATTGTGTGTGTAATTGTGTGTGTGTGTGTTTGGGAAGTGTCAGGATCAAACTCTCATGTCGACATGTTCGAAGAGACGACCGCTAACAGGTGCTTCCTGCAGCAACGCAGCAGGTGCTTCAAACTTTCACACAAGCAGATCCCTTACCGCCAAGACATGATTGTGTGTGTGTGTGTGTGTGTGTTTGTACTAACACACACATTTATTCCCCCACCCCCATCCCTATCTGTTCCCCTCTGACACACTGAAGTTGTACCGGAGGCTAAACTAAACTCAGCCGTCGTGTGTCTCAGCTTCACTTTAGCTGTTTCCTAATTTAATTTAATTTAATGAGGAAAAAGCTGGGTTCCTTTTTACTCTTCATTTTTATGTTTATGAATATAAATATAACCTAAAGTCAAGCAAAAAAAATGGGACATTCACCATATTTTGCAGATGTGATCACTTATCGAAACAACAACAGCTAAATGATGCAGCTGTGAAACAACATATTGAACTGATTTAGACAGAAAATTGCACCAAATTCAGGGCGCCTCAGATAATTAAATAGTTTTTACCTCAACTCTGTTGGCAAACATGAAGAGAGGAGTTGAAGTGAAGAATCTATAAAACCAGTTGGTTAGAGAAATAAAAGGAAAGTTTGATGTTTTGGAGGAAAAAGTCCTAACTGAGCTCACGTGACACATATGAACTAAACTATAATATGAACAAAAATAATAGTAATAATAATATTAAAAATCAAGATAAATAGCTATAAGGACTTCAGAATGAAAAAGGAAAAATTACTTCCTGAAAAAGCAGGTTTGATGTGTAAAGGTAGATCTGTAATTGATCATCTTTGGATATTTGTCATTTGGAAAAGTGGGATATTAAACTTTTGCTTTTTGTTTGATACTGATGTGTAAAAAAATTTAAATCAAAATGTTCTTTATCTGCATTGTTGGCAGTTTTCATCTTTTTTGTAAGGAGACTTCAATAAAACTTTTGGCGAAAAAATTTTTTGTTCAAAAACAATTATTAACAATGTTTTTTATATTTTAACTAAAAATAAAAAATATCAGTTTTAGGACCACTGATGTTTAATAAAAAACAATTAAGTATTTTTTCTTCCTAAATATGTAAATGGGGTTTATATGTTAAAATTTTTATCTCGTTTGTGTGTTTGTTTTTTTAGTTTATTGTGGAAATAAGCTTTGAAAAAGTTTGTTTAACTTAAAAACGAAACACAAAAAATGTTTTTAATCTTTTTATCATTTTAAACTTTTTCAGGAAAAAGTTTATGTATTTTGACATAAATGTTTAGAAAATATTTTTTCTATGATATTTTAGATATTTTAAAATGTAATAATTAGAGGAAAAAAATCGAATTCAATGCTCAAAATTTGTATTAGAATCATGAGGCTTAAAAGATCCTATTTGTGTTTTTTTTAATGATTTATTCAATTACTTAATTTAAATATATTTTACTCATTGGAAAATTTTTATGTAAAATATTTATTATTTCCTAAAAATGAATCATAATTTCGAATTTCATATTTTAAATGCTTTATAGCAGCTACCTACACAGTTTATAAAAATCTTGTTTTTTTTTATTTCTAAAGCATTTTTGGATAATATAGTTGTCATTTATTGATACATCAGATTTAGAAAAATTTTATGAATTTCTTTTTGGGGGGGAGGGGTATGTTTATTTTATAAAATGTGTGTGTGAGTGTTGTTGGTGCAGTCTTGCAGTGTTTGACAAATATTTGTGCTTATCTGACTGAAACGGCAGCAACCAAAACAGAAGCATTAAAACAATAAAGAGTCAAAACATAATTACCCAGTTGTCATTAATTATACTTATGTATATTTACATTATAAATTCATTTTAAACTGAATTTTTAGTGGGGAAAAAGTATCCAAATAAAAACATGGCTGTAATTAGAAAAATCACCTTCCTTTAAATAAAAATGTTGTTGTTGTAGAAAAGCACATCAATGAACCTTTAATTATCCTGTAATTGATTATTCATGAGTTGGTGTGTGACATTCGTTTTTTTTTTGTGGCTCTTTTCTGTAACTAATGAGTTGTAAAAAGACCTTCAAGTGATTAAGCTTTGTTGTTGTTTTTTACTAAAAACTGGCTTAGGTCCAAGTGGAGAAAACAATAGAAAAAACATAAACAAAACCCTAATTAAAGTAATATTTCACACCTGGTTAAAAAGCAGGCTGATTATTAAATTTATCAGGAGCTGAACTCAATGATCTGATTGTTTCTAAGCTGCCAGCTGCTGCTTTAGACGTTCGGGCCTCATAAACCTCCACCACCAGAACCCTGACACCCCCTCCTCCTGGACCCTCAGTCCAGCTCCGGGCTCGTCACTCAACGAGTCTATTTTTCTCTCTTTTTATTTTCAATCACAGCAGCTTGACCAATCACTAACGCCGAAGCTGCCAAAACAAAACCACCGCCTGACAAATCAGAGCTGGTCCATCTGTCTTGATGGACTTCGGCAACCGAGTCCCTCGAGCCATGACGCCATATCTGCCAAATGGAAACAGAAGCTATGACGACAGGTCAGACTGATGGGTTTCAGATCTGTATCTGGGTTCTATGAAGGTTCCTGTTGGGTTCTTGGTCTTTGTGTCAGCTGTTCAGTTAGAGAACAGATTGTAGATTATGGTACAGTACCAAAATATTGTCTGAGTGCAAGACGTATTGCTGAGAATACATGAGAAAAATACAGAAACACTTATAAATCTTATTTTAAAAATTGTGGGTTCAACATTTAACCAAACGGCAGCTCAATATTTAACGTTCATCAAATCTTTCTTATACGTTGATTTCATTTTTGGAAATCAAAATCAGAAAATGCACATTATTTAATTTAGCGTGAAACCATATCTTTGAATTGTTTTTGCAATAAATGTGAAAAACTTTAATTCCAATGATGGCGATTCTGTAGAAATTACTGATCATGCTGTTTTATTTATTCCGTAAAAGAATTAAATAAATAATACGAGTGAAACAATAGATTTTTCTAAAGTCTACAATACAAAAATGCAATGCTATGTTTTAGATTTTCATTTTTTTAAATGGATTTTAGAAAAACAATTGGTAAAATTCAAACGCCCATATTTCACTGTAGTTTTTTTTTCTTTTATCTGTGTAATCTGGAGATCAGTAATAATGATTTTCTGTAAAGCAGCTGAAACCTGAAACAGGTGTGGGGTATTCTTCATGGCGGGGTGTTCGGTCCTCCGTGTTCCTTCCAAATTAGACAAAAAAAATCAAATACTTTTCTAAAAATGTTTTTTCTAAAAAAAAGAGCTGATTCCAGTCCGTCTTAAAATATTTTCAGTGTTCATTTAGTTGTAGTTTTAAAAATAAAACGTTATTCAGAATCTGGAGTTGAACACACCAGGATAGGAGTAGTAGAAGAAGAAGAAGGTGGTGTCTCTGTGGATTTAATGTTACGTGAAAGGTTTGGCGGTGTCACTAGCTTCTGAGTCTCCTCTACCTTCGTTATGTGTTTGTTGTCACTATGACGACTGGAGTCTTTCTCAATCAGCAGGTGTGGGGGGATGTACTCCAAAAGGGAGGACTTCCTGCCATGATGGTGAAATGGGGTCTTTTGAGGGCAGCGGCCTCTCTTGTCCTGCCCCCGGAAGCCCCTGAGTTTGGGGCTCCAGTGTTCCCGCCACTGGAGGGCCAGAGTGGAGCGGTCCGCCACCAGGCGGCTCTCCTCCGGACCCCAGCTCCTCTCCCCTTCCTCGGCGCCGATCAGGAGGAAAGACCGACCCACGTGTAGGGCCGGGCAGCCGCAGCCCAGGTCCCTGTCCGGCACCCAAAGGGACTGGGTGCCCTTGCGAATACGGGAGTTGGACCCCGTCCGGAAAACCGTTTGTATGGAGATGGAAAACTGCCACCAGGGACCCGAACGCTCCATCCCTTTAACCTGCACCTTCAACACTGAGAAAGACATTCATTGATCAATACTTCTATATTTTAAAAGGCTGTTTTTCATCAACATTTCTTAATTATTAGATCACAGCTGTATAAAAATTCAACACTAACCGTAATCCTTGAGACAGTAGGTCTCCAGGTTCATCGTGACTTTAACCTGCGAGGGCTGGCAGTACGACACACACTCCTCAGCTGTATGACAGAGAGAGAGAATACAGCTATCATTTCATAACACACACATATATCAGCACACATGTTTTCCCACTAATTACAATATGGCTTCTTCTGTTTGTCATCGCAGTATCCTCTGACAAACACATGATCTCAGCTGCAGCAGGTGGGACATTCCTCCAGCTGCCGCTAGGAGGGAGTGGTTAGCTGCTGCTTCATTACAATTGATGACATGTTTTTTAGACAATACAGCATGGAGCTATAAAACTAAATATTTTACAGGACATTACAGTTGTTTTTTTTTCATAACAGTTACTTAATTGTGGTTTTGAACTGAACTAAGTTCCTGGAAAATACATAATACCCTCCCTTTAGAAACAGACCTTCATCACAATGGAAAATGTCTGCATGTCTGATAATTTTTTTAGTAAATAGAGTCATAACATTAGGGATATAAACCACAGATATTTACGCAAATAAAAAAATACTTTATTGATACTACCAAATGCTGTTTTAAACCTCAATTCCATCATACATTTATTGAAAACATTAGAATAATGGTAAATTCCCTCACCAATGCTGTATTGAGGTTGGTACATTGGGGTCGGAGCGTCCTCCTGAATTCCTGTGAGTATAAACAGACTTTCAAACAGGTGTCAGATGCACAGAAACCTTCAGGCTACCTGTCGGGTTGTTGCACTTGTGTTTTATAGGTGTTGAGTTTGAACTCCTCGTGGTACATGGGCATGTCCGCACAGAAGATAAGCAACTGTCAAAAAGGAGTGAGTGTGTGGTCCTTTTATGGTGTAAAAACACACCCTGTGAGGTTTGTTGAACACAAACACACATAAACTTTACTTCTAGTAATTTTAATAAGGTAAGACCATACACCAGGAGGTTGTATGGTTTTGCCTCAAACATTAAACAGAGTTTTGTGAAGGCGCTCCCGGTATGGGCCAGTAAAACTGAGGAATCAAAATTAACTACTTGGTTATGTGAAAGTATATTATCCAGGCCTCTTGTAAAAGGTCCACCATACAAGCTAAAGCTTCGTCCTGCTTCTGTTTTCTTTGACACGACTGGGCTGTTGATACCCAACACCAACGAGCTGACAGACATCCCCCACTCCCACGTTTCAAAAGACAGGGAGATGGTGTGTCTTTGTATGTACATGTATTTTCAAGTGAATCTATGTACGTAAAAGATAGACTGCCCTCACCTGGTTGGGACTGACGTGTTGCCTAAAGGGGAGGAGTTACAGTATCTCAGCGTTTTGAGAATGCGGCGTTAGATCGACAGATTCTGTATCAGTCACTTTTGGTGAAGAGGGAGCTGAGCTATAAGGTGAAGCTCTCTGTTTACCGAGACCACAAGATTGCGGACACAGGCTGTCCAAATGAGCTTTTTCCACAGGGTAGCTGGACTCTTCCTTAGAGATAGGGTGAGAAGTTCAATGACCATGGAGAGATGTAGAGCCACTGCTCCTACTCTTCGAGAAGAAGCAGTTGAGGTGGTTCAGGCATCTGGTAATAATGCCTCCTTAGGGAGGTGTTCCGGGCATATCTAACTGGGAAGAGACTTCGGGGAAGACCCAGAGACTATGTCTCCAGGATGGCCTGGGAATACTTTGGAATCATTCAGGAAGAGCTGGAAGAGGTGGCTGTGGAAAGATAGGTCTGGGTAGGCTGGGGGATATGGCTGAAAAATGTATCATGATAAGTGTTTCATATCAGTCGATATCAATAATTATTGATTTTTTTTTTGTTTACATATTTGAAACAAGACACGGTGCGAAACATGAAACTGTTACTGCACATGTCACTCAACAGGTTGTTGCTAGTCACCAAAGAGTGAGTGAGTTAGATGATCCCACCAACCTTGGTTAGCAGGGCTGTGAGAGGTCAAGTGACTAAAGCCTTTCCTCTGCCTACATCCCCCAGAATACCTTGAGGTTCTGGTTTGGAGTTCGGTGAAATGATCAACATTCTATTAGACAAACTATCCACTGATATTGATCATGTGTTTATTACATATATTGTTTTTAAATTATTGCCGAGCCCTAGGTCTGGGCCTCCCTGCTCAAGCAAAATATGTATTGAATTTTGAGTCTTAAACAAGCAGAAGAGGATGGATGGATTCATTTCAAAAACACAAAATTTACGTATTCTGGAAAGTTTAGTTGACCTGTCCACAAACTTTGAGCCATCTGAAGGTTTGTGCACTTACTCGACCAAATCCAAGAGATCCAGATACAATAGCTTTTCCTCAATTAGTCCAAGTACTACATCCCCCATCCTGATTCCAAACCTGAACTAAGTTTGTATTTTTTGTACTACTAAGATGAAGTAAGTAAAGTAAAAAATTGTTTTTGAGAGGGCTAACTGCAGCTGCTCAACTGGCTTGTTTTCTCTTTCATTAGCTGTTTCGTGGCTAAACTGAACAAAGTAGTGAAACTAAACATGACTCCACATACCTTAAGTCTAGTTGCAGATAAAAAACTGGTTTGTGCTGGAAGTTTAGCCTAGCTGCTCTATTGCTTCTGGTGTGTCTGAGAGAAGAAGAGCTGAGATGCTGGAGGTGGTGGAGGGGGTAGACAGATGCTATACATAGCCTGTGATGGTCTGGCAGTAAAAACAAACAAGGTTTTCTTTCACTCACTCCTTTCACTGGGAGAGTTATGGGTCTGAGCCCCGCCGTTGGGGGCGTTTTGAGCAGCGTAACAGGTGTCAAGCTGCCTACTTCTGGCTCCTTATATCACCTGATTGAGATTTACAAAGCGGCGCTGCCCGTGTAGTTGTCGGCACTCGTACGATTTGTTGGGACTGTGCGTGTGGATTATCGCTTATGGCTGATTTTTTCGCAGAGATAGGAGGTGCAGCGATTCTTTTGATCCGACACTGATCTCTGACCAGCGTGAGATGAGGTTTCCTTGTATCGGTCAGCTCATGTTAGCGCTGCTGTGGAAACCGTCCCTAGGGGATGATGAAAAGGAGGCATGATGAATGACTGAGCTAAATTAGCCCGAAGAGCAGTGGGCCCTTTAATACCAAGCTAGTTAGTTGATAAAAAGCTTTAAGAGCTTCATACAGAAGGTTTAAAGCATTCAGGACATGATCTAAAGAAGATGAATGAAAAATTAGAGGTAACTTCATACTGACAGCAACGCCAGAAGGCAATAAAATAAGCAATTAGTTTTGGTTAAGGTCTGGAGGAAGGATGTCATACCTCCTACATGACTATTAAAGTCTTCTGCTGCTCCGGTTCTAAATATTCTGAGATCTGACTCAGTTTGAGGTTTATATTTTCAGCCAGCTGCATTCAATCTGCCTCTAATCAACTTGGAAATCAGGGTGTAACAAACAGAGGTGTGTGGTTACCATGGTGATCATAGTGAGCCATTTGAAGGTGCTTTAATGAGTTCTTTACAAACTGAGATTGCCACCCTAAAAATAGTCTAAAACAGCTTTTTCCTTTGACCTGATTTCAAGCTGATCTCACAGTCGACGTAGTGAACTTACTTACGCACGGCCTCAGAGGAGACCTTCCCTGTTTGTATCCTGGGGAGCAGCGGTTACACCGGAGGCCGGTTACTCCTTCTCGACACAAACACTGACCCGATGTCTGGTTGCACCAACGACCCACCGCCCCCAGAGGATGGCACTGACACGCTGGGAAAAGAAAACAATTTATTTGCACTTGACCTCATTGAAAATTAATGGTTAAAAGCAGGTTTTAGACCAGGGGGGGGGGGGGTGTTTACAAAGGAGGGTCAACTCCTGACAAGTGAGAGTCAGATCCCCAATTTTCTTTTGCTTTTGCTGGCCTTGTGACCAATCATATGTGAGGATATATCACTTGTTTCTCTGCTCCACACACTTGACTTCAATAAATGGGGGATTAATCGGCATCTGAAGAACATGAAGAGGTAGTTCAATAATTGAATGTGGTGTTGGAGCAGAGAACCTAGTAAAACATGCAGGATAGTGGCCCTCGTGGACCAGGACTGTCCACCCCGATATAGGATCACATATGAAAACATAGAGGAGAACAGGAGCATCTGTCTGTCTCCTCTAAGGCCCAGCATATTCAATCCATGAAATAAAAATTAAAGGTTTGAATAAAATGTTGAACTAAAGTAAGAATTACTGCTTTTGTAACAGAACAAATACAAAAGATTGGGCAATATATAAGGCTTCTGTCAAAAACGATAAAGGTGTAAGGTTTTCTCAACACACAAAGTATTCATATTTGCCAAGTTAAGCTAAAATATGAGGCTACAGATGATAATAAGAGCTGCACAGGAGCCGAAAGAGCCGGCTCTCTGAAAAGAGCTGAACTTCCCGTCACTAATGCACTTTTTCAATATAAAGCAATACCTTTAAAATGCTCTAAAATCCATGTATGGCTTGTTCCTTGGTTACAAAATAAAACAAGAAAAAAACTTTTGAAAAAATTTGAAAAAAGACAATTGCAAAAAAATATAGACTTTTTTAAGACTACATTATTTTCTTTTCATTTTAATGGTTAGAGCAAAGACAAGTTTTATATTTTGTTAGAGCATTAACCCTCAGGCAGAACAGGAAAATATGGTCTGAACTTCCGGAGCGTTTTCACTCCTCACCATGGATATGTTTGTTTTTAGAGGGAGTCGATGCATCTTACCATGAACAAAATTGTTTTAATATTCCAAATTATGCAGAATAGGGTTCGAGGGCAGCCTTTCCCAATATCTTCAGGAATGGTTTTGAATTTAGAAAGCTGAAGTAAAAATCAGATTAGTTCAGTTTTATGCTTTTACATTTAGGTTGTAAAAGCAGGAAACAAAACAACCCTGGTTTTCTTTTTGCATTTTTATTTTAAAATGGAAAAACCGAAGAACACGAATTCTCTGAACGTTTTTGTCACAATTTAAGTATATAATAATGAGATTAATCGCAATCAAAATTGTAATCTTTGCTTTGCACTAATAAAAAATATGTTTCTTGCGTATCAATGTAGACTTGAGATTTTTAAAGCCTCTAGTTTTATAGAAGCAATGATGTAGCAGCCTGCTGGTTCAAATTTCTAATAATAAAGTGACAAAACAAAGGCTGAAGAAGACTATTCACAAGTGAGGCGAGTTTAATCCAGAATGACAGCAGGCATTTGTCCTTGAGGTAGACAAAGTAGATCCCGTGCATACCGGTGAATCTATTTCGTACCCGTCTCAATGTGTAAATGAAGACAAATTCCCTCCATGAGGGTAAGTTAAATAACAAATCACCAAGATGTTATTCTTTTTGCTGCTGTGCATTTAGAGACGATGAACAACCTTCAGCCAAATGAAGACGAATGCCTCCTGCAGCGCCAGTTGTGTCGCAGCAGAATAATACTAACTGCTCAGATTTGTCATAGTTTTTACAGCAGAGCTTCTTGCACCACCTTCTATCCCAGAATGAGGCTAAATGAAAGACGACAGATGGAGAAGAGGAAACCACATTTCAGCAGCTCTGGTCACACTCGAATAATGTTTACACAGATCCTTTTTTTAATGAGTCCAAACTGCTTGACTGGAGAAAATGAAGAATAATGTCCCTACTTGTCTCTGAATGGCTGCTTCATGAAATATAGTTTCAATTAGGTTAAGCTAAAAAAAACACAGCACTCATGTATTTCAACAGTTTCAAAGTGTTTTTTTTAATCTTAGCTTTTTTTTTTTTATTCCTGCACAACCTCTGCGAGTCCGTTAACTTTGGTTGCGTGAGGTCAAGTCTCCACATAAAACATGCCGCCGTGTCAGAGTCACTCGTGACCGGTCAAAGGTCAGGGGTCGTAGCAGATACCAAGCAGTGGTAATGATACTGGTGGCAGCTTTGCGGGTGTGTGTGTGTCTGTGTCCAGACAGGAATAGTTGTTCATTGCCGCCATATTAAAGAACTAGTGTTACCTGAAGGAATGCATTTCACCCACAGCCTCTCATACCAGATTTTTAGACTGAGCTCATCAGGTCTTAAAAGAAAAGTTTTTGCCTTTTTTTTTTTTGATAATAACATTGTGTCTGATTGCTCTTCCATAATGTGAGGTTTTGTCTGTTCTGTCAGCAGTTAAAGTTTGTGATGAGATGAACTACGATCACACCAATTATTAGCTCAACATCCATAAAATTGACTGAGCTATAGCTTTTTTAGTTTGCTTTTTAAGGATAATTAGCTGTGGCAGCCATCTTCAATTAGGTTGACTTCAAAACAGTTGTAGATGTACTGTTATTGTTGTGATCACTTTTTGAAAGTTTTAAAGGGGGGCATTGCATATTTTCTAGGAACATAGTTCAATTCTATACCACGATCGAGTAACTGTTACCTTCAGTTGTTATGAAAATTATGTATATATCAAAAATAAATTTGACTTTGCATCATAGCCTATCTAATCTCCTTGAAATTGACCTCTGCTCTTTAAGCACATCCTACCATTTCAGACACTCCCACTCCAGCACATCTTCACAACAATACCTCAGGGGTGGGGTGCCCAACACACAAAGTAAACACACATGTATTTACTGACGTTGGCAGGCCTTGCGGTGGTTGAGCAGCTTGCTGTGGTCTCGGGTGTATCCGTTCTGACAGTACTGGCAGTGGCGTCCGGCCGTATGATGGCGACACTTCAGACACACTCCTCCACTCCGCCGACCTGACTGCTGAAACACCTCCATGCTGAAACGGCATTTGTTTGAGTGGCTGTTACACTCACAGGCTTAGAAAAAAAAGAGAGGAAACAAATCAAAACCAGTAAGAAAACAGCTGTTAGCTTTTATTTATGATCATTTTTGGGTTTGTCAAGGTTAACTGTAGATTTCTGGCAAACCCCTTTGATAAATCCTAAACTGAAGACCAAGCAAACACCTAAATGTATTTTTTATAGGAATTTTTTACTATTCTAAAACATAAAGAACCCTGTCTGCCTTTCTTTTCTTTTTTGAATCCCATGTTAGTTAAAAAAAAAACTACAAAAATAAATAATTCATTAACATGTAGTAATCCCTGAACTCACCAACACATGGGTTTGGGTTAGTGGGTGTGGCTCGATGCCACGGTCTGTCAAAGTAGAAATCCTCACAAACATCACAGTCCGGTCCCGCTGTGTGATGCTCGCACATGCATGCTGCACGACCAGCGTCGTCACGGCGACACCTGGAAGCATGTCCGTTACATTTACACCTGCCTCCTACTTGCAGGTCGGAGACAGCCACAGGAGCTCGAACTGGAAAAACAAAAGTTGCTGGCGCCGCCACCTGCAGGTTCCCAACATTCGGACGCGCGTTGACATTATTGTTCCTCCTCTTCCTCAGTTCCCGCCCTTTGTTGCTCCTGCTCCGCCCTTCAACTGTCCAGTTACAGTCTCCATTTGGGCAAGGGGTCCAATAATTGTTTTCCTTATTGCGACCACGCCCTCTGCTTTTTACACCTTTTTTTGACAAGGGAACCAAGTCCATGCCGAAGCCACCCTCCTCTTCCTTGCTGGTCACATTGTGTCCATCTTCATCTTGACTGGACCCTTTACGGTGGTTTTTCCGACTCTGCTTGTCCATCCGGTCCACCTTTGTCTCCCTGTCAAAAAATGCCAAAGTGTTATCTCTGTTTAATTTGTCCGCTTGATCTCCAGCATGGCCTTTTATCTTCGATCTCCACTTCAGGAACCCGTTTCCTCTGGCATCGTGGGGACCGTCAAACCAATGAGTGTCCTTCATTTTATCAAAGCTTCCCACGTCATTGGATACGTGATGGAAGACCACTCGAATGTCCGTGGCCGTCACCCAATCTTGGAGGGTCGGGCTGTAATCAAAGTCAGGAGAAGATGGCCGTCCATCCAGAGCAGAGAAGGCGAGCATGGTGCCGCCTCGTTGCCTCTGCAGTGGTCTAGGATCTGAGCAGAGGGGCTCAGTCTCTTGGTGTCTTGTTTGGGCAATGGTCTGAGCAGACAGTCCAAAGTTCCCGAGGCAGTCGCTAGAGTAGTGCTGCAGCGGCCTCCAGGTTCGCCCGTAATCCATCGACTTGAGAATAGAGATGGAGATGGGATCCGTTGGTTCCCCTTGGCTGCAGAACTGCAAGCTTATGTAGGTGATCTCAAAGCGACGGCCCAGTGGTAAGGTGAGGACCCAGTCCCCCTTATCAGCACCTGCATGAGCCCTCCAGCAGGTGAGGTTGTGAGGGTTATTCAGGTCCGTCAAGGTGGTGATGTTGCCCTCAGAATTGGGCAAATGCAGCGAGTGGCTGGCATTGACAGGGACTCCATAGGCGGCGTTGATAAACTCCGACAGGCAATGTCGAGGACGGCCATCTGGGTGGTAGCAGGGTTCATGGGGTGAAGTCCAACTCAGTGGGGGGTGGGAGAACGAGGAGGAGATGAGCGATGGGGGGAGAAGGAGGAGGTGGAGGAGGAAAACAGGAATGAGAGAGGTGGAGGGGGGAAGGGAAAAGGGTAGGAACATCATGTCATCGAGCCTGAAAGAAAGGAACAGGAGAATTTATTTTTAAAAAAATGTATGCGCATAGTAAAATAAAAAAAAGCTGATTGATTTATAAGACGCTCATTTGAAGGAGATCCAACTTAGACCACCTGTGCCTTTATTAAAAACACATGATATCACTGGCTTTACGTTTGTATGCCAGTAAAGAGCTCATCCCATAAAAATGTAATCTCAGTTTTCTCTGTAATGTCAGCCGCTGATCTGGACCCATAAGCTCAGCAACTTTTAGGAACGTATCCATCTCAAAACTCCCCTGAAACTCAAAAAACAGTGGAAGAGCAGGGGTGAGGAGGGGCACAAACCCATAAGGTCTGCCTGAAATGACAAAAAACATGTCTGACAGCTGGAGCTAAACCCTGCGCTGGCCCACATCCATCACATTTATTGCTCTCTTTTCCAATCGCTTCGCTCCTGCTTGCTGCAGGGGGCCTGATCAGCGCGTCCAGTACCAGGGCAGAATGCTGGACATGAGAAAGGGAAGACAGGAGGGAGGAAGAGGAGTTGGAGCTTATTTTTTTAGGAAGGTTGGAAATGATTTATGGGTTGTAATGTGCGTTCGAGTCAAGCTTTTCTTTGCTGCTTCAGTACTGAATACAAACACAGACTTGTGTCTATCCAGAGTGAGAACAAATCCCTTTCTATCTCTTACAACCGGTGATAACTGTAAATTATTTCCTCTGTCAGGACTGAATTGTGGTGAACACTTGTTTTACCATGTAGACAGAACCATACAGCTTCTTTCACAGAAATTAGCTGTCAATCTAAAGAAATGTACCACACTTCCCAACAGCTAAGGTTTTGAGTGTTTTTTTGTTGCACTGAATGAAAAGTGGAACCAGACTTTACTTATGAGAAATTCTATATTCCCAAACACCTCATGCCAGTCAAACACGATGGTGGAAGGGTGATGATTTGGACTTGTTTTGCAGCCACAAGACTTGCACACCTTGCAGCCAATCATGACCTCCCCTGTAGATTAATTTATTCTAGAGTCAAATGTGAGAGCATCAGTCCGACACCTGAAGCTTGGACTAAACTGGGTCATGAAACAGGACAGTGATCCCAAACAGTAGCTAATCTACGACATAGCAGAAAAAGAAAATCAAGATACTGCAATGGTCCAGTTGAAGTCCAGACCTCCAGCTGATTTAAACGCGCAAGACATTTAGAGTGGCCTTTTGGTCTGCACAGCTTGTTTTTTCATGTTGTTCATATCATTTTGTTACTAACCTCAACCCACATCACATCCTCCCCACAATTATGACTTAATCTACTGGAATCCACTTTTCAAAAGATGATGGGTAGATTTTGATAATATTTTTAATATTACATGAAAATTTAGACCTGAACATTAGCCTCAGATCTTTACCATCAGAGGAGAAGTCCCACTCTGGCTCCCTTGAGACAAGTTCAAGATGCCTGAGAGGACTCTGCAAATATTTCAGAAGAAATTTGGTTACAGACATTATTTGAATGTGCTCAACACTCAAGCATCAAAGACTACAAGCCTTTGCAACTCACCGCAGGGAAACTGAAAACCTTCCACTAAGGTTGATTACGAACAAGTCACCGAATGGCGCAGACCATTGGCTTGAAGAGAGCAGTGCAGAAAGAAAAGCATGCAAACTTTTATGTTATACAGACGAGTGGACCAAAATTCCTCCACAACCATGTGAAATGCTAATAAATGTGTAAAAAATGATATGAATTTTGGGTATACCAACATACTTGTTTAAATAGCCTGAAGAATATTTGAAACGTCACGCCTGCTATTCACCCATTAGAAAGAGAAGCCTCAGCAGACAGAACAGTTGAAGGTGATGCCCTAGAAGAACCCCATGTGCAAGAAAGGGGGCGGCCCTCGCAGTTCGGAAGCACCTCCAAAAGCTTAGATGTCAATCAAATGTTGGGACTCCGCAAACTCTGCTGAGCCAAAACCTTTGCCGCTGGCGGCAACATAAGCACCCTGCTCCGCCACCTCAAACCTATCCTGGACCAGTGGTGGATCTAGGATTATTCTGAGTAAGGGGCCATCAAAGGGCCACTACACTGAAAGAAGGGCCAAGTATTTGTTCAACATCCTTTCACACAAATCCACAGTTTTAGTAAGGTATACATGTAACTAATCACACATG
>JARVJO010000001.1:12163790-12183036 GCA_031762555.1 Cynodonichthys magdalenae
AAGAACAAGCTTTTTTCTCCGTTTTCAAAATGGGCTCAGCTTCCAGGACACACGTGATGTAGATCTGCAGGGGGAGCAGTGTGGAGCTAGATCAGGATTATAGAAAAAAAAAAAAGAAAAAAAAAAAAAACTAAAAACAAAGAAGTTGGGAGTATTTGGGGCTGACATCGTGTCTGTGGTCCTGATAGAAAAGGAAAGGCTCGAGTTGAATCTGGAGGACTTGGTCCCGGAATCGGGGCAGGAAACGTGAGCCGGAGCCGCTCAGCAGGGAGTCCACGAAACATCTGCCAAACATAAATAAAAAAATACAAATTATAAATAAAAATCTGATTCAACTCCCAGTTTTTTTTTTACTAGCATCTGAAAACGTTACGACACAGGAAGCGTTTGCGGGATTTACGAGGGGTTAATGAACTGGAGGAAATGTGGACTCACCCCTGGTGGTCTATGAAGGGATATCTGGGCTGAGAGTTCACAGCAGGGGTCAGCGTGGCCACACAGCTGTCAGCAAACAGACGAAGAGGAGGATGACGAAGGTCTAAGGAGGCCTGGATGTTGACCGTTTGATCCATGAAGTAAACAGGAGAGTTCCTCTCATCGGTCCAATCATCTGACAGAAACATGAAACAACTAATATCTGTAGTCTCAGATTAATGATAAACATTAATAAATAAACTGAACCGACCCCTCGGGACCCTGCTACAAACAAAGCAATCATAGAAAAGGTTGTTTTTGTAGGCAAAAAGTAGTAAATTATGAAACAAACTCACCTGTCATTAACCTGAGCGTGAAGTCGAGGCCGAGCCGAGCCGAGTGGACCCAGACCAGAGGAGTCCACGTGGGCCTCAGAGCTCCACTGCTCACCGTGAACCTCCTGCAGGAGAGGAGACGACAAACAGGAAACTATCTTCGATCATGTAAAGGACGGCAGTGGTACTACAGACTTTTTGATGGTCTCGGATCCCGAGGACTCTGGACCAGTCGAGACCAGAACTGTAGAAATATCGCAAAACCGGCAGATTATTGTCCAGTTTATTCAACATCTTTGCTTTCATTGGATGTAAAACCTGATTCTAATCCAAGAGTAACTTGTTGCTAATTTCGTATTTTTGTCACCCACCCACTTTTATTTGCAAACAATAGAATTTAACAGGTTAAGTAGACAGATGCAACACTCATGTTGTCTTTAGGTAACTTTGGTCGGATTTAAAAATGTACCATTTCATATAATGTACACTTAAGCATAATTGCTAAAAATGTCATGCAGGGTTTTAGAGCATACCCCCCAATGGAAATTAGACTCCTTTTTTTAATCTATTTAGAAGTTGACATTAAAGATTTAAAGATGTTTTGTTGTTTAAAACTTCTAAAATAAAAATAAAAATATACATTTTGTCAATTTGGTTTTCATGTTTTTAGCCACTTTATCATGTGGTAAAATGGGGGTGGGAACTTTACAAATGAAATTTTTTTGACTTAATTTATGAAAATAGTTTTTATATCAATTGTAAACTTTAAATTTGTATTAATATTTTTTTTAAAAAGCCTCTAAAGTCAGCATTGACCTTAAACTTCATCTCTCGTGATGCATGTCGATCATTCATGGGAATTCTCTGTTGGAGTACTCAATTCAAGACACGCTTTTAATTTTAATAGCAAATCTGTATTTCTTATTAAACATTTAGTCAGTTGTATATGGAGTACTTTTTAGTGTTTATAAGAGGTGTTAAAAAGTTTATATGCAGGAAATACCAGGTAGAGCTCAGTCATTGTAAGCAGTGCTCAGCAATTAGAAGAATTTGTTTTCTTTTTAGTCGAAGTTAAACACGAAAGTAGAAGTTAATTACAAGCATAAAGCGCATGTGGCACTTGGTGAAAATAAGTTTGACACACCTGATTTAAGGTAAATGCAAAATAAAGCTCACTAATCAACTAAAATCAAAACTCGACAGATCCATAATCCGAATTAAAATGAACTGTTAATCAGCTGTTTGTTTGATGGAGCACCTTCTGTGTTTACACAGCACAGGAACAGCAGCTGCCTCCACCTGAGAGCCTCCGCCTGAAGGTGTAGAGAGGAGCAGCAGCAGCAGGTTGAAGTAAAGAAGGTCTCCGTCTGTGAACTGAAACACAGCAGCAGTGTGAGGATTAAACCAGCAGGTGGCAGCACTGAGCAGCTGCCTGTCAGAGAGCCTCACCAACCATCACTCTGCTCCCACACCCCATCAGAGGAGCCCGGACGGAGAGGTGTCCGTCTGCCGACAGCCAGGCGGTGCAGGGACCCCCTCCTGCCCCGTCAGGTCCGAGCCTCAGTCCCACGAGGCCCGGGTCCAGCAGGTGGGCTCTCACCACCACCTCCACGCTGTCCTGGTGACACGTCACGACCACGGTCTGATCCTCTTCAGCTGCTGGGAGGACTCCATCTGTGCCCTCAGACACAAACACAGGTCTGTGCTGTAAACTCCAAACTGAACCAAACAGAAAACAAGAAGAAAACAGGAAGTAAAGAGGAAGAGGAGGCATCGTTTGAGCTTTTCTGAGTCTGTCAGCTTGAACCAGGAGCAGCAGCACACCTGAGACTCATCAGGTCTGATTAATGAGCAGCAAACTGAGTCAAATGTCAGATTTATTTCTGCTTAAATACAAATAAATAATGTATAAAGTATTTTATTAAACATATAAAGAACTGTACATATTGTGTACAAATACTGCAGTTTGGAGTAAAAATACCACTCAGAAAATATTGGCAGCTGACTTCTGTGGTATAAAGTGTCAGGTTAGTGCAGATTTTAATAAAAAAAAGCAACATCAATGTAACTTTGGTCCTCATGAAATCTACCAGGATTAAAATGTAAAAAAAAAAGTGTTAAAATATCAGATTGTGTCTGTTCATCTGCAGGTAGTTGTGTTGTCTTCTGCTCCGTCCGTTGTGGATTTTTCAAAGTTCTCCAGCGTCGTGTGTCGTTCCCTCGTTCTGTTCCGTTTCCTCTGAGCTCACTTCCTGTTTAACACCTGCGTCGCCTTTCCACACCTCCTCCAGACATTCTGCAGCAGGAGAAACAAACAGCTGCTCTCAGGAAAAGAAGTTTACAGGATGCATGGTTCAACTTTACAGGCAGGAAGGAGAACTCACTTTAATGTTTACGCTAATAAAATAGTAAAACAGCTAAAAGCAGCAAAATAGTAGCTAAAAGTAGTTAAAATGTTGCGGGACAGTGGCTAAGAAAAAATAGGAGCAAGTTTGGCGAGTTCAAAAGCACAAACAGAAGGAACTACAAACAGGTGTGAACGCTGACTCAGCAAAATATCTTCAACCTGTCAGCTTTTTTTTAAATCTCTTATGACAGAAAATAACTCGACAAAAACAAACTTGAATCCTGACGTGAAATAATTAGCATTTTTGCTTGAAACATATTAATATTCCAACATTTAAAGACTAAACGTACAAAGCTTAACCACAACCATGCAGTAATGGTGAGCAGCTGCCTGTGTCTGTGTTGTACCTCGCTCTGAAGTCTTGAGGACGTGGTCCTTGCAGAGGAAGCTCTCTAGTCTTTGGTCCTGATGGTGGAAGTACCAGTCCTCCACCACCTCTTCGTGGCGCTCCAGCATCATCTCACACTGAACAGACAACAAAGTGGTCAGAGAGGAAAGTACGTTCGGCTGATCTTTGGAAAACATGATGGAACTGCTGATGCTGGACCGGTCAGACTACCTGCTTCTTCAGGTCCGTCACCTCCGCTGACGGTTCGTCCCAGAGCTCGTACGGCATGCCCAGGTCCACCTTCACTCCTTTGTTGACCAGATTTTTCAGAGTCGTCATCGTCTGACTTGATCCCTGTGGTGAGTGACAGAAGAACAGTGACTACCTGCCACCTATAACTTTTAGACATACCTGCTCAGGTAAAACATGTTAAAAAACAGCTTACCTTGGAGTACCTGAGGCTGCCGGGTCGCTCAGCATGAACATTATACTGCAGAATACGCTCACAAATATCATCCAGCACCTCAGTCAGCCTGGTTTCCCTGAGTGTAAACATAAGATTAAATATCAGACCCACTGCACAAAAGTCCTGAACGTTTGTACACTCAAGAAATGTTTTTAGTTGATAAAATTAACTTCATAGTTGATGTCATGGATCTTTTCTGTTATTGTGCTCACTGAGTTATACTCACGAGGTGTTATATTTGATCTTTTTTCTTCTCTTGCCTGTGTCCAACACGTCTCCGACCTCCAGAACTTCTTTGGACCGACCGGTTTTCTCCAGAGCCTCCTGAAGCTCCACTGTCAGGAACTTACACACTACCACACACACACGAGCGTAAACAAACAAACAAGACAGCGGGTAAACAAACGGGTCTCTTTCTCGTCCTACCTTCACATTTATTCGGCATTCTCTCGTCTTCGTTCGCTGTAGCTAAACTACAACACGCACAAAACAAAACCACAATGAAAAAGTTCATTTCGACTTCTGAGAAAACTTTAAGCTAACTTTGCTGCTGATGCCTGTGTGTACACGAGCCACATCGCCATTCTGAATTCGGTGCTGCGCATGCGCAGTTTTCCAGCATAGACGTGACATGGGACGAGTAGTCGATGACGGTTGTTTCGATTTCAGACCAAACTAATCGACAGTCAGAAAAGCTATATTTACAAAAGAATAAACAAAATCTATTTATGAGTAAAAAAAAAATGGTGCTCAAGTCTTTATAATGTATACATTTTTGTATCTCAAAGATTTATTAAACAGTTTTTTAACTATAACTGACTTTTATGTTTTTTATTCTGTCGTTAATAATTAGGTTTCTATACTATTTATTTAAGAAATTACATATTTTTTATAAAAATATATAAAAAAACATCTTGCTTCTTTTCTAAAAGCAATTGGATTAATTCTCCCTGACCTCACTCATCATCACAGTCCCACTATTATAAAATCCTGAACTTTGTGAGCCCCTGTTTAACCTAAATAAACAATATATTCACATCTTTTTAAGTCAACTTTAATTGAGCAAATGACACAAAGTGTTGTTCATGTTTATATCAAAACAGAAATGGATTCAATCAGTTTAAAAATAAATCAGATCTGTTTGTAGTGTTAAATCAAAGACTTTTGATGTTTTTTCTTCATATTTCTAAATACAGAGTCAGTTTTTTTTGCATGATAAAGTGTTTCTTAAAATAATCAGCCTAAAATAGAAAACAGAATGATCTGATCTAGCTAAATCAGAGTACAGTTTTTCTTTTTTTTTTTTAGTTTGGATGTATAGAAGAGGTGATGAAATTAGGCAGTGAAGCAGTTATAGAAGGTGGTGGCCTTTTGGTTTCTCAGGTGTCAGGGGGCACATTCAGCAGCAACTGATCCTCCAGGAGTCTGTGAGGAAGAAGCTACAGAGGAAGAGGAGCAGGAGGAGATATGGTTCATGGTAAAATGAAAACTGAATGAGGTGGGATTCATGGAGTGAAGACTAAACTGAAAAGCAGAAGCAGTAAGTGACACACACAAAAACACTCGTAAAAAAACCCTCTCCCTGCTGCAGCTTGCATGCAGGTGTCAGAGGATAAAGTGTCTGAAACTCAAGCGTACAGTAATTGTAGAGTTTTAACGCTGTGAGGCTTCCCCTGCGTTAAACTGTGTGGTGTCACTCCATCTGCTGACTTTGTGTCTATTGTCTCTGCAGATGAAGGTAGGGTTACACGCAAACACACTCCAGCATCGGCTCTAGAAGTTGTTACATAAACTCACTCAGAGGGTTCAGCATCGGATAGAGAAGCTGCAGGGCTGGCGTAGCTGAGCTGAGTTAAATACCTGGAGGCGATGCAACAAACAACCCTGCCACATCCACACAGAAAAGGAGGAAAGAAGAGGCTGGACGTCAGACTATAACAGTAATTTCCTAAATGTCTCACAGATTCTGACTCTACTGACTGCTTAAAGTTTCAAGAGCGCAGGTGAAGAACTTCTGGCATGTCTGAAAGGTAAAAACCTTCATCTACTTTCATTGGAAGACTGATTATAGAAAACAAAATCTAAAAAATTATTGTAAAATTCACCTGAGTAGAATCAATAATGCACAAACTGACAGTCGTGTTTTCTGCAGCAGGAAACACTTCACTATAACTGTCTGTTTGCCCATTATTAATGTATGTATGATGTAATGCATTATTAATTATCCTTCATATATTAATGAGTTTAATGTTTAGAAACAGCTTGTTTTGTTTTTGGCTGACATGGAAACAGTTGTGTTCATCATAACCTTTAGTACTTGCTGGGTTTAACCAACTATTTGTTGTTTTTATTTATAGCCATAATAAAGCAAAGTGCTAGATTTTATTTTTTGTGAGGGTTATGTGCAGAAATAAGCAACTTATCCACGGATGCTACTCTGTGCAGACAATGTCTTTAGCCAGTGTCTCACTGAGTTGAAACTCTTGGTGACAAACTGTGAACTGTTGTTTCAAACAAGTTCTCTCGAGTGAGCAGCAGGGCTCCGCTCTCGTGTCACTAGAAATTTGAAAATTACTGAAAAATTTGTGAGAATTTTACTCTAAAAAGTCGCAGACTTGGTTCCGCTATTTGCAATAAATTACCAGCAGTGGGCTTGGTTCTGCTAATCAGCCAAGAGCTAATAGCGAAACTAAATTTTAATTTCACTTTTGCTTTAACTTTGAAAATCTTTAGCAGACCAATCAGTTTCTTATAAATTAGGTTTTGCCAACTTTAACTATGCTAACAGCTAACTAACAACTAACAGTGGTCAGTGATAAGCTGTTCTTCTTAGGTTTTGCTCTTTTTACTTGTTTAGCTGTTTAGCATTAATATCTGCTAACTTTATTTTTACATTTTTAGTGGTATAGCATTTGCAAAGCTATATTTCTAGTTAGCAGATTTTGAGTTAGCAAAACTAAATGTTTAGTTAGCTGTGCCCCCACCATAAATTACTGTAAACAGTTTTAGATGAGCTTAAGACGGCAGTAATCCCCTTTTCCACTCTGATATTGTTGCATAAATGTTCTTTTTAGTTGGTTTTGTTGCGTAAATCGACTTGAACCAAACTGAAAATTAAATAAACTCACAAAAAAGGAAAGACCAAAACACAAGTTGAGATTGGTGTTTTTGGAGAACACAAATCAAATCACAAGTTGGGTAAATTAAGTACTATTAGCTTCGTTTTAAAAGTAGTGAAAACAGCCAAAACCTGCATCAAAAATAGTTGAGACAAATCAGCCTTGATAATTGCAGTTAGATGTGTTACGTTTAAAAGTGTCATTTATTATGTGTTTCTGTTTTTCTCAAACACACATCAGAAAACAATCTTCACTGATAATTATTCAGACTGACGGTGAGATGATATTTGCAGCAGCAGCACCTGCATGAGTTGAACTTTATCCTCCGGGCAGTGAGAGATTTGACCCAACACACACAAGATGCTGACTCATTGAGGCCAGCAGTTCATATGACTGATGACTAAAACATTGCAGGTTCCTGCTGCGACCCCCAAACAAACACACAGACCTGCAGTAACCCCAATTACAACCGTGATGTTTAACGCTACGCATACACACACAGGGGCGGAGCTAGGAGGTGGCCACCACAAAAGAAATCACGACCACCCCAATCTCCACATTGCCAGCAAAATTTTGTCAAAGCTTTTTCAATACGCAATGTTTATTGATCAAATACAGTAGGTCGTTCTCATGATGTAATGAGAGTGGTAATCACTCCTTGTCTAAGTGGATGAGAGAATAACCAAGAAACATAATTAAATCCTCAGCAAATTACCATGAAAAAAAAAGTAATTATCTGGCTCCACCACTGCTCCCTCAAGACATGAGACTGTCAGCCTTTTTATTGCAAGAAGTAAAGAACACGTGATGTTTATCTTTCACTTTCTGTCTGTTTGGATGAACTGAGGAAGCGTGTGGTTGGGTTGAAGAACAGATTGTTTAGTCATGGATTACAGTTTGGTTTTGTCTTCACCACAGACTGCACTTTATAGTTAGTTTGCAAAATCCACTTGTTTAGACCTTAAATACATTTTGTTGCGTACTTGGAGTCTTTAAAATGCTCATTTGTCTGACTGATTGACCTGTTCTAACAGGACCTGAATCTGTCACTCATCGGTTCATGTTTATCTCCTTCAGGTGTCGGAGTCAGGATGCTGGAACAAATAACTGACTTTCAGGGTCAGAACTTTCCCAAGCTGAGGCGGGCCTGCCTGCGTCGGGGTGCACTCTTCAAGGACCCTCTGTTCCCCGCCACCAACCAGTCCCTCTTCTACAAACGGGCCCCCCCACCGGGGCTGACCTGGAAGAGGCCAAGCGTGAGTCTGACCCTAAAAATAAACACCCCGCTCACATTTTTAACCAACAAGTCGAACAAATAGCTGTTTTCCATCTGCGCCGCCTCTCGTTGCTGATCCAAACGCTGCCTCAGCGTGTGTGGATTAATTAAAGCAACTTACTGTAATTGGAGAGACGTTGGGCAGAGAAACCTGAGCCCTGAACTTAAATAAAAACAGTCATCTTTGAAGCTTAGAATCAAGGTTGCACTTATTTCTGTCCACAGATGGACGAATGCGTCTCGTCAAGGCTCGAGGGTTTAATCCGTCACCAGGCTGTCAAAAATAAAAGTCTTATTTTAAGATTGAGGGGTTTGTTTTGTGTTTTAACGCTCGTGATGTTTTCTGGCAGCTTGGGCTCATGAAAACACTTGTTTTTCTCATCATCATCAGCTGTTCAGGGAGGGCTTTTTCGAGTTTGCCAAGTAAATTTAATATGAAACTATACTTAAAATGAATTTGATTCATGATCGGTGGTGTTCTAATGTTTCTCACTAGTGAGTTTCTCAGATAAGGTGACCAATAAAACTTATTTACCATCAAGTCAAGTCAAATAAGCTCACCTTCACTTAACATCATCCATGTTAGATGAAGAAAGTGTGTGTTTCTGTGTGTCCAGCAGCAGTTTCTCAGTTACCAAACCCTGAGATCAACATTATCTGTCCACCCAGCAGATGGTCTGACTCTCGGATTCAGCTTCCAGGCCTCAAAAACCCACGTGACGATACAAGCTGCTGCTGTCATTAGCATCACACTTTACTCTTCATCACAGTCTAGACAATTCGATGGAGCTGATTTTGAGCCTAAACTAAAATGTCAGTGTGTAAAATCAGGGTTTGGTGTTATGATTGGCTTGGTTGGTTTAAACCCCAAATGCAGGACTGAGTGAGTTGAAAAGTTGAAAAAATGGTTTTATTAAACAAAAACTTGGCGTGGCAGCAAAACATAAATACAAAAATCCAGAACTTGGCATGAAACAAGGATAACAGGAAACAAGGATCTGACAAACACTGAAGACACTGAACAGAATATAAAGGCAAACTAATTAGTAAAAACAAGAAACACCTGGGGAAGAAACATGAGGATCAGGTGTGAGTGGGCGGGGCTGGAGCAAAGGCAGACAGGAGGAAGAAAACTGAGGACAAGACAGAAAACTAGAATAAATCATAAGCACAGACACCAATCTTAACAGTTTGGTAAAAAAATAAAATAACAGTTTTAAGGTACAGCATGTTTCTCAGTTAAAAATCACTTAGAGCTACAATGCAACATGACACAACACGATAAAATACAATACAGAACAATACATGGTATATTACATATATACAAACATTATACAGTCTAGTTTATACAGGATGTTTGAACCCAGGATTGCATATCAACACGAGAAATTTAAATAAGAAATCAAACTTTATTGTAAAAACAAAACAAAAATCGTACACCTGAGAGCAGCTACAAGGAGGCACATAGGAGACCAGACTTGGCGTGTAAAGGGCTCAATGCTCCACTGGTGGGTTGTGAGAAAAGAATAATATGGACTGAAACCAAAGAAACAGAAACAAATTTGAAAGAAAAAAACACAAAAACAAAGATTGTGATGTATTTGGTACAAGATATGAACATTACTGTTGTTTTGCTCACATTAAATTGAGTATAAAATGTATTTCTTGTTAACTCAATCTCTTTCCTCTGGTACCCATTCTAGGAGATATGTAAAGACCCTCGTCTGTTTGTGGATGGCATCAGCACTCGTGACTTGCACCAAGGCAGTCTGGGTAACTGCTGGATGGTGGCGGCCATTTCCTGTCTGGCATCCGAGCCCTCGCTGTGGAAGAAGGTCAGTTGACTCTTTTCATTTCTTCCTTTGATTACCTCAGTTTTCCTTTTTTTAAAATTATTTCATTTTGTCCTTCCTTGCCTCCCGTCTTTTTATTCCCAGGTCATCCCTGACCATATGGGTCAGGAATGGAACCCAAAGCGTCCCGGCCTGTACGCAGGAATCTTCCATTTCCGGTTCTGGCGCTTCGGCCGCTGGACGGATGTTGTGGTGGACGACCGGCTGCCGGTCAGTGAGGATGGAATGCTGCTCTTCTGCCGCTCGGCAACGCCAAGAGAGTTTTGGAGCGCCTTGCTGGAGAAAGCCTACGCCAAGTAAGCAGCCGCAGGAATAACAGTACAAGAGGAGCCCTTAGAGATAGGGTGAGAAATTCTTGGTGTTGAAAGAGCCGCTGCTCCTCCACATCATGAGGAGCTAGTTAAGGTGGTTGATCTGGTTACGATGCTTCCTGGACGCTTTCTTAGAGAGGTGCTTCAGGCATGTCAGACCAGGAGGAGACCCCGTGGAAGACCCAGGACATGCTGGAGAGACTGTCTCTCAGCTGCCACACCTTGGAATCCATTCAGAACAGGTGGATGGGGAAAGAGAGGTCTGGGCCTTAAGCTGCCACCCCTCAGACCACTTTAAGACCTACCATTTCTTGAAGGAATGCCCTACAGTTTCAGGCTGAGACATTATTTTATAAATATTTACTTCAGCTGTTAAACAAAGACTATAAACATACTGAAGGCTGTTTAGCATTTAAAAATTAAAAATAACATATTGTCTCACCGACGTCACTATTTTATTAACTTAACTGTTTAGTTTCTGAGATCAGACGAGATTTGGCGTCTTCAGGGTGGTATGGCCGTATGTACTGTATACTACTAATAAATATGTGGTGTTAGTTTGTTGCTTACGCTAAATTGCATGTACATATGTATTAGCTCGGATGCTAATGCTATATCGCCATATGTATATTTGTATTAGCTTAGGCGCTAACACCATATCATCATGTACTTGTATATACTGTATGTAATAGCTCGGGCGCTAACGCGAAAGCTAACAGGCTAAAGTGAGGTTCTCCTTCCATGAAGCAGCTCTGTTGTCCTCCATCCACATTTTCAATCTTTTCTTCATTCTCTTCTCTGTCACAAACTCTTTTTCATTTCAAAGGACGAAACGTCAGATATTGTTTAAGTTTAACCTTCAGGATGTATAAAGGCACCAGACAACCTAGTGAACGTCATGCTTTACCCAGTATGCTTTGCGGCATTAATAATATGCCGCCTTCCATATGATAATATATATTTTACTAAACAGCTTACAGTATTTTTACAGTTTGTTTTAGTTGTAAATAAGTAAATGTTTATCAAATGATATCTAATGTTACAAGTAATCAGAAATCCCTTTAGGAGAAAGACAAATGTCCAGATTGTTTGACTTGTCCTCCTCAGACTGAATGGATGCTATGAGGCTCTGGAGGGTGGGAACACGGCAGAGGCCCTCATCGACTTCACCGGAGGGGTTTCAGAGCCGCTCAGTCTGGACTGTGAGGCCCTCAGGCTGCACAGTGACCGGAGGAAGACCCTTTTCCACACATTGTCTAAAGTCCATGAGCACAAATCCCTCATCACCTGCTCCATACGGGTGAGGCTTCTGTTTTCACCCTGAAACTCTGAGATACTCGGTTGTTTCAGAGAAATATTTTCCTTTCCTCAGCCGGCTGAGGGGGAGACCGTGGAGTCGGTGTTGGATTGTGGGCTCGTGCGGGGACACGCCTACGGGATCACAGCTGTAAGGAAGGTGAGGCAGGCAGAGAGGCAGCTGAAGACCAGCGGGACGTCCCGCCTCCTTCTGCTGAGGATGAGGAACCCGTGGGGCACCACAGACTGGAGGGGCGCCTGGAGTCAGGGGTGAGGACTACCAACCCATCTCATCCGGCTTCTGAGATTTTGTAGGAGCTTTAGGAATAAAAAAGAACCAAAATCTCAGCTGACGATGTACTTTACAACACTTTTACAACGCCACTGCAACCTTTCAGGCGTTTTTACAACAGTTAAGCAAATGTTTTACAAGTGAACATCTGCTGTTTACGTTACGAAAGTCTGAGAAACGCTGAAAACAGCCACAATGGACCCGTTAAAGGTTCCAGAAGTTGAGAACATACTTGTATGTGTAAGATGTGGGAACAAAAGAAAAGCCACCCTCTGTCGATTCTATGGTTTTATATCAGGACATAATAAAAATGATCCGGTCTTTACTAAGTTATAAAATTAGTGTTGAGTGTATAAAAACACACAACAGATTCCACCATGAGCTTTTTTGACAAAATAAAGTCAAAATGGAAAAAGTATGTTAGCAATGACTTCACTAGACTCTGACATGGTGGAGGAGAAATTTTGTCCCATTCTTTTCGACAGTGTTGCAAATAAGTCCAGGTCTGGACTTTGACTGAACTGGTTCAGTGCCTTCGTTCTTTCTTTTCTTTTGTTCACTCAGTCTGTTGTGGATCTGCTGCTGTGTTTGGGATCATTGTTCAGTTTCATGGTCCAAACTGTACATGGTCCAAACCTCAGCTGTCAGACAGATCAGATTCTAGAGTACTCTGTCCAGGACCTCATGACTTGCTAAAGTCTGACAAACAAGCCCAGACCATCACTGTTCCACCACCGTGCTTGACAGTAGGGATGAAGTGTTGTGATTGTTTTTCTCCAAGCATTGGTGCTGTGAATTATGGGTAAACATCTCTACTTTGGTCTTTGTTCCAGGGATTTAAAAGTTCATTTTGATGTAGTTAAATTGTGCTGTCTTGTCTTTTTTTTATTTATTTTTTTGTCTTTTTTTATTGTCAATTTGACAGTTGGGTTTATGGTTTCATTAGCTGTTTTTAAATGTGTAATAGAATTATTAGACCTGTCCTGTAAGATCATTTTTTCTTTCGTCTTGTTTTTTGGAACCTATCTCATTCCACAACTTCTGAAAATCAATGGAGCCATTTTCAACATCCTTAAGACCCTTCAAAATGTTTATAAATTTTTACTGCGCTTTACACGTTTTGTTTTAGTTCTGCTCTTTTCACTTCCTTGTGCTATATTTAACTTCTTTTGCACAGTTTTTCCTGCTATTTCTTGCTAAAAGTCTACTCCTTTCTTCGGCTAGATTGTGCTTTTTGCGCTTTCGGCTTCTCTTTGCTAATTGGCGCTTTTTATGCTTTTTTCAGTTGCTGCAGTTTTAGCTACTGTTCAGCTGTTATTAGTTAAAATAGGTTTTTAAGCTACATTTGAATTTTGGGGACCATTTCAGCTTCTTTTTGCTAAGTTCTGCAAATATGCTCCTACTTCTTTAACCTTAATTCATAATTTTCAAGTATATTTTAGCCATTTTGATGCACATTTCGGCTGTTTTGGCCATTTTACAACAAATTGCAACGTTTTGTACTTTGATTTTACACAGTTTTACACCACTCTCACCATCTGTAAGCAAATTTTAACTTGTGTCTGCTACCTTTAGTTTCTTATTATGCTACTTTTAGCTTTTTTTAGTTAAAATTAGCTAAAATCTCTAAAAATAAAAGCTGAAATTAGCATAATAAGAAGCTGATAGACGATGATGATAGACGATGAACTCCAAACAGTTTTTTATGACCTTTGACCCTTCTCAGATCATTGGGCAGCATCTTTAGCTTCTCTAACATCATTGCTGACGTCTTTCCGCCCTGACATTGTGTTACATGCACCTGTACACCCCAGAGCAGCAAACTGATAAAACTGCCGCTGTTATAGAGAAATTCAGATCCGTTGGGTTAAATTTAGTTTATTAAGTAACATCAAGGTGGAATCTGTTTTGTGTTTTTCTTCATTTTAGGTTTGAAAACTTAGAACCTGGCAAAGATCAGATTGTTTTTGTTGTTGTTCCACGTCTACTACAGGTCAGAGCAGTGGCAACAACTGAGCCGAGCTGAGAGGGAGAAGATGGGACTTGTTGTTCGTGATGTTGGCGAGTTCTGGTGAGTCTTTTTTTTGTTTAAGTGACAAAGTTCAATTAAAAACATGATATTTTCTGTGACCTTCAGGCTGAATTCATGTAAAATTCCTCTCATTCAGGATGGATTTCCAGGATTTCTGTCGCTACTTCACAGATGTGGTGGTGTGCCGGCTGGCCAGGAGGACCCTGCTGTGGCCGAGCTCCCACTGGAGGGAGGTGAAGTGCTACGGGGAGTGGGTCCTGGCTCTCCCTCTGTCCCCTGCACCTCCTCCCACAGAGCTCCACAGTAAAACCACTCGGAGTAAAAACAACATCATGCCTGAAGGGACCCAGCAGAGGGGGAACAGAGAAAAGGCCCAGCTCGGGGAGACCCTTCGAGAGGGAGGGAAAAGAGGGAGTTATGACTCTCGACAGGGAAGGAGAAGCGCTGATGTAGAAACAAACAGATCTCAGGAGGAGCTGATGGACCGGAGGAGTCGATGTGGAGGCTGCATCAACCACAGAGACACTTTTTTACAGAACCCACAGGTACAAATAAAGAAACCTGCATAAATAAGCACAAAATGATACAAATATGCTTTTATTTCTGTTGTAGTTTATGTTTGAGGTGCGAGGCGAAGAGGAGGAGGTGCTGATCTGCCTGCAGCAGGAGGACAGGAGGATGTGGAAGAGAAACGGAGGAGGAGAAAATCTACCGATAGGCTTTGAGGTGCTGAAGGTCAGCAGGTCGCTGAAGGAAACCTAACTTTAAAAATTTTTTTCTCCAGTTCTTGACTCCTCAGTGTTCTGTACTGACAGATGGAGGTGAACCGCTGCAGCCGGGTGCAGCGGGTGGTGGAGCAGGCGGCCAGCTCCATCTACATGGACTCCCGCAGCGTGACTCTGAGGGCCACCCTGGGTCCGGGTCGGTACGCCGTGGTGCCCACCACCTTCCTGCCCGGCCGCACCGGGCGCTTCCTGCTGCGCCTCTTCTCCCACTCCAGAGTCAAACTCAGGTGTGTAGACAGGCTGAGGGAAGTAGGGGTGCGGAGGGTGACTTTAGGTATTTCAGCTATTTATACTTTTTGTGGTATTTAGCTATTTTAGCCATTTTTCTTCATTGAAGATGAATGGAGCTGTCTTCAAACCTTTAAAATTCTTCAAAAATGTTTATAAATATTTTCTGTACTTTTTCTTCTGGTTCTGCTTTTTTGTGCTAATTTCTGCTTCTATTTTGTTAAGTTCGGCTTTCTGAACTTTTGTGCTATTCTGTGGATAATTTAAACTTTTTGTGCTTCTTTCAGCTGCTTTCTCATAAGTTCAGCTGTCTTTTGTGTTTTTAGCTATACTTTTGAACTAATTTGAGCTTTTTTCAGCTAAATTCCCCTTATGGTGATAATTTCAGCCTCTTTCTGCTGAATTCAGCAAAAATGTGCTCTTCTGTTTTTGTGCTAATTTCAGCTACTTTCTTTTAGCTATTTTAAGGCTAGTGTCAGCTTTTTTTAGTTATTTCAAACCAAGTATTTCTTTTTTGTTTTGGGCTCATTTAAATTTTTTCACTCTTGTTTCCCCGTCTGTGAATTTTAACTTGTTTCATCTATTTTCACTATTCTTTTGCTGGTTTTACCTTTTTTTCTCTTTTCAGATATTTTTTGGCTCTTTTTTGCTATCTTTCTACTTTTTCTACTTTTGGCCAAAGTCAGCTGTTCAAATTTAACCTGCCTTAACAGTTTTCAGCGTCTTCAGTATTAATCAGCAATAATCTTTCAGCATTTTCGCAAATGCAATTTTTTTCTAATTTAATTTACTTATTAATCATCAAAAAAAACAGTTTTTTTGTTTTGTTTTGTTTTTTATTTGACATGAATTGTCTCAGATTTTTATTAGCCAGTTGTTTTTTTTTTTTTTTTTTTTTCTTTGCAGGGAGCTAAAGGACGACTTGCCGGCCCCCTCTGTGGTGTGGTGTTTCCTGCCTCAGCCCACAGTGGTGACCACCATCCACCTCCGCAGGGCCTCAGGACTGCAGCCCCCCAAACAAACAGGTGGGATCCTCTAACACATGCCCCATAGACTCAAATCGTTTTGTTGTGTCAGTTCTGTCTGTTAGCAAAATATCCCATAAACCACTAAACAGATTTTAAAGAAACTCACCAATAAATTGCTGCACGTCTACAACCAATCCAAGATGGCCGCCACAGATGATCAATACCACATAAAAGCCTCTGATTCAGTCAGTTTTAAAGCTACTGAGCTGAAATTTGAGGTGGTAGTAGCTGAGAGTCATTCACAACACATACTCTGTTGTTTGTGTTCGGACCCTCAGCTCCAGATGTTTACGCTGTGGTGCGATGTGAGAGCGACACCATCAGGACCAGAGTGTTCAAGCAGGAAGGAAACCCTGAATTCAACTTTAGAGCCATCTTCTACAGGCGATACCCCGACGCTCACATCACTGTGGAGGTTTGACATCTTCACTGGTCCTGTTAGGAACTCACACATGTAGAGACTGATCTAACTCCAGGTGTGTGTGTGTGTGTGTGTGTGTAGTTGTGGAGCAGAGGTCTGCTGTGGGACTCGCTGCTCGGAGCGGCTCGACTCCAGATCTCTGAGTCTGAAAGGACTCGGCGACACGTGATCAGCCTGCGAGGCGGGCCGCCACGCTCAGGACCCGGGGGTCGAATCCACATGGAGACCTCCTCCAGCCTCCGCCTCATGGACTTGTGACTGCGCATCTGTGCGGTCGTCGTGGTAACGCAGGGAGCTGACAAACAAACTGTGACGGACAGAATGTGTAACGTTTTTATCATAAGTTTTGTTATAATTTATTTTAAAAATAAGGCATGCATGAAAATTGCTTTTTCATTTTCTTATGATTAAATGAAAAACACTGCATTGTTGTCTTTTCCTTTTTAAAAAAATATTAAACATTAAGTTTAAATGGTAAATGACTTGAACTTATATAGCGCCTTATCAAGTCCACTTGGACCCCAAGGAGCTTTACACTTACAGACATTCACCCATTCACACACACATTGATGGTGGTAAGCTACATTGTAGCCACAGCTGCCCTGGGGTGCACTGACAGAGGTGGGGCTGCCATGCACCAGCGCCAACCGGGCCGTCGGACCACCATCAGTAGACAAGCTGAAGTGTCTTGCGCAAGGACCACAACAACTAAGACTGCTGGAAGAGAATGGTGGATCGAACCGGTGACCTTCCCATTCCCGGACAACTCCCCTAACCACTCCACCACAGCTGCTCCTTTTAATTGACAAAAAAAGACTAAATGAAACAAATATGTTGCATAACAATTTTAACCAACACAGGAATAATAATCTTAGTCCTGAGCAATAATTCAACGTGTGCCGCTCATAAAATAATTAGAGCTCCACGAGGCTGCTCCAGAGCAAAGGTTTGATAAGTAGCTCATTTTTTTCCCAACACTTATCTCTTTCTTTAGTTGACACAATTTGTTTATCAGGAGCCGGAGCCTCGCTAGCTTTGAAAGTGAAATATCAGCTGCTTTAAAGTGAGCATTAAGGTATGAACGTGTCAGACGTGCTCATCCAGTTATTTTTTCTGTTCTGTATCTGTCAGGTCGCTTGTTCACTTGTAAAAGTAAAATATGTGGTTGTTTTACATTTTCCTACATATTTTGGTTTGTTCTCTAATCCCTGACATGTTCAGTGTGTTGCTTTATGTAAAAAAAATCATGAGATACTGAAATAACGACAACAGAATATAGGACTTCAAATTTAAACAGATTGTTTCTATTGTCTGCCTCTCAATAACTTGTCAGAGGATGTGTGGTTACCATGGTAACTGGCAGCCGCTTTACCACTTCTTTTAATATTAACTCTATTTGTAGTTCTCATCCAAAGTATATATGTCAAAATGTAGGAATTCTCTTCTTAGCTTAGATTATTACAGTTCACTTCGTCTTTACACGATAGAGCTTTAATCAACATTTGGGACATGGCATTGTGGGTAGCTGGGCTCTCCTGTAGAGACAGGGTGAGAAGTTTGATCAACCAGGAGTAGATCTGCAGCGCCTCCACATCCAGAGGAGCCAACTGAGATATGGTTCAGATGTCTTGTAAGAATGGGACTGGAGGCTTCCCCAGATGCGGAGACCCCCAGAGTAGAGGAGCTAAAGAAGTGGATGTGGAAAGATATGTGTGGTTCTATCTGTGAGAGGTGGTGGAGGAAGAAATTGATGGATGGAAGAAATGACAGATAGATGATGGATGATAGAAATAAGATAGATGATGATAGATATAGATATTATTGATGAGATAGAAGAAACGGTTGGCCTTTTTTGTTTGTTTTGGTTTTCCTTTAAGGTATCAGCTGACCGCGTGAACGCGCTTCTTTCTGCGCGCTCCCAGTAGGTGGAGCCCAGTATTGTGTTAAAGGCGCAGCTGTCGCACGCGCGCTTGCAACACGCAGAAACTCCACAAAAGCTTGGTAAGTTTTTTTTACAAGTCCAGATCTAATCTGGTAGGTTTTTCTCCTCTGGCTTTTTTCAGCGGACCTTCCGAGCGGCCTGAGCCGGACACGGAGTCTGTTTGATCGGACAGCAGAGTCGGACTGATCCCCGGGATCCCTTCAAACCTTAGAAATATAAAAGGCGAGGCCGCAGTTTGAGTAGGCTATTTGTTCTGGTATGAGCCACACCGGGTTTTAACCTGTTTACGTTAAAGTTTTGTTTGGCAAAGTTAAGAAGTTAAAAATCAGCTCAAATTACGTCAGGTTAACTATTTTTAGTGTTCTGATGTTTTGATGGTCTGAAGTAGTTCTGTGTTTTTGTCAGTTTTTGTAGGAATGCAGTTAAGCCTGTAATGATCCAAACCCTCATGGTGACTGCAGGAGAAAATAATATTTTTTCTGCATCATGAGTGAATTATTTAAGATAGACTTAAGTGTCTCAAAAAGCTGCTTTCTTAAAAAATAAAATAAGGAAAAATAAGATACACATTTTCAACACCTATGTAAAAAAGGTTAAACAAACCATATTGATCTGGTGACTTTAGTCCGGCCGCCAATCAGTGTTTTTTTTTTTTTCCCCCAGAAAGAACTGATTGGCATTAAAGAAGGTTCATCACAGAAAGAAACTTCACA
>JARVJO010000001.1:12200171-12235638 GCA_031762555.1 Cynodonichthys magdalenae
CGGTCGCCACGAGGCGGTAGCGGCGCTCTGCGGTGCTCACTGGCGAGGGCCTACAATGCTGCTTGCAGCTTTAATTTTTATTGTTCCTGAAATGATCATCTCTTTCGGGACTTTCTTCCTGTCATGTTCTTCAGGCATGCGTCTCGTGTCTGTTGCGGTCCTCGTTTGGCCACACTTGGCCAGAATATCCCAGCGGTTGAGTCCCTCCCTTCGGAGCCTGTGGATCTGAGCAGGCCACAGGTATTTGTTTGTTTCTTGTGTTCAATTTACACCCTGTGTGTGTGAGTGTGTGTGTGTGGAAGGCTGTGCACAAATATGTGGATTATGAGCTAATAAAAACTGAACAGAATCTTAATGTTTTCTCTGTTTTTCCCCCACAAGAAGCTACTGTACGCCTGCTCAGTTTAATGACTACATCAGCAAAGGGTCGTTTGGTATCCGTCTGTGTGTCTCTGTGTGTTTACGGGTCGCCAACCACATCTCACTAACACAGAAACCTACTATTTCTGCTGTGCTTTGGGTGATTCCACACACGCTCACAGATGTGGACTTAAAAAATGACTCCATATTTGTGCACATGCAAGGAAACGGCTCTAAAACACGCCTTACCTTGAGTTGGTGTCGTTGGTCTGACTCTGAGCGTCGGTCTGTCCCAAAATCAAAGACATGACAAGAAGGCACACGGTCCACACCGGGTTCTCCATCCTGCCGTCCTCACAGGTCCCAGACCCCCAGATCATGAACGACGAGAGAGGGAAAAGGAGGAGGACCAGAAGAAAGCAGGACGGAGGAGGGAGAAGTCGGGGTAGAGGCGTGGAAAGATGTCCGAGTTTGCAAAAGGGAGGGAAGAGAGGAGAGGAAATGATGGAGAGAAGATGGATGAAGATGGAGGGACAAGTCAAAATGAAACAAATCTACAGAGTTGATTACTAGTCGGAGCACTTGTAAAATATGTGTTTCTGCAGGTGTGGGTTGTATCAAATGTGTATACAAACTACTTCACTGCACCTCTTTTTGCTTCTTTGGTGCAAAACTAAACATTAAAAACAATGACTCTACATGATATTTAGTTCCTGAGTTCTTTTTTTAAGGGTTTCTTGAATCAACCTAAAATATAAAAGCTCGTTGGCCCCTTTATTACCTGTTCAACTGTTTGTTTACATAAATAGCTAATCGGCTATTGGAATTATGTTCTCCCTGTGCACAAGTGGGTTTTCTCCAGGGACTGCAGTTTCCTCCCACAGATCAAAAACATGCATGTTAGGTTATTTGGTAACTCTAAAACTCTAAATGTCAAGTTGTGAAAGAGAGGGTGAATGATTGTTTGTCTCTGTGTCCCTGTGATGGACTGAAGAACTGCCCAAGTGTCTCCCATGTCAAACTCAGTAACAGTTGGAGATAGGTGCCAGCTCCCTGCCACAAAGAAGTGAGCAAAAGAAAATGCATGGATAGATAATAAACTGAGGCCTTTCAGTTCAGGTAATGTGTCGCTAACCCCGCCCCCAGGCAAATTTAGAAACATTCCAACAAAGTGGGTGGTGCCAAGAGACACTGAGGGTGACGTAAGCATGTACGGTTTTATAACCAATAGGAAGATTCCACTCCACTAACCACTGTTTAGCCCATAGAGGGCAGCACTAAGATGGTTTTAGACATAATATTACATAATTAAACAAATTTACACGAAAAAGCCAAAATTTGAACGGAAAAATAAAGATATTACCTTTAAGGCACAATTAAGACATTTTTCTTCCAAAAAAAAAAAACAGACTTGGGGTTTAGTTACTTCTAAAGACCTCATTTTAAGCAATAATCTTGCTGTGCATCATATTTAAAAGATATCTCCTGCTGTGAAAAAGTAACAAAGGAACTTTTACTAAAAGCAAAATTTTAATGATTTCTCTTAGGAAAATGTTATTTTACACTAAAAATGAGGCAGTGAGCTCTAGATTTACTTTTTATTAACTATATTTGATATACTGGAGAATAGTATAGTGAAGTATACTTGGCCTTATACTGAAAGGTATGAAGAGAAGTTTAAGACAAAGTACATTAATACTAAGATTTAAATGTATACTTTTTTCAAATGTTATATAAATACTTTCAAATTGTTCTCGGGATTCTGTCTTGTGATTTTGTGAACACATTACAGTGTAGTGTACTTACAGTATGGTCTATGTTTAAGAATACTTCAGGAAGTATATTTCAGTACATAAATAGTGTTCTACAAGTAAGCAAAATTACAAGTACAATCTTACAATTAAAATTAAAATAGTGTTTTAGTAATTCAGAGAGTACTTAAAGTATAACTAAATAAACTGAAATGAGGACTACAACTAGTTTAAAGCAAGCATAGAGAAAAGTATACTTGTGGTATGTTTTAAATATAATTCAACAAGCTAAAATGTGAACCACAAGTGTAAACACTAGTAGTATATTGATGAATGTACTTGAATGTATAATTTGGTAAACTTAAAAAGACTTTATAACGGTATACTTAAAGTATACTTTTTTAAACTAAGAAAAGTCCTAATTAAGTATGAAGAAGTATTAAATCAGTATACTTTCTAGTACACTACAAGTTCATGGTGTATGCTTGATATATTTAAACCTATATTCAAGTATACTTATTAAAATGAACTTCAAGTATACTACTTTTTGCTAAGGGTTAGGTTTTACTTTTGAGTAGATTTTTACTTGTACTTGTGTAAAATTTCAAATGAATAACAGTACTTTTACAAGAGTACGTTATTTTAGTACTCTTTCAAAGTTTGCTAGTTGGTAGCTTAAGTTAGCAAAAGAAAAAGAAGATTTCTTTGTTGAAACAATACTTCTTGGAAATCAATGAAAGGCTAAGGTTTCCTCTTAAATACATTTATGTGTTGAGAATGTGGGATATGTACATGTAAAACTAGACACATTATGTCTGCCAATGCTAAACAGTTAGCTTGCCACTGTGAGAGTGTTAGCATGCTAACATTAGCCCTGATGGGAAGTTTGGCTTTTTTCAGAGAGACTTTCTGGCTCCCAATAGGCTCTTTTATTATCATCTGTAGCCTCATATTTTAGCTTAACTTGGAAAATATGAATGTTTTGTGTTTCACATTTAGTTTATTACAAAAGCAGGCGTTCTTACCTTTGTTTAATATTTTAATCAAATCTTTTAATTTTTAATTAATGGATTGAATATGCTCGGCCTTTGAGGAGATGGACAGATGCTCCACCTGATCGTCACGTCTGTCCCCCCCTCTGTTTTCATATGATCGCTATCCTGTATGTTTTACTTGTTTCTCTGCTCCAACACACCTGATGCAGTGATTAAATCACCTCTTCAAGTTCTGCAGAAGCAGATTAATCACCCATTCTTTCAAATCAGGCATGTTGGAGCAGAGAAACAAGTGAAACATGCAGTATAAGTTTGAACACCTACATCCTATATTTTTGCATGGGATTGGTCACAAAGTGAGCAAAAGGAAAAAAACCTGATTCACTACATAGCTCTGATATGCTTTTGAGTATGACCCATCACTTTTTTAAGTATTATAAACAGTGCATTAGCAGAGCTAAAATATGTTTGTCATTGCTCTTATTAGAAAAGTAACTTATTTATTAAAGCTTATAATTTTAGCTGACTACCTTTGTCTGTGTGCTTTCAGGGCAGCTGCAGACCAGCTGTTTTTAAAAACTGCCAGAGCACCAAAAAACACTGGTAAAGTATAGAATAATTACAAAGATTAAATCGCTTTAAACTAAATCGAGGGAAACCAGTTCATGGAAAGTTCTCAGCCCAAAATAGAAAGCTTATAAGAATCCTTTAAAAGACTAGAATTTAGCATCAACATTAGTTTAGTTGACACTTGTTCCAATCATTGCTGTTGTTACTACAATGTCTGATGAATTTGTGTTTTTTGAGCCTTTGTCTTTTTTAGGCTGCAGTGGCCACGTTGGGTTCAAACCACAGCTGAACAGGAGACAGCGGTCGGGTAAAGAAAGCAGCTGGCCCGGTCTGCTCTTTGCTTCCAGTTCATTCCGGACACTTCTGTGTACGCACGCCAACTGTTGCGAAACACCCACCGGTAAAAAATAGACTGCAAGAAAGATGCAGAAAACCAGCGAAAGAGAAGAAACCAAGCTTCATGTTTTTAAAGGCCTTTCAAGACATTTTTATTGTCATCGTTTTATTTTTTTGTACAAAGAACTTTACCGAAAAAAAATAAAAATTAAGAAACATGAAGAAACGGACACCATAAAAGCTGAGGACATCACGAGCAGATCAGTGTCACAGGGAGGAAAAAGAGTGAGAGAAGAAGATAGTAAACATTTTATTGATTTTTTTTGAGGGCTTTTCGAAATGTAGTCCACTGTTTAACCCCACGAATGAGCACAGGCAACATAAAAGCTTTCTCCACTGACTGTGACGACTTAAAAAAATGTAAAAAAAATACTGTTTGTGATGCTTTTTACGAAGTTTTTGACGGCTCATTGCAGAGACGTAAAGTGCCACACAAAGTGTACGTTAACTGCAACTCCAGTGTCAAAAATACAGTTTCTGTTCACAAGATTATCATGATTGTTTCAAATTAAAAAAAAAAAAAAAGTAGATTAAATTAAAGGTTTTACAGCGCAGATTAATTCTTGGGGGCGTTTTTTCCCCCCGTTTATAGGGGATAAAAGTATAAAAAAATACATATCATCTTAAAAATTACCTGACATCTACTGAACACTTTAATGTAAAAGCTCTTATTTATTTGGATTTTTATTTATTTTTTACAAAAACAGTTTTTTTACAGGAGTTAAGTGAGAGCAGGATAACGAAAACAATCAATATGAAGAGAAGTCAAAGAGCTCCTCTTAAGAGGGATGAAACCTTTTCTCTTCCAACACGTTCACATTCCTCCAACAATTATCAGACATTTTTAATAAATATATGAACGAGGGAAGAAAGAACTAATTCACTCTCTAAAACTGAGTGTTTTTATATGCAGATAAAACATATTCTGCACCTGAATGTCCCAGCGGAGCTCGTTTTTCTGACATCGCCGCCACGAGCTCAGAGTCCTGGAAGGTGCATTTTTTCCTTCTCAAATTTAAATCTCTGCTTTTTCTTCAACGGTTTCTGAGGCTGGGCTCCGCTTCCCCGCAGTCGTGTCTCCGCCGTCGTTTTGTGTCGTTTTCTTTAGCGCCTCCTCGTCTTCGTCCTCTGGCTGGACGCCAGCCATGGGCGTCTCGGTGAGGTTCCCCTCAGCTGGGTTGGCGCAGTCCCCCTGAGCATTCAGCACGGTGCAAAGCTCCATCTCGTGGATCTCCACGTCGAACGGCGTGGCGGGGGGCACAGAAGGGGGACACTTGCAGCCCGTGCAGCCCTGAAAAAAAATAAATAAATTAAAAACACAGAGAAAAGGTACTCGTTTGCATTTTATTTTTTCTGCGGGTTGTGGCATGAACGTGGCATTTGGCCAAGCGGAGCTTACAGGGATGTTGATGGCTCGCGGCAGGCGTCCCGTCCGGATCCAGGGATGAACTTGGCTCAGCTCCTTCTTCTGGTCGTCCGTGAAGCGAGGCTGGTGCTTCTGCAGGTTCCTCAGGGCCTCGCGGTCCTCCTGCAGCACCGTCTCCAGGTTCCTGTTGTTAAACACAGGACAGTGTTAACGTGCTGCCTGTCAGATTGGTTAGAATGAGCCAAAATATCTAGTATGGCAGGCCATTGTGACATATAATCAAAACACAACAATACATTTTTTTTCTTTTCAATATAGATTTTTTTTAAGTTAGATTTGAAAACAGAAGTCAAACATTTCTACTTGTAAATAGTTTATTAATAATTTATTTAACTTTACAGTTAAAATGGCTGTTTTACATCAACGTTTTAGACATTTTCTTCAGGACAAAATGATGTCACTTTCCTTATTGGTGTGTGTTAACCTCTCAGCTGCAGATTAAAACCATAATAATATCAAACATAAACATCTGAGGGAGAAACTAATTTCATATATTTGTAATGTGGCTGTTAGATGTAATAACTTCCATTGAATGTTTTATGGTAAAATATAATTTTATCAGCTGCACAAGTTATGAATAATGGGTCTTCTTAATCTCATTTTACAAGTATGTATTTGGAATTTTTTATTTTAAATATCTTAGTTGAAAATCATGTGGTTTTATAGATTTAAATTAACTTGTAAATCTAGTAATTTTATTTCGATATGTTCGTTTATGATGTACAGAATTTGTTCAGTGTTCGGTCCATCGTACCTGACAGGAAGTTGATACGTCATCATGACCTTGTCGTCTGTGTTGGCCATCAGCAGCCAGATGGGGTCCTGCAGGACGCACTTGATGAACTGCTCCTCTCCGTTGCCACCTCCTCCGCCGCCGCCCTCTGCTGGCTGCTTACGGGAGTGATCGTTCTCCGAGGAGTCGATGCTGCCGAAGTACTTGCTGGTGTGGCTGCCCTGGCTGCTGCCTGAGGAGACGACAGGTCGAATCGTTATTGGAAGCTTTAACTAAACTTACTGAAGCAAAACATCTTAAATTCACCTGCTGAGACGTTAAAGAGTCAACTCATCTAAAAAACAGTTTCATGTGCAAATTCTTAATTTCACATTTAAGGTTCTTATAGAACCTAGAATTAGGTTATCCAAATTTTCTCACACACATTCTGACTATAGTCAATTTTAAATAGTGCGTCTTTTCAGAAGTTCTAAATCAGTCATACTCTAGTTATTCCCCAGAAAACAATTTTCTTCAAAGAGCTTTTTGGTATTTTTGCACTGTTGGAGTCAGAAACATGTATTTAAAAAAGACTAAATCTATGTGTGTGTGTGCACAGGGCAAAAATCTGTGGGTGAATTTTTCTGGCAAATTTGTATAGAAATACGTTTTTACTGTACGCTCTCTTTTTATAACATTCAGAACACGTGCCTCGCCTCGTGCATTAATAATCACTGAGGAACAGTGGTTTCCACCGATATGTACCCTAACACAACATCAAAGAAACAAAAAAAAACCACAAGTGTCACTTCACAAAACATGAAACAGAAACGTTCGCCGGTGACGTAGAGAAAAAGGAAACGTGTTTGTTTCGGTTTGTCTGTGCTGGAAAGAAAAACTGCTGAAAGGACAAAAAGAAACGAGTTCAAAACAAAGAACCTGCCATCCCTCATCTTTACCTGCCTCTTCTCTCGGGGAGCTGATGCTTCTGTCCATCAGTCACTATGTTTACATCACAAAATTCTTTGATCGAATTGAATTGTATTCAAGTTTCTATTAGAAATGTATCGCAATATGCTGAGAATCAATTTCTGCACTGGGGATTAACAGAGCATGTTTTTGGTGATGCACCTGGAGAAAACCCACACAAGTAAAGCATGAGGTCAAACCAGAGTTCTGTTCTGACACAAAACATCAAAAATCCTGATTGATGTTATTTTTTTGTTTCTACTCAAACAGAGCAGATAACTCAGATAGTCAAAGACTAAGATTATACAAAACAAACATCAGTCTGCTGTAAACACCTACTGTAGGCAGCACTCAATCTTCTACAAAATAGAAAAGATAAATAAAGAGGTTATGAAACAGTTGGACTGACAGAGCCCAGACCTTGAGAATAATAAAAGTAAAAAAACTCCCTCAAAGTAGCAACAACAAAAACAGTCAGGCTGTCACTTGTTTATGTAAGGTTTTATGTAACGCTCAGATTTACTGTAAATAAAGAGGTGATTTAGAAAAAAATAAACATTTTGTGAACCCTGACAACAGTTTTGACAGAAACTGTTCTAACATCCATCATCCAGGAAGAAGGACATGTTGGAGTGAAACAGTGACCTCGCACTCTTCCTCTCTGTGATGTCATCAAACTAAAAACGTAGATCTGAGGTGTGTGTTGGAAACAAGCAAAAAAAACAAACAAACAAACATAAAAATCTACTGACTGGTGCCGCTGGTGCCAGAGGAGCTGCAGCCGTTGGAGCCGGAGCCGGAGCCTGAGGACCTGGTGCCTGAGGACCCCGAGCCAGAGGCAGCCGAGCCGGTGCCTGAGCGGGAGTCTTCCTGCAGCAGCAGGTCCAGCAGGTCGCTGGAGGTAGACATGGCATCCTGGTTGGACTCAATCGCTTCAGCCTGAAGAAACATAACATTTTGGTAACTTCAAAATAAACATTTATTGTAACAAAGATCTATAATAATTTCATCCGCTCACTTTCAGAGTTGTAGATGTTTTAGTCAAATCAGTTAGTGCTCAAAGTGTGTGTTGTGAGTGACCCTCAGTTACTACCACACCACATTTTAACTCAGAATCTGTAAAACTGACTGATTATTTGTATGTTCACCAAAAGTTCGAGTGATTACTTTCTGAGAGTTTCATTAAGATCCATCCAATGGTTCATGAGATATTTTGCTAACAGACAAATACACTTTTGCCCTCCTTCGCGTTTTGGCAACAATTAAAGAGAAATTTGAAATGACATGAGTGAAAAAAAATCACTTACATTCTCCGTTTCCTTGGAAGTATCATCAGAACTCTGAGCTGAGTTTTGGCCCCCAGTGGCCCCGCCCTGTGCAGAAGGCGGGGCCTGTTGTGACGTCACCAAAGCCGTGGCGACTTCTAGGCGGTTGCTCGGCGGCTCCTCCAGCTGCAGCAGGTTGAGAGGCGAGGAGCAGCGGGACTGGAAGAGGGGGGACTCTGCGCCATCGCGGTCGGCGGGGGTCTGAGTGAAGGACTGTGGTGTGCTGCTGCGGGACAGGGCGCAGGGACCTGGGATGGGGACCGGGTTGGAGACGGGGGGGATGGGGATGGGCATGGGGATGGGGGCCGGGGCGACGCCGGGGTAACTGAAGTTGGGGTTGTAGAACTGTCCGGGCTGGGCGATGGGCGCCCCCATTTGGGGGAACATGTAGTTGGGCAGAACGAGGGCCATCATGGGTGGCACCATCTGGGTCGGGGGGAAACGTGTTGGGTCGTGGACGGGGAGGGGCTGCGCGAGCGGTGGGTAGACGGGGTAGATTGGAAGCATACCAGGGGCGAAGGGGGCGGAGGGAATGCTGGCCTGGGAGCCCACAGAGGGCCAGGAAGAGGAGTTTGTTGGCGCTCCGAGTGGTCCGCTCAGGGTCACCGGGACCGCGTTGACTCGGGGATCCTGATGATTTACGCTCAGGCCTAAAGAGCTGTGCTGGTCCGACGACTCCTGGTGCTTGAGTCTCTTTCCACCGCGGCCCCATCTGTGACCGGAGCCGCCTCCTGCTGCTGGGTAATCCCGAGAACAGCGAACCCCTGAGGACAAACCACATCACTGTTTTAAAGCTTCATCAGCTGTTTGATGTTTAACTGGTCTTTTGCTACTTTTAGCATCAAGCTAATATTTTGTTGGTCTTAAACATCTGTTCAATGTTTTCACCAGAGTAAAGAAATATGCCGTCATTAGCAAACAAAATACATTTTAGAACCACTGACACACTGACCAGATCATTCACATACAAAATATACTGCTTTGGTCCAAGTACAGAACCCTGAGGAACTCCACAACTAATATTACATTATTTACCTGAACAAACTGTTTCCTGTTATTCAGATAACTATCCTCTAAGTGCATATTTACTCAGCTTTTCAGGGAGAATGGTGTGGTCAATAGTGTCGAAGGTCTTCTTCAAGTCAACAAAAAAGCTAACACAATACTGTTTTTAATCAACTGCTGTTATCTTTCACATTAATTCCATGAGAGCCATTGATGTTGAGTTATTTGTTCTAAACCCATACTGATTACTACTTAAAATATTCTGTTTATCCATGAATCGATCTAATCTGGATACAAATAATTTTTCAAAAATTTCTGAAAATGGTGGCAACAAGGATATTGGTCTGTTATTATTGAACAAACATTTCTCACCATTCTTATAAAGAATGTTAATTATAACAAAGACGCTCAGCACTCGCGCTGCAGAAAAGGCTATTTCTCAAGTTATTTACAGTAACTCTAACCGAGCAGAGTTTGTGTGTGAGTGTGTTTGCTGCTACCTCGGGACAGAGCAGCCGGAGTCGTGTGGCAGCGCACGGTCGAAGACGCCGTCTGATCGAAGACGCGCAGCTTGCTGAGGTCCTTGAAGCGGTCGAGGAACGCCTGCTCCTCCTGCTGGGTGTGGGCCGAGAGCACTTCCTTGGTCAGTCCTAACCGACTGGCTCCTCCCCCTCCTCCACTTCTCCAGCTGTCTCTCTCCGGCTGACTGGCCTGAGGCTGAGGAGGAGGTGGGGGTGGTGGAGGGGGAGGAGGAAGGGTTGACGGGGTGACGCTGGCGGACAGCGTTGAAGCACACGTGAGAGGCCTCAGTGTGGCGGTGGGAGGGGCTGGTGTTGTGGTCGGGGGAGGGGCCAGGGTTGGAATAGGTGGAGCGTCTTCCATGATGATGTCTGACAGAAGACAAAGAACGACCGAGTGTTAAAAAAAAACATTTAAAACTTTTAGTTCTTTTTAAATGTAACATTACAATAAACTTATTTTTTCTACAAACACTTAGGCTTCAACAAATACAAGTTTAGCTGACTTTATTTTGGAAGAGAGGAATTTAAAACATTGTAACAGCCTTTAAAAGCTGAAAACACTCAGCGACACACAGGTCTGTGTCACTTTATCATCATTTATATAATTTAAAAGTATAACTTAAAAGAAAAAAACACACTAATCATTAACATGTCACAAAAGCAACAGAACAGCTTCCCTAGACAACTAAAAGTTCTGTTTTTATTTTTTAATTTTCTTATTAAATCCAGAGATTGGATGTAAAGATACACAGCGAGCTCTATTGCTCTGATATTCCTCTACGTTTGCCCAAAACAAGTTTCTCCTCGACACCGTTTTACGTGGGCACCGTCGTCGTGTCGTGGACTTCTAAAGACTTCAACAATAAAAAAAAACAAATCTGGTTTTCGTCACTCTGTTTCACATTATTCGAGATGTAGGCGAACCTTTTTTTCTTTTAATGTTTCACTCAAACTGGTTTGACTCTTTAAGAAAATAACATTCAAATATTCAAAATATTAAATACATAAACAAAACAAAGACATATTTCTATGTTGGTTGGAGATTTTTTTTCTTGAGTACTGCTGCAAAACTTAAGCTGTTTAAAGAAAAAAAAAAAAAAAAGGAAGACGTTAAAATGTAAACAGTAAAAATCAGCTTAAAAACAAAAAGAGCTACAGATGTGATGAGATAAGAAACAGAGTGCTGCATGAGTTTACCCACCATCTACAGTTTGATTTTACACTTTTGGAAAACCATTCTCAAAAATTTGGCCCCATCCACACAACTCCAGTAAAAACAAACAAATAAAAATTTAAAAGATTTGAAGGGGGGGGGGGGGGGTTAGCTGAGTGGTGCTGAGAGCCATGTGTGTATTTACTAGTTTGTATATTAGAACTACAATATATTGGATTTTAGAGATATGGTGCACTAATGATCCTTTTTTTAAATGTTTTTTTAAACTATGTTTGAACATACATTTTCTCTGGTATCTACCAGGGAGTGCTGTAGCACCCTCAGCACCCACACTTCCAACAACCTTGTTGGCGCCTTTATGTAAACCAGAAATGTGAAGCTTTTCAGAAACAAAAGTTGGAGCCTGTTTTCATTTTACCCTCTAAAAACTAAAACAATTCAGCCATTCTTACATTTTTTTCTTTTTCGTTTTTGCTTTTATTCTGAAAGCATCGTTCAAATTGGAAGCCTGAATCATGCACAGAAAATAGATTAAGTTCTCAGATGTAAAGACACCGTTTTACTCCTGAGACCAAAAACCAAAATGGCCACAAATCACATGTTCTGACAATGTTTAAAGAAAACCTAGCCACACCCAGGATATGATGTCATAGTAAACAAGGAAGCCCTCTAAAACAAGTTCTACATTCCTGAAATGTAAAACATTTTTTACACACAACTGAAGCGAGGCAAAAACATCTCTTCTCTTACTGTTTAAAGATTACAATAGATAGATTAGGTATCTGAAATCCGGTTAATCAACAACAACATATCTAAAGCTATCAAACCTGATTGTGTGCTGAACTGAGATGAAAACAATATTTAAGAAAAACATTTGTGGTAGAATCTTTATGCAAGTTAAGAATGTTTATCAGTATTTTGATGTCGTTAAAGTGGACGCTCTCGCCCCCTAGTGGCGCAGCCTGGGTAATACAATGTTTTTGTTAGATTTAAGTAAAAAAATACATTCATAAAAGCTTCTGGAGTCGTGTAGACAGGGCCTGTAAGAAATAAAGTCTGCCTGTCCTGTACAAACTGTTTCATGAGGTTAGAAAGTTGAATGGAAAGAAAACAAAACAAACAAAAATCTTTTTTTCCAGCGTTGACCTGCGGAGAGTGAGAGTGTTGACGGTGCCCACCTGACTCGGGAGGCTTCTTGTCTCCTACATGGACGATGGTGCTGCTGAAGCTACACTGAGACGTAACTGAGGCTACACTCTCTGCCTTGGAGGCCATGGTCAGAGGCGGCAGAGGAGGTGGTTCACCTACGAGGTTAACTGAACCACCTGAAGAGAAATCATCATCACAGTTCACAGAAACACAGCTTTGTTAGTGATCGAAGGAAAGTGCAAACTCATGAGTCAAGCTCACATTACTTTAGATAATTAGCTTAAACTGCTTCTAATTACATTTGAGAGAAACTTAATGACTGGATAAATGTCACAGCTCAAGTACCTTTGCCGTTTCCGCTGATGTCGGGCTGTTTGTCGTCATCGGATGTGGAGGAGGAGGTGTAGGAGGAGGAGCCACACTTTCTTTTGATTGTGGTGGGAATGTTACAGCTCTCCAAATATCTGTAGAAATTAAAAACGCAACATTATAGAGTTAAATGCTTACAAACGAGTGGACAGAAATGTTCTGTCTTGCTCACGAACCTGATGATGCTGTCCAGGCAGTTGATCTGCTGGTAGGAGTACCCGGTAGACGGCTCCTTCTGCACAAGAGGTGCAGGAACCAGAGCTTTAGGTGGTTGTATTAGGTCTTCTATCAGACCTCTGATTGGATCACTGTTGAAGGCTCGGATTCCCGCTGCGCCTTGATGGAAAACAGAACACTCAGGAATGAAAACTGAACATTTCGTTTTCTTTGAACCAAAAGAAGCTCAGCGTTTGAAGTTTGTTTTCATGTAACTTCTGAGCTACGAAAAAAAAAAAAAAAACAGTCAACCGTCCTTTCATCTCACCTGTGTTGGTGGTTTTTCTTGGTGGTGGGCGGTTGCGAGACTCAATAAAAACTTGCTGGCCGTTGGTCTTCACCGTGTGAACGTCTTTGCAGATTTGTTGGAACGTCATCTGGGAAAAATAATCTGTTATTATCTGAAGGACAAGAGTGACTCTCTTCCAATTCAGCAATATTTGTCGTATAAAAAGTAAAATTGGGTCATTCAGGAAAAGGTCAGCCTAATTTACCCTGTGGAATAATATCAGGTAATGTTTCTTACAAATCAGGTTAATTAATCTACAGCCAATATGAGTTTGATCCAAACATGTATAATGCATTTTATGGTTAATTTTGTATTTTTTTAATCAAAATTGCACCCAAAATAAGTAATGAGTTTTTTTTGAAAAGTTTATATTTATGTCCGATTGACATAAAATTTGAGATACTGTGCTGTGGGATCACAATAAACAAATATATCAAGTTTCAACAAATTCTGATAGGTTGGGATGACTCAACGGCGTCAGTGTGGAGACTCACAGGTTTGTGTGAAGAGACGGCGGCGACGGCGACTTCGTCCACGGCGGGGCCGTTGCTGTCGCTGGAGGAGTGGGCCGAGGCACTGAGGTGCTGCTGGTGGGAGTGGCGGGAGCCCCGCGAGCCGCTGGAGCCCAGCGAGCTGTAGCCCTGAGAGCCACCGCTGTGCACCGGCTGCACCAGGAGCCGGTGGATCCGCTCGCTCAGCTGGACGATGTCGGGGGTGGTCACCCGGCTCTCGCAGCCCATCGGTGGTGTGAAGACATCTTCATTCAGGGGGCTCCTAAAAATAAGAGCTGATGAAACTTCCACTCAAAAATATTTCAGCCCTATGAGGCGTTCTAGCCACTAAAACACTTAATAAAATAAACATTGTATTGTTTTGTTTGTTGTTTTCTAATAAATTACATTTGATATTGTTGTCAATTATCTTTAAAAAGCATTAAAATTTTAAAAATTTTGTTCCTCAATGTGTTTTGTTACTGTTCTTTTCTAAGCATTAGTTACATGTAAAATTTGTTTAGGGTTTGGTATTAAGTCTTAACTGCCATATTTGGGCATAAAGATGATCTTTGTTGCAAAATAAACTTTACCCAATCGTGACTTTTTGTGATTTAAACTAAAGATCAGGGCTTAGAACTGAAAATAAGATCTAGGCACAAAGTGGAAAGCTTGTATTTTTATTGAAATACTTTATATATAAACACTTATAATCTGTTTGATGTGCTCGACCTTTGATAGCAGCCGAAAATAAATCCATTTTCTTTGTTTTGACTCATATTTTGTTTGACTTAAACTCAGAATATTTGTTCAACTTTTAACTCTATGAAACAAAAAATATTCTAAATATCAAGTAAAACTGTCTTATAGTAAGAAACTAAAACAATACATCCTTAAAATATAATAAAAAAAAAAAAAAAAAAAAGAAATGCTTACGTTCGGACTTTGTGACGGCCGACAACGAACGCCACTTTTCTGCTCCAGGGGTTGACGAAGGACGACCAGCTGGTGTCGATGGTCAGATATTCTCCGCTGCGGGCGCACATCCTCAGTGGTGAGTAGTCGAACGGCTGCCCTGCAAACTGAAAGACTAGAAACAGACAACAAGATGTGTTGAAATCAAACAACTGTTTTCAGCCAGTAGTTCTGTAGGAAATGCCTTTTAATGGTAAAAGCTGCGAAAAGCAAAATTTGTCTTTTCCTTTTAGAAAACCTAACTTTAAAAAACTAATAATTAAGATCATTATAACAAAGTCTGGCTCCCTTCATTTTCCTATCTTTCCACAGTAGGGGATAAGCAGAACGGACTCACTCTTCTCATGAATAGCCACCATCGTGGGCCGGTCCTCGGGGTGGATGTAGAGCAGGATGGGGGTTCCCACCAAGTCCTGGGGCAGGTGGCCCAGCAGAGGTACTGCCCTGAAAATAACAAAAATTAAATAAAAGATTACAAAATGTCCAAAATGTGACTTTTATCTTATTTTGTGAAGGGCGTGCCTTTCAAAATAAAACATAATTTAAGACAGACATTTGTTTCTCTGTGAATATGGCTAACATGAACGAACACTGTTATTACTTTCTGGTTATTTTAAACACAAACAGCAGAATAAAGTGTTGCTGTGAGCGAGCGGCAACAAAGACGGGGTCGCCCACCTCTCATCAACGTCCTGAAAGAGGCAGCTGGGAGTGTGACTGGTGGTGAAGATCCTCTTGTCTGGAGGGATACGAGGAGCTGACGGGCACAGAGGAAACACAGTTTAGTTTAAACCTTCAGTTAACCTGACTGAATCACAAACCAGCACATACAGGGTTAGTTTTTATTAAACTGGTGTGTATTTATGTAGAGGATCATGGTCCTTCACACCAATTCTGAGACGGTTTTGCCTTTTTCATTCTTTAAACACGGACTACAATCTGTTAACATTCTGTAACAGAACACCTGGTATTTACAAAGACTTTGGACCTTTGAGTGTGAGAACCAGATTTCATCACTCAGCTTTGTCTTTTACTGAAAAAAAACCCCTAACAAAAAGTAAATATGATAAACTATGAACCGCTGCACTAAATTATTAGTGGACTGTTACTGCCATGTGTTTTAAGCCCTTTATGGTAAACAAAAAATAAAAATTAAAAACTGCTCGTGTAGATAAAAGAGAAAAGAATCTGTGGTTTAAACGTATCAAATACCTTCATATCCAGAGTGAACTCTCTCTGCGATGAGAAGGCAGCAGGGCTGTGGCTCGGCGGCGTCAGAGTCTCTCAGGGTGAGCTGGTAGGGCGTGAGGCGAAAGGGATAGTAGCGTATTTCGCCACCCTGCACCCGGTCGGCGCTGATCCGACAGAACATGGACTTCTCCTGCGTGCAGTCGACAGGAGGAGAGGCTGGAGGGGAGGGCAGAGTCAGTCACACTTCACAGTAAAACTCCACACTTTTTTATTTTTTTCTCTTTTCAGACAGAATTAGGGAAGGATGGTGACTTTTGAATACTTGAAGACTAATTAATAAAAGAGGAATTTGAGGCGTTAAAGCATCCGTCACAGTTTTGCTATTTTATTTTATTCATTCATTTAAAAATAAACGAAAGAAGCTATTTACAATAAAAACAAAAAGAGTCATAAATTAAATAAAATGAAGCAGAAAAAAGAAAAAACTCTTATCAGATATGCCCTGTTTTCTACACCAAAAATTTGGGACACACCTAGTTTTTCATTCAGGGGTTTACCACACATCCTGAAAAACTTAAGAGCCTAAGTGTTTCTCTGACATGGTTTTTTATTTTGAAAGGATAATAAACTATGGTCACAGGTTGAATGTCAGGAGAGACGGGGAACAGGATGAAACAATCAAAGAAAAGTCTAATTACTGACAAATTCAAAAACCAGCTGACCTGAGCCGATGCAGGAGGCCCAGGGGGGCAGGCGGCAGGGGGCTGTGCCGCTGTAGAAGGTGCTGACGTCCTGCGGAGCCAAAAGTTCAGAGAACATTGTCCCCTGGAGACACTCGGGCTTACAGCGCAGCAGAGACGAGCACTGCGGCGAGACGTACACCACCTTCCCCGACAAGAACGACACGGCCATGGAGAACGTGTCCTAAAGAAAAGGCGAGACAAGCTTTGACTTTTGAACGTTCTCTCGACTTAAATCCTTTCATTTGGCGGCTTTAAATGTTTGGAGGCTGCAGCGAAAAGGAACAGAAACACAGATTCTGTCGGGGCTTTTTACCGTGTTTTTGAGCGTGTACTCTGACGTGATGGTGTCGAGCTCCTCGATCGTGAAGGTAGACAAGTCCAGGCTGCAGCCATGACATTCTTCCACACTCCACTGGTGGTAGTACTCCCTGTTGGCTGCAAACATTTCACACACCAGGGTTAGAGAGACATTTATCCAGAAACAATCCATCGTCTGTTGGGATAACGCACGCAGCCCCTCACCTCGGACCTGCCTGACACACTGAAGAGCGTATTTGAGCGCACTCAGGGTGCTGGAGTGGCCCTTGGCTTTGCGCTCAGGTGGCAGGCGGAGCTTCAAATCCTTGATGGCCTTCATGAGCTCTTTCTGGGTCTGGAGCCTCGCCGACTGGTTGCTGCTGCAGCCGGAGGTGGAGGGGGGGTCGTGCTCCGAGCTGTTGGACAGCAGGCTGTAAGCCAGGGAGCTGTTGGGGGGCGACAGACTCTGGAAGTTGGAGCTGGACAAAAAAATAATAAAAAAAATTTGTTAAATTTGTTAAATCCAGATACTTTTGAGGAGCTTGGCTTTCATTTAAGCTGCTTTTTCCACTCATTTTAATCCGACCGTTTTCACAGAAATATTCTTTTATTTTTACTTTTAACCCATGTAGCTCTGATTTAGGAGTCATTCAGACATAAAAACACATTTTGTTCAAACAGAACCTTCAGGAAGTGTGAAAAACTGTAAAAAATTAAAACACAGTAAAACTAAAAGGTGGTATACAGCTATAGTTTTATCGTTACCAATTCAGAGAAAATCAGTGGAAAAATGACACAAGTTTCCAGGAATCTGCTGAAGATATTCTGTGCAGCAGCTTCAGATTTCTACTACTGATAAAAGCACGGTGAGGTCACAAGACTCGAAGCATTTCTGTAGAAACGTAGCTTAAATCTGAATATACCAAGTGTAAACATATTTTAATTAACAATTTATATATATTTTTAATAACTACAGCAGAGAATATTAAACAAACAGGATCTATAACACTGTTAATTACAGTGATGGCTTCAGTTTAGGTTTCTGTGAATTTTATTAGACTCTACAAAGTAATTTGTTGATCCTTTTGCAAACATAAAGTCAAAATTTGCTCTAAAAGCAATCAGAGTATGAGTTGAAGATGATTCTTAGTACTACCATGTTAAATATTAGCATAATATCTGCTGAGTTAGTTAAGTTAGTTGATTTTGTGTTTGATAATGGTTCTAAGCTGTGGAGGACTACTGTTTCTATGCAGGAAATACCACGTAGAGCTCAGTTCTTCATGTCAAAGTTAAACACGAAGCATTGAAATTAATTGCAGCTGGCTCTTTGGGGTTTACTATAAACCTCATGTGGCCCTCAATGAAAATAAGTTAAACTGATCTACGTCTAGCCTAATATTCCCAAAGAATTTCCTTTTACAGCTGCACAAACACTCACTGATCAGCATCAGAACATTAATTTTAAGTTCAGAAATGCTTGAGCGAGTCTGCAGAACACTAATAAACATGAGAAGCTCACGCAGCCGTTCTCCTCATACCTCTTGTGGCTCTCTGTGGTTTCCAGCATCACACCGGAGTCCTTCCCGTTTGAAGAGCTGTGACTGTGGGAGCTGCGTGTGGACTGGTGTCCGCAGGACGTGCTCCCCCTCGCCATCCTGCCCTCGCTCTCCCTCTCCCCGGAGTCGTTCCCGCTGGACAGCCCGTCCATGTCGTCCGAGTTCGACCCTCTTTGGTCTCCGGACAGACTTCCAGATCCCGATCCCGTCGTGGGGGACGACGACCCCCCTCCGGCTGCGTTCTCCTGCTCCTGACTGCTGACATCGGACTGCTCGCAGATGGACGCATTTATCTCATGCGACTCTGCCTGCTGGTCCTCCTTCTTGCTGGCCCCGGCCTCTCGTACCCGAGTGCTGCTGCTGGGCGTAGACGCGGAGCTGTCATAACTCATAATAAAGTAGAACGGCTGGACGGCTCGACTAGAGCAACTCAAAATTAAGTGGGACTACTGTGTAAACACATGTGCACCATAGTGGCAGGTAAAAAGAAAAGAAAAGTGAATTCTTGTTTTAGGAGTTTTGAGTAGAGATTCCTCCTAATTGCATGTATGTTTTAAAGCGTCACAAATCTGTTTTGGATTTTGTGGAGAAGAAGTGTCACTCAAAGTCGCACAGACAACAGATGAACTCCTTGTTATGAAACAGCCTTGGCATCAGTGCTCGAACAGATGGGATGAGCGATGGAGCGGCAGGGTGAGAAAACCAGCTCTTGGCGAGGGCAAAGAAAACAAAACAAAAAAGAAAACTCCTTTAATTCTTCTCTGGTCTTCTCGCCTTCTCAGAGATGTGTTGCTCTCTGTGTTCAAGGCCACCTAAAATAAAGAAATGTAAAAACACAGAAAAAAAAAAGCTTTAGAGATTGGAAAACAAACACCTTGTACCTCTGAGAAGCTAAAGTTTTGAATAAATTCATTAACAGTTTATCTTGATGACCTTCAAAGAAAACCTGAACATGACCATGAAATGTTTTCTCAGAGTGTAACATCGTGTGAGCGTTCCTGAGCCGCAGACTATTTACACATAAAAAACACACCTCATGTTGTGCACAGAATGACTAATCCTAAAACCTATTTGCATTCTGCAAGTGCGTATACATCTGAATATAAAAGGAGGGGAATTAAAGCCAACATTACTTTAGTCGTCATAGCCCGGTCCACTTTTACCCAATCAAATTAAACACAACTCTCTGGTACATCAGGGTTTAATTAGCAGTAGGCTCTTATACATTTATAGTAACCACCTACGCAAGTGAAAGTCTAGAGCTATTTATTTGCGGAAACGACACCTGCTAATCCCTTAAGAGCTGCAGATGCGACCGCAAGACAAAACACTACGTCTAAGTCGCCAATCCTCTCAAGTTTTATACACCTGGCGGCTCCACAAGCCCCTTTTACCTGACTGGAACAGGCGTGCAGAGGTGCTTTACTGCCGAGTTTGTCCAGGACAGGTTTATGTGCTCCTTCAATCCTGACGCAAAAACCAAATATGGCCGTGAGGTAACAGGTGTGTGCAGCTGATGACGACCGTATCGGAGTATTTGAGTTCGGTGCGACCGAACTGCCCCCGTCCTCGGATACTAAAATGCTAATCAGCATTATGTTTGGTCAGATGGGTGATGCAGACAAGCACATGAAGAGCTGTGTGCTCTGTGGCCCAGATGGACGGGGAGCAGGAGCAACAACAGGGAGATGGGAATATGCAAGCAGGGAGCGAGAGGGTTGTCAAGGCAATCGCATCCATGCATACTTCAACAGTTGGTTGCAGGAGACATAAAGATGTGATGGTGAACAGCTACTAAAATATACAAATGAAGCAAACCAGGACAGCTGAAGTGTACAGATGAACCAATCAGAATTTCTCTCTAAATCCTGAACTCAATGAGCTGCAACTGTTGGAAACAAAACTGCAAATATAAATCTTCACTTAGAGACACGCTGAACTACATGCTTGCATAAATTCTCAGCAAAATTTGCCTCAAATTTTGTATACACAGACCAAAACATACAGCTTTTATGTGCTAAAATTATATAAAAAAACAAAAACTAACAAAAGGCTCTAGTAACGACTGTGAGGATTTTGAAATTAGCTCAAAGGGATATGATGCAAATGACTAAGCATTCTGATTTTCTTGAAACTTAAAGACGTAACATCTGCCAAAATGCTCAGTATTTCTATGTTTTACATTTTAATTTTATGCTTCTTTTTTTACATTACTAAATGACAGGTTTTTGCAAAATTTATGTTAGAAAACAGCAAATATTTATACCTCTGTTTCAGCACAGCTCATTCTTATGTAATATTTTGCTTTAACGCCCTCCATCACTCAACCTCCTCCCCCAAAATGCCTCTACTTCTGCTGCCTCCCGTCTGCACATCCTTTTGTTGCCGCTCTGTCTTGTCAGGTGGTCGGAAATTGAGTCTGAATTATTTTACTGACTCAATAAGTCAGTCTGAAGAGTACTTGTCAATGTTCAAATGTAAACAAATGACTCATAATTGTTGGCAACAGAATGTGATTCTGCTAATTTCAGTCATTTATTACAAAATGCAGCAGACTTCTGGTGGTAACTGAAGCTTATTTAATTTTTTAAATCATACTTGCAGTGATGGGCACAGCTAACCTAAATGTTAGGTTCACTAACCACCAATCTGCTAAACAAAAATCTTAGCCCTGCTAACAATAAACCGCTAACCACTAAGATGACTGTCACTCAGTCGTCACTACAACAAACCTGTTAGTTTCTATTGGTTTAATTTGAAGGTGGGTGGAGTCTTGTGTGGCAAATCAGCCAATCCAAACCACTTACAGCTGTCTAAAGTGATACTTCTAGTTTACCCCTTTCAGAATATAAGAACTTCTAGATCAAGTTTGTAACTTTATAAATACCATATTCTATATGTAGTCAATTTGTATCAGTTACTTAAACATTGTTAGATGCTATTTTACTTAATTTTCCTGCTCTTAGTTTGAAGTTTAGCTGCTAAAGATGTTACATGCTACACACATGGCGCCTATTGCATCTGGAACTGCTTGTAAGAGGAAAAAGAGTTTATTTAATTTGGGATAAGTGGCGTTTAAACAGAAGTTTAACACTTGAGAATTTTTTAGTGGACTTAAAATTAAGGGAACCTAATTTAGCAGAATCTAATCGGTCCACAAGCGGTTTTAGAAGTTAGCAAAAAGGTTCATCCACTAAATGAGAAGCTAGTTCTGCTATTAGCGGTTAGCAAAACTGTGCCAATGACTGTATACGTGATACACATATACAACTAAATTGAAAACTTAAATATCACATATGTTGACAACTATTATTTTAAAAGACCATGGCTTATTTTACATGAATAAACACGGATTTATTTATTTCCATCCCTAATAAATAGTGCACAATGCCAAATATCAGAAAGCCCCGTTAATCACAGACTGTACGCCAACTAGGGCTGCAGGATATTAGGAAAACCTGTACATATTATGTAGTGTTGATGCCTTTCTGCTCTGGGTTCAGAGCAAAAAAAAAAATTTGATTTCAGCATGAATATGAAGAGATCCATCCAACTGACCAAATGCATGAAGGGCTCCATTTGATTGGTGAAATACTTCAAGCTTCTGTCTGAGTGACAAAACTCATCAATGCAAACTTTTGAGACAACCATTTATTGAAGTTTATGCAGTTTTTATTGATATTGCACAGGCTGTTTTCGCGAAGACGATAAATTTCTCGATATACTGTGCAGCCCTAACGCCAACAAATAGCAAAGATGCTAACCTACCATAAAAATCCAGCAAAAAAATTTACTCAATTGCTAAATTCACAAAAGATTTAAAAATCTGGATGTTTTGAGTGTCTGACTGGCTGGTCTCAAAGAGTTCAAGGTAAAATCAGTCTATTCCAGTCACCAGCCAAACAAGTCGTGCATTGCTTTTAAAGTGTTTACTTTCTGGGTGTGTTTCTAATTTGATCCCAAATTCTGTCCTTGGGTATATTAAAGACTGGCAGACCAGACCACTGAGCACAGCACACACCTACGCAAAAACTAGAAGGACTTCAAAACTTCACAACACCTCTGTAATCTCAGATTCTGCAAGTTAGAAATAAACACATGCTGACTTTGTGCTCCAGATAAAGTCCTACAGTTTTCAAAACCATCACGACTTTAGATGGCCTAAAATTTCCCCTCAGCTTCTGTTCCAAACCGCTCCATTAATGTGTCATGTTCAATGTGTCAGGGCAGCTACATGGATACACTCATCATTAAATACTCCTTAATCTTCAACTTGTATCCTCTGTCTGGATTATATGCTGCCGATCAATTAAGGCCATTTTCCATGTTTCGATGTGACGTCATGGGTACTACCAGCTCTGTGTATCCGAGTTATCCTTCCCTTTCTTCTTATCGTCGCCCATATTTATAGGTTGTCCTTGCTCTGAGCTGATAACCAGTCGGGATTTCAGGAAACTAAAAATGTAAAACACGCTCCAGTGTCTCACTTGTTTTGCTCTGTCATAAATCAGTGCACATCGACCCTGTTTTTAAGTTTGGACTTACAAAACACATGAAATATCACATTTTCTGTCTCAGATCAATAGTATTATCTAGATTACATAATCTGTGAGCAAACAATCATGGTGTACGTGGAGAATTTTTTAACTGAACTATAAACAGAAAAATGTCTGCATGGGACAGAAGAGAGATGCAGACATAAAATCAGGTCCAGGAGCAATCACTGAAGAGAACAAAACAAAACCGGAGTGCATGTAGCCAGTTTTACTAACCTTCTATCATAAAAATGAGTAACAATAACAAAAACTGCAGGCAGATCGATATTTTTGCAACCAAAGCTGTAGTCACTATGACAACATGCAACAGACTTTTGTGCATTATCTAATAGAGTGTATATTTTTTGTGTACGTTAAATTGGTACACAAACATATTAAATTATAACTAAAATTGTTATTATATAACAGAGCCACATTTGTGTGCCAGTAGTTCAAACGCTCCTCCACAGACCCACAAGTCAAGCAGGTACTGTCTGTACAAAAGCGTCAATCACCTGAAGCGAGCTGACAGTAACACGAGCCTGCTGCCAGCTGCAGTGTGCGCAAGGAGGTGTGGCGTGGCTCCGTGCAGGAACATGTGTCCACTCCTCCGTAGAAGAAAACAAAATAACAAGTTCCAAACAGTTCCAATAGAACCGGGTGTCTTTAAACCAACAGAGAGAATAAGAAGCGATGTGTTCTCTTCTCTGGTTTGGACTTCGGCAACGCGCCTTTCCTTTCAGTGTGTGTACAAACTGCTGCACGTGTCAGCGGCGGTGTTTTCCCCGAGCCTGGGCGGCCTCTGATTGGTCCGCCGGCTGGGCCAATGAGAGGGAGAGGAGGAGGGAGCAGCTGGAACAGAAAGGTCCGTCAGACGTGCTGGTTTCAGCTCCGACTGCAGATTTCGCTTGTTGAAAAGAATGAAACACAGGAGGGGCTGCGCAGCATTTGCAGCCCTGCTGATAAAGATGGTCGACAGGTGGGCGGAGTTTGCACAACATTTTAAACTGGGGTTGTTTAGAACAGCAGGAAGGTTAAATTTTATAAAGCTGTTGTTCTTAGGGAGGGGTGGGTACGTGAACGAGACAAAAAATAACTCATTACATGCCATAACCTTCATTGGAGGGTGGGGCACCTTTGGAAGTGCTAAATTAACTCAGTGTAGTGATTCTTTTTGTGATAAATTACTAAAATGCAATGCAATCTTCTTGGTAATAGATTATTGTTGTTTAGGCTTTTAAATCATGCAAACATATCATCACTACATTACATCACAGAGCCACAAGGCCAGCTAATCTTTTCACATCTCTTAGTGGAAAAATGGCACAACAGTGATAGTTTGGCTTCAACCCCCTCATGCTGCCTTGATTCATAAAGAAATCCCCAATCCTGATATAAAAAGTGTTTTTTGTTCTCTATTTAGGGCAAGGGGGTCAAATTCAGTTGCACAAAACTTGGTTCAAGCCAAGGACCAATTTCTGTCAATATTTTTTGAAGAAATGTTAACTATTTTTATAGAAATACAAAATACTTTTTCAAAATCATGTTTTATGTACTATTTATAAAATGGATAAAAATTACATTTACACATCATAAACATTAATTTCTTACCTCTACTCACTATGGACTTTTTCATTTATTATTTCTTAGAGATACATCTTATCACAGTCCAGAATTTTAGGTAAAAACCTTAACCCTCACTAAAAATCCAATTATTTGACTTTAAAATAAGAAGAGAATGCGCCAAAAGATAATCCATTCTCTCTTGCTCTTTCTACATCAAAATCAAAGATTATTGAAAAACTGAAACTTTTATTGGCTTGAAAGTTGGCCTGCTGTCATGAGAAGACTACATTTAATTATTTCATTTTTTTTTCATTTATTCATTTCATTTTTCATTTGAAAAAATAAAAATATCAAAACAACAAAGAAAAAAACCAATACAATCAAATAAAATGAAAGGCAGCAGAAATTTACAGCGACAGAAAGAGAAACTATAAAACTATTTAATTAAAGCATTTCATTTGGGGCCGGATAAAATTGTATCGAGGGCCAGAGTTGGCCCTCAGGCCTTAAGTTTGACACATGATTTAGGGGAAGGATTCCCTATTCACCATGACTTCTAGTCAAGTCATAGGCCAGCTTAGTAAAGAAGGAATGTGCCAGGACAGCTGATTCCCAGCTACTATTAAATACCACAAAACTGGTCTTTATTTATATGAAGGACGTGGTACTTGACAGGTGTATTTTAGGTACAACGGACAAGTGCCAAGTAGTGAAATGAAACAAAAAGCTGCTCCTTCAGTCTAGCAAACCTGTTTGCATGGGTTTACCATAACCCAGCAGGTAGATCTAAACAATAGTCAACACAACAAACAAGGTTTTAATGAGTCGACAAATTGCAACAAACTACAATAATATTCAATAGATTAGATCGGTGTCAAGCCACTTACTTCTACTATGACCTGTGCTGGTTATATAAGGATCTCAGAAGGTTCAAAATGATACGTAGTGTGTTGAAATTTCAAAATGTATCACCTTGCCTTACAAAGTAGTTTTGTTTCTGAGAAAGCCGGTTTGAAAGCCTGATTTTTACGGGTCTAGTACAGTATTTCTCAATCCTGGTCCTCGAGAACCAGAAGCCTGTTAATCACTCACTCATTCCAGTCAGGTGTGTTGAAGCAGAGAAACACCTAAAACATGCAGGATAGGGGCTCCCGAGGACCAGGATTGAGGACCACTGGTCTAGCATCACTTACTCAAGACAAATTTAAATTTAACGACTAAGCTTCACGTTGATGCCAAACATTATAAGAAGGGATTTCCAGGACTTCATGTATCACTGTAGTAAATTGCATGTACCTTTAATGAACGTTGCAGACAAACAAAACAAATGCTGGAATATTTTAAAAACACACTAATTAAAGATCTAAGCATCCATTGAAGGAATGTATTTTGCCAGCCACCATTCATGCCACAATTTTTAACTAAGATCAACTAATGCTGGGAACGTTTGGTTGGATCAACACTTGAAAGTGACATTGTGTCTCGCACAATCTGTTAGTGCTTGGAGTATGTGTTGTTAAGCCTGTTGTGATAAGCAATAAATCTATTAATCGCATGATAAATTAAATCAGGTTGATAATTTCCATTTGCTTGCTTGATTGTTTTCTTCGTATTGTTGTATTTTTTAAAGGGAATTTTTACTTAGAGACTTCATAATCCATTTTATTTACTGTTTTAGTTGTGTGTGGTTTATATTTCCATTTTATTGTTATGTTTGTTTTTTGTTCATATATGTTTTCGTTAGAAGAGACGGAGTGTCCATTTTTGATTTTGGTTGTTTTGTTTATTTATTTTGGATAATTAAAATGTCTTTCAGTTCCAGTGTTAAATGTTCTTTTAAATTAAAATGTATTGATCTTTGAGGGGATGTACCTGCATTATTAAGCCAATATCTTTATATTAGTTTAAAATGGTCCCAAAACATGATTTTCATTTATCCCAATAATTTCTCAGACAACTTATCATCTATCAAAATTTGCTATTGTGACAGGCCTATGTGATGTGATAGACTCTTAGCTACTCCCACACCATTTTTTAGCTATATGTTTGTATAACTGGGTCTTGTGATGTAAAATAGGCCTTTATTAACAGTTTAAGTATGCCAAACATCACAATAGTTGCTCAACATTAAATATTGCTTCTCATGCAAAACTGCATATTGAGCGCTTTTTCAAAGGCCCAACTTTGTGAGTGAACAGCATGTGGTAACTTGAGAACTTAACATATTCATCAACAGCCACTGTGTATAATCACAGCTGCATTAAAAAAGATGTCCTGGTTGAGCCTGTCAACAACCCTAAAACACTAAAACACTAAAAAACCAACAGGGAAAACACTTACACAATCTGAGTACAACTTTTAGTGTACAACTCTAAAAATCACATTACAAGTTTGAACCCATAAACAAGAAACTCTGGCAGTAAATGTATTATTCCTGATAGTTTGGCTTTCTGAGAACATGAATAAGACACACACTTCCTTCACTAACTACTCTCTGTCTTTTCTTAGAGCTTTATCAGATCATGGTTCCGATTTTGTTGCCAGTAAAAGGCACAGAGACATCTTGCACAGTCAAAACATGAGGAATGCTGTTCTGTTGCACTTTGAAGTGTGACTGTGGGTGAAGTTTCTGTGTTGAGTCACCAATCCCTCACACATGTGACCAAACAGTTCAAAACACTACCTCTGTCAACGCCTGCATCCTCTCCTCCTCTGAGTGAAGCTGAGAGCTGTCAGGTTTGATTCGTTTATGTAGAAATTGGACAAGTAATTTTAAAGTTGACATGAGTCCTCTGATGATGACAGGTGACTTTTTAACTGCACAAACTGTGCCTGCTTTGCACATTCAGTAGGTCGCATAAAACCACCTGTAGGGTTGCATATCTCCAAGCCGCTGGAGTGGGTTAATAATAACATTAGGCCACAATGTTTAAAGAAAATGACCCACGTGAAGTTGGAGCTATCAACCTAAAAGAGGACATATGTGGCTGTTGATGATGCAGTAAAATTAATTTAACATGACAACAAATGGTCATTATTGTGTTTTTGAAGCTATGAAAACTGGGGACCTATAATCAATTGTCCAAAAACCAAAATTTAGACATCTTCACCCAGATTTTGTGGGTACAAAAAAGGAGCTAGTTGCAGAAAGTCTTTTGTTTGTAATTGGTCAATATGAAGCGTTGATGTCCAATCTTTTTACAGTTACTAATGCATATGCTCAAAGTGTGTATTTTGCAAGGCATTGTGGTCTAGATATAATCATGCCTACTTCTTTGAAATACATTTAGTCTGAACAGTACTCAGATGTTCCAGCTGTGCTCTGCAGTCACTCTGACATCTGGCAACATTACACGTTGATGACATGTGTTACAACATAAAATATCAATAAAACAAATTTATCCACAAAAGTCAACAAAAAAGCAGTTTCAAGTGGCCATATTCATACATATTGTGACTAAACATTTATTATGTTTGGGTTTTTATTTTGCTATGTGACTTGGATAAAAAAAAAATAGTTTGATCAAGTGTCATAATCTCTTGAAAGTCTTAAGAGTTAATTGGTTCAAATGGGGATTAAAACCACATGAATTACACAAGCATTATATTCTGGTCTGTATCTCAACTCGATTTCAACAAATGCTCAAATGTAGTGAGAAATGAGCTTTGTTGATCATCAGTATTTATCTCCATTTTGCATCAGAATGTTTAAGTACAAAGAGAAATAAAATAGATTAAATGAATAGTTCCCAAGGACCTGACTGGAATAGAATAGTTTTCAGCCTGACCAAATCTAATCTTGTCCTAGTCAGTGAATGCACTTTATTGGAGTGGTAATTAAAAATCTTGGATGTTTTCTTAATACAAGATTGCACCACAGCTAAAATGCCAATTTACACCAACAACAAAACATTTTCAGAGTTTAACTAGAAACCATATTCTAAAAAGTGTGAATTAGACAAAACCAAAGTTAGCAAGTTAGAGCTTTACAAAAAAATCAGAATCTGGAATCAGCTATGAAAACTAAAATTAAAAAAAAAACAATAAAACCAATTAAATTGGCTTAAATTAAACTGAATGTTAACTCAAATTTCCATAGTGTATTAGCAGCCACAAGTTGTGGGACAGTTTTTATAGAGTTAAAATATTTGTTTTTAGTCTTGGTGTGAAACAAAAGAGCAGCAAGTGATGCAGCCTGATTTAATAAATGTGAAAATGCTCCCCATTTTTTACAACACATTTTAAACACTTCAGGATCTGCAAAACACTTTACATTGTTTCTAATTCACCCTGTACAGACAACATCTCATACTCTTTAAACAGCCCTTTTGTCCACTGGTAAGCATATCAAGGGCAGTGCGGAGTTCAGCAACTTGCCCAAGGACACTTCTGCAGCTGCAAAGGCTAGAGTTCAAACCCCCAATCCTCCCTACAGCTGTGCCAAAGCGGCCTCAAAATAGCAGTTAACAGATAAAAGCAACAACTACGGGGATTAGTTCAAATCAAAGATGAGAAAAATGTTAAAAGAATAAAAATAGTGACATGTAAAAAAGGGTAATCTTCAAAGCTATCAAAAGAGTTCTCAACAAATGTACAAAATATCCCCAATGGATTTGCTTGATTTCCACACAAACTCTATAAATTAATAATAGCTATAACAATAGCAATAATAATAATAATAATAATAATAATTGAGTTTCAAGTCCAGTTTGTGTGTGTGACCAGCTGCTCCTCTGTCTGTGAAGGTTACACACCCTAATACACGACTGCTAGTCACAACAATCTGTAACACACTTTTTATTAGCAGAAATCTAACACAAAAAAGCATTTGCATCCCTGGCTGGTTCTTTACGCGACAGCAAAACAAACCTGAAGATATCCTAGTATTGAAGTCTTTAATAAAGCTAAAGGGAGAAGAAATATGGTGGCCTTGCTTGGTTTGAAACGTGACAAAAACGTTAAAATAAAGGCAAAGCGTCAACTTTAAACCGGATTCACCTAATATTGTGTAAAATGTTTAAAATATAATACACATATACAATACGTGGTGTCATTACAAGAATATTAAATTGTCTAAAGGCAGTTTGGAAAAATATAAACGCACTAGAGCTAGCAACATGCAAGTAGTAGGAACGCAGCAGCACGAACACAAAATACTACTTTATAACAAACTAGCTTACCTTTCATATGCTTCGAAGTACCGACGTGTGGTTATGATATTTCACGGTTTGAAATTCCAATAAGGAAACCTCTCAAATCCAGTTATTAACGAGTATCCTTTCGTAGCGTCCAGTGTTGTCTCCGCAGATATGTCAAATGTAGTTTACACGCACGGCAACATGTGCCTGAATGTGTGGTCCGCCAAGTGATGTCAAATCGGGCGTCGTGATTGGTCAACATTGGGTTTCGGCCCCGCCTTTAACACACCCCCTTGTATTCTGATTGGCCGTGAGGGGCGTGACTATCCGCACGGGGCTCGGTGGTCACGTTGAAGGGTGACTGGACCTGAGTTCTTTTCCAAACACACGAGAGGGGGATGAAGATCCAGTTTACCGTAATGGCGGTAATAGCCCTGGAGTTACATTCAGTGCAGGGAGTCAACAGTCTCGGGTGTGTTTTTTCATTAGCTCGTAGACAAGCAGTTATCACTTATAGCTGATAAAAAAGTCAGAAATATATTGTTTATATTTATCTCTGTTTGTTGTTGAAATCATGCATAATGATACAAATGGAATTTTGGCAATCCTATGGTTTAGCAGCGTTTTTTATACATTTATTTTCTTCACGAACAACTTATATTTTCGTCTTTTTTTGAAATCCTATTGTCAACCTTTCACAAAGTCGTGTGACGCACAGTTCATTCTACAAATAAAAACAGGGACAATGGCGTTGCGCTTGTGCTTGATGCTTTACGGTAACAACAACGCTTCTGCATGCACAAGTCAACGTGCGCTCAACACCATGACGTCAGGTGGCCCGGCCCCCCTCCAACTCGCACAAAAACACCATCGCACACTCCATTTGGAAGGCACGCGGCTACTGAGAGGTTATTGGGTGGATGTAAACCGAGCAGAAGTAGGACACATGTCTGCCAATGACCAGCGATACGTCATCTGTGAAAAACAGGGGCTAGAGTACTTAATATTATTATTGTAGTAATAAAAATCAATACTGGTAAGCAGAGCATAAAATCAGCAGTGAAACTATGCACGTGTGTTGCTGCAAAGTTATATTTTCCACCTATAAATAATACAAATTTTTACGAGCAAGGAGGAAATAAGGAAAAACCTACAAAACATGCATAATATCCTCCCTAAAACACATAAATTACTGGTTTGCAAGCATGATGTGCTTTTTATTGGTAGTCTTTGTATTTATTATTGAGTTTATTCCCTAATATGTTTTCTGTGGTTTGTGATTCTTGCATTTTTAAAATGTATTTGCTCTTTGTGTACTTCTCTTATTGCATCCAGTTTTATCCTCAGTTGGTTTCTGCTTCTCTGTTCTGCCACGCCCACCCACACCTGTTCCCAGTTGTCATTTAGCACGTGTTTCCACTCTGTCCATATATTAGTCTTTTTACAACTATTGATGAGAATCCTCAGTCAGTATTTTGCAACGCATTGTGTTCTAGATATATTCATTCCTTTTTGCAGTTCTTTAAAATACATTTAGCTAATTTTTACTAAGTGTTAAATGTAAATGTTAAATGTTATTTCTAAATGTTAAATCATAAATTTAAATCTTAAATGTCATGGTGAAATGTTGAAGTTTACATTTAAGTGTTTCAAAATGGATTGCAGCGTTTGATGGTGGTATGCTGCTTTGGTTATGACGTCATCATCCTGCGACAAAAGCAAAGGCTAACACTGCTAATGCTGCTAGCCCTGCTGACACTGTTGAAGACGGCATTTAAAATTTTAGTTTAAAATGTGTTTATTGAAAAAAATATGGTTTGTCTGACAGTTTGAAGTGCAGCTCTAACACCTGTTTGATGCCTTGTCAGTAAGAATTAGCAGCATTAGCCGTGTTAGCCGTATTAGCAGCGTTAGCAGTGTTGGCTTTTGTCTCAGGATGATGACGTTATAACAAAAGCAGTGCACCAATGGCAAAAGATGCATTCCTTTCTGAAATACTTAAATAAATGTAAACTTAAACATTTAGCCACAATATTTACATTTAACTTTTAATTTTCAATTTTTAGAACGTTTAATATCAAAATGTAAGAAGTGACCTAAATAACTATAAAACGTTAGAGGAATTTTTCAGACTAGGATTTTACACTCAGAAAGTGAGCTACATGATGCTAATGATGCTAATGAAAATGTGTTCATGATATTTTTTTTAGCATTGTTTTAGCATTTTATTTTACACTTGGTTTTCACTCCTTCAGCAGTCAAGCATTGTGCATTACTCCAGCCATGTCCAGCTCTCACTGTGCCTCCTTGTCATTATCTTCAGAGTTTGTACTTTTCGCCACATCAGCCTTTTTACTTTGTTTAAATAAAGTTTAGCTTAATTTTGTTTTGTTTGTTTTATTTAAGCTTGAGTCTTTACCTGGGTCAACTCTCTGCAAAACCGTAACACGATGTGCTGGTGTTCGGTTTGGTGTCACAGTCAGTCGAGAGCCAACTGGGCCGCCTCGCTCCACTGAAAATGAAATAAGGCTATTTTTACATATTAAGCAACGTATCAAGTGTGTTGTATTTCTAAGACTCCATCTGTCATTTCATTTTACACATTTAAACGACAAAAACAATCACAGTTTCAGTTACGTTGCTTAAATATATTTTGTGAGTTTTACTCTTTAAAGATTCTGTAAGATATTTCATGGTACATTACAATATGAAGTAAGATGATTTAATGCAACATGAATGACAGAAGACTTGATAAATGAACTTAGCACAAAAAGTAAAGACATTGTGTTATATTTATTTATGTATTTTAACAATGCTTCTTAGCAACAACTCTTATACCATCAGAAATTCTGTTAATTTCACTTTTAGACATTGCCACATTTGTAAGGAACATGAATTTGTGGGATGAGCAATAAAGCTGAGTATGTGGGTTGTGCACATGAAAAAAATCGCCAATTCCTCTCAGCTATTGCCAAACATCTTAATATGCTCTTGCTGCTGACACTTGTTTTGAGCTTACAGAGATAAAGTTTTTATATTTGATTTATATTCTTTATAAAACGCATTATATACGTTTTATTTATCTAAGCATCATGTCTTTTCTGTTATGTTTTTCTATTTGTTGCGGTGTTTTCAATGTGACCACTAGATGGCGCCATTTCTCCTTTAGTTTCTGGTAAACAGAGAGCATCAGGGATGAGACTGTTCTGCAGTTTCAGTTTAACAAAGAATCATGCATCCTGAACCAGAACTACATCAGATCAAGTCAGTAAAGGAGTCAGAACATTATTCAGTTTAAATAAACTAATAAACACAAACATCCTAAACTACCAAAGGCAGGAAGCTTAATGTATCTGGAAAATGTGTGTTTAGTCTGTCATTTCTTTGTTGGAACAATTTTTCTTTATCCATCACAGAGACACCTGGACAGGGGTCCAGACCATCACCTGTGACCTGTGGTGGATAAAGTACCAAAACATTGTACTAAGAGTAGCACTGCTTCAACATATTTTTACTGAAGTAAAAGTAAAAAAATAAAGTATTTGGTAAAAAGGCTACTCAGGTACTGAGTAACTAATCAAGACATCAATCATTTAATATTTAAAAATTGGAAATTTTGGTATTTTAAAGATCAAAATGAAAAAATAAATCTTTTAAATAACAAATTCAGGCAAAAATTTTACAAACTACACAAAATTAACAAAATTAATGCAGAAAACAGACTTTTTTTCACTTTTGATCAATAACTGCATTACATCTTTCCCAGTACGGTGCCTGGTTCCAAATATAAACAAGCTTAGCACTTGTCTATTTTGCAATCCTGTGTGGGACTGAAATTTTCAGATTAAACTCGAAACATATGAAAGTGACACTTTCACAGAGAGAACATTGTGTCTAAACACCTTTACCAAAGTGTTTTGGTTCTTTTTAGATACCATTTTTTTCCTCTGGCCCATGGAGTGAAATAATTTTTTTTTTTTTTTTAAGTCAGCCATCTTGAATCAGGTTGTCATTCAGTGTTTGAGGTTTAAAATCGCAGCATCATTTCACTTTAGAATCATTTTTGAAACATAGCAGCTGCGATTAACTCAAAACAACTTTTTAGCTCACATCAGAAAACACTGTACTTTTATTTTAGCCCATAAAGTGTGTTTTTTTGTAGGTTTTATGACAGTTTAATAAAACTGTAATGTAATGTATCCATCACCTGAGCAGCTAAAAAAACATTTTGTCCTCTTTCAGACTACAAAATGGAGAATGTCAGAAAATGGACGGGAAAAAAAGCTTCAGAAGCTGCTTCCACAAATGAAATCGGCTGACGCGGGTGACTCTTGGGGCTGTGTTTGCTACATTGGTAAAAAGTTGAAATGATTGCAAAGAATAATATTAATAAACTTCATTTATTTAGCACCTTCCAACGCCTTGCATTGACCAAAGTGCTTCACAAGATAAAACAAATAAAAACAGGGCACACTAAATCAGAGCAAGTTAAAACACACAACCACAATAAAAACAGGTAAGTAGAAATATAAAATATTCAAAGTTAAAAGGTAAAAATTAACACAGCAGGCCTTCGTACCAGACAGCTGCATATGGCAAATTCAGAATCTTGTGTTCAGGTAAATGATTACAGAACAGGCATGAGGTTAAACAAGGAGATGTTCTGCCTCTCTTTGCATTATATATAAATGATTTGGTAATGGTAGTCAAAAAGGCTGATGTGGGAGTAAGAGTAGGTGATATAAAAGTCTGTATATTATTGTATGCAGGTGATATTGCTGAAAATGAACCTGATCTTCAGAAACTGTTATTTATGGCTGGTGTACAATGAGGTTTAGGATAAATTGGGATAAAACTGTTCTTCATTTCAGAAAGCAGAGTCATGCATTGACAACATTTACATTTTGTTTTGGGCCTACTATTCTATTAGGATTTATTGTGAATGAAATTTTAATGTTTGAAGAAGAAATAAAAGTTCAGTCAGACTCAACTGGTTCAGCGCTTGATGCAGTTATAAATAAAGTTAAATATTGTTGTGACCTGTGCTATAAGACCTATTGAGTTGTATAGATCTTGTTTGCCCAGTATTAGAGTATAGAGCGGGAGTCTGGGGTTACTGTCAACAACCTTACAGTGAAAAGGTTCAGTGTAGAACCCTGTGTTATTTCTTAGGTGTGCATAGAAATACTCCTAAACTGGCATTATATGGAGATACAGGAACAGGTTTATTACTATGTCAGATTAACTAAACATTTTTATTGGGATTTGTCTAATAGGTATGCCTGGGCCAGACAAATTGAGAAAATATTTGAGGAGGTAGATTTTCAGTATATTTATAGAAATAAGTTAAGAGGTGATATTGAACAGATTGAAACTTATGTAAATAAGCAGTTGATGTCTTATGTAAACCTAAATTATGAACCTACATTCAAATAAAGGACGTTTATGGTCCTGAGCCTTATGCAACATGGAACTTATCTAAATCTGTATGTGTTTTGTTGTGAGCCTGTGTGGGCTGAGCACCTGTGGTGCATGACACAAAGAGAAAATAAAAATCTAAGTTAATCTAATCACATGACTACCACAGGAGATTCAAGGATTTCTCATGCAGAAAGAACAGAAGAAGATCCAGTCCACGTGGACCACGAACTGTAAGGTCTTCATAAAGCTGAATGGATCACCGGAGGAGGCGAAGGTTCTGGTCGTTCGGGACATCACGGAGCTGGATAAGTACGACTGAACTTT
>JARVJO010000001.1:12235738-12248355 GCA_031762555.1 Cynodonichthys magdalenae
CCTTCCTCTCTGTTGAAGCAGTAAAAACTGCTGCTGAGGATTGTTTGCAGCCAAGCAGGAGGTTCCTGCAATGCAGTCATGTTTATCAAAAATCCGGAAAAACAGAAGGATGTAATTAACAGAAAAAAATCTCAGAAAAAAAAGATGTTCTACGGCTGTGTGCCAAAAGCTATATTTGGTTCTGTGCTGAAATAATTTCACATTTTATGCCTTGTTTTGCTCATCAGAGTGAGTACAGATCTTAGACGAGATGTAATACCCAATATTGTCACCCACTGCTGCAAAAACACATTTGCTTACAGTATCATTATTTTACTATTGGCAATATTTGCTTGCAATAAATGTTTTAAAGTGTGGGCATGATTATCACAGGGAACGACTTTTTATTGGCCGCCATAAATTCAAGTATATTTTGTTGCACCGTTCTATAAAATTATTCAAGAAAAAAAAATCATGTTGAATTATCTTTAACTACGGTCAGTTGTAGATGTGCATCCAAGAATTACTCAGAGGATACTTGAAATCAATCCAGTGGTTCATGAGATATTTTGTTAACAGACAGGCAAAACCCATTATCACTATCACCATGTCATTCTGTAGCAGGTGATAATTGTGTTTTTCCTGTAAAGCATTCATACTATTAAGATCCATTTTTCCTTCTGTGTTTAATTTTTTTTTACTTATCTTGTTCCATAATTTTAGTGCTATTTCAACAATTTCTTTATCAAAACATTCAGCTCCTTCAGGACATTCTGGCTATAACTTTTGGTATTTCATCAATTGTACTTTTTCAGACATTGAGCAATTTCTGCCTTTTATTTTATTGAAAATAAATGGAGCTGTTATGAAAATCCTTCAAAATAGTCATGAATCTTAAGAAATCTTTACTGTGCACCTTTTGTTCTGGTTCTGCTTTTTTCTTTTTTTTTTTTTTTATAAACTTAATTTAAGCATCCTTCAGCTACTCCATTTAATTAAAATATATATTTCTGCACTTTTAAGCCATTCTTCTGCTACTTTAACCTTTTTTAAATGCTTCTTTAAGATTAAGCTTTTTATAATTCTTTCAGCAACTTTCTGTTAACTTCAGCTGTTTTCTGCTATTTTAGTTACTTGTTAGCAATTAGCTTTTAGATTTATTTTGGCAAATTTACATTACAAGAAAAAGACAACAAAAATCAAACACTACTTTACAAATGCAGATCAATAATTGACCAAAAATGGAGTAGGCTGAAGCCAAGGCTTTTACTTGCCTACCCTGTTGAGTAGCTTTTGTCAGCTAAATTTAAATTCAAAGCTTTTTACTGCTAAAACATGTGCTCTGTTCTTTTTTTGTTTACAACAGTGTTTTATGTTAATTTCAGCTTTTTTTTTTTTGTTTGTTTTCCAACTAATCACTGTTTTTCTGTGGCATTTTCACAGGAAAATGTTCACGATCGTAAATGTTCAAGTTCACAATTAAATTAAAAAAAAAAAAGTATTTTTAATACATTTTTTTAAACGTATTTTTGTTTTAACAATATAAATTGTAGCCATTTTATAGCCAAATGTTTCTTTTCTTTTAATGTCAGCATTTTTTGAATTTGTCAACTGAATTTGTCTTAAAGGACAAAACTTTCTGACACAAAAACAGGGGAATTGATTATTTCATATTTCTGAATTGATTCACAATTTTAAGCAGTTGTAATCGATCATGAATCGATCCTCGATTAATTGTTACATCCCTAGACTCGTGACATTCTTGTATTTAAAAATCCATTCTAGGAGAAGTTACCATATAGTCGATCTCAAAACAGGCAATTGAAATTCTCCTTGATTTCGTCTGTTTCAAAGCCTGATTTAAAAAGAATCTGAGGTTTAAAAATGTAATAAAACTTTAAATGCAACTTTATCGCTGTATTTGTATAGTTTCCTTTGTTTAATTTACATCTACAGTTCAGTAGAAATCAACATAAATAGATTTTTCCAACTTTTGTTTGATCTTTCAGAGATGAACGACACCTTCGGTGAAAACGACACAGTTGGACACATCATCCACTTCATCATGAAAAATGAAGGTATGCTTTACTCACCTTTCTGGAGTTTTCCCACCTTAGTCTCATTTGCATAAAGCAACTGATTTTTAGTTAATTTTTTGCAGAGTTTTCTGAACTTTAAGGGATAATTAGTTCCCGTTGCCTCCTGTTGACCTTCATCTGGTGAAGTCCTTCCTGCTCGCTGTTGTTTGAAGGAACATTTTCACACAGCGGTCAGGAAGGAAGCTGATGTTGAAGCCTGAGAGCTGGGATCTGGTTTCTCAGAAAAGTTTAGCTCTGGAGACAAATGGGTTTTAATATAATTTCGTTCCCAGGACAAATACAAATTTTAAAGACATGATTTGTCACAATGACAGCTGTTTGGTTAAATCACTGTTTCCCACAAAATTTCTTTGCTCTTTATTCTGTTTTTCATTTTACAAATGATTTAGTGGAACTTGAAAATAAACTGAAACTTGTTAACATGCCTTGCTTTTATAATATTTACAAAACTAAGGATTCTTCATTTCTAATAAATGGATCAACTGAAGCTGAAACTTTGTTAAAAAAGTGGAAATGGACCCTTTTTATTTTTAGTATTTGTAACTTGAAACATTTAAAGGCATATCCTGTGAAATATTATATCCATTAGTGTTTAAATACTTGAAAATTAAAAGCCACGAGGCAGTAATAACACTTTTAAATAGTATTTAGCTTCTAAACATTGCTTCTAAATATTGTTTTTATATAAATTTTCTCCCAATCAAGTCTCATTTTATGTTTTTTGTTAGTTTTACATTTGGCAATAGCTACAAGCTAAAGTTATTTTTAAATGTTTTTATCATTAGAAACTCAGAGGAGTGAAGGGATTTCTTGACGACTTTTAAGATTTAAAAAAAATATATTATTTCAGTAGAAATATGGTTGCTTTAATTTAGCTGAAAAAGAAGTGTCAGAAAACAAGATTTTACAAAAATAAAAGATCCAAACAGATTTTTTTTTTTTTTACTCCACAGGGAACATTTCCATAATCTCAGAGTAACGGATGAGACAATTAGACTTAAATGTTTTTAATCAAATAAATCTTTTCAAATGAAACGTACCTAAAAGCAAAATGGTTGATATTTTTTTTTTACACTTTAATCTTCTCTGTTTCCTAAATGTCCTGAAATCTGATGAAATTTAGTTTCATATAGTTTCCTCTGATACAGTTTTTCTCCCGTCATCCTCGACTTTTGTTCTGAGTGACTAACATGCAGCTGATTGACACTTCTTTATGACTCACTGTCATTGTCCCCAGCTTTAAATGATTTGTTTGTGTTTGTTTTCCTTGAACTACCTTCATGTTGCCACTGAAGAACTGTGACTCAGCTGCACAATGTCCACTGGATTCCTGTGAATCTCGTTTCCTTCTCTAAAAACTGATGTCATGCAAATTAATTATTGTCTATTTGAAGACATTTCTGACACACTACATGTGTTTTAACCTTCAGCATAAAAACTGTATTTTTATTTTACAGTAACTGATTTTCACTTGACATTTCTGCCGCAACAGCAGAAACTAAAAGTAAAGAAACGGTGCCCCCTACTGGTGATTTTTTTAAAAATAAACCTGTGTGAAATCTGGTCACCTTTTTTTCCTCTGAGTGGAAAACAAGCTTTTAGTGTCGCTGAGCATGAAGCTGATTTAAATAGAAAAAGGGACACAGCACCTTTTTCCAGTACAGTGACCACAGTGGCTAAATTAATTCAAAAACGATCAGATCAAATATGAAACGAATGAAGACAACTCATCCATTTTATTGTTTTGATTATTCATTATTTACTATAGATTTAATAAAACTTTATAGTGGCTACATGCATGTAAGAACTCTGCTGCTTTATATGGATTAACACCAGGTCAGTAGATGGTTCTTTACTGGAGCTCAGGATAATTTACATTAAGAATACCAAAATTAACGTTGATTAAAGTGTACTGGACCACCTCTGTATTTATTGCTTATTGAGAGCGTTGACACCAGTTTGTAGCCCCGACTGGTTTGTTTTCTAGATATAATGAAGACTGCTAATTTACATTCTGAATCCCTTTTTAAAACGATACAAATGACCCCGAAATGTTCCCCCAATTGCAGCCACTGCAGATTAAAACCACATCAAACACCCCTCGGTTCTCTCATGACACGAGGGCCAGTTCACGGTGAAGATGAATGGCAGCGTTTCGAGTCAGATGTCAGGACATATTTGTATCAAATCACAACACAAAACTCTTACATAAGTCCTTTCACACTTCTCACATTCTCTTAAGGACGTCAGTTTCTTTGTTTGTGCTCGTGATGAAGCCAGCGAATGCAGCGGGGCGTGAAGAATTATGTAAATCTTAAATCTTGATATGTCTGCTCAGTTTATTAGCGTGGGACATTTTAAACTTCATCTCTCAAAGCTGAAACTCTGAGCGTTACTGAGAACTTTTAAACTTTTAAATTGACTGATTCTTGGTGTGTACCGTAACTGAGCTCAGTTTCATGTGATTTGTCACTTAACTGTATTAAAATGTTAATTTTTCCTGGCTGTTTTTCAGCAGGAGCTTCCCTTTTTTTTTTTTCTTTTAAAACCCCATAAGTACCCAACACAACTTTTCCTTCTCTCCTCCATTTCTCTCTCACTGACACTGTTTTTTTTTTCTTTTTTTTTTTTTTAATGTCCTCAGCAAACTCCGATGCCCTCAAAGCCATGGTTCACGACAACAGCATCGATTCAGAGGGGTAAGAATCCTTGTTCCTGTGAACACCTTATCTATATAAACAAAGTGATTTGACTTGTTCTGGTTCACCTTAAAGGGGAATGTAGGCTGTTTCGCTTTTATAAATTATAAAAACATATTGTCACATGGACGTCGCCATATTAATTACACCGCAAAGCGTTGTGGGTGAATGATGACATTTACCCATGCTGAAATGACCGGAACTGAAAATGCTGATGTAGGACAACAGAGCTGCTTCATGGTAGGAGTACGTTAGCTTGAGCCTGGTTAGCTTACTTGGCACAAAAAAATATGAAAATTACTGTTTGGTAGATTATTTTTTTTGTCGTAACAATGCTTCTTGGCAATCAATCTTATACTGTTGGAAAGCCCATTAGTTTCCATTTTAAACGGTGCCACATTTGTAAGGAACATGCATTTATGAAATGAGCAGTACAGCTGAGTATTTGGGTTCCGCACATGAAACATAGGCCAAATCTTCTCTGCCAAACAACGTATTTTGCTGTTTGACACTTGTTTTGAGCTTCTGGTATCTCCAGGCGCTGCCAATCAGGAGCCTGATGTAAGAATTATTGCCAAGAAGCTTCGTTACAACAAATAAATACTTTACTTTGTCAGTAACAAAATGTTGATGTGCTTAAGTGAAAAATGTAATAAACATACAATTTTTTAAGTAATAAGATGTTTTATTGTGTCACAAACTTGTAGGAGAATAGAGAAATAACATATTAAGGCCAACATGTGCAGAGATCCCTTTAAACTAAAAGCAGAGACCACCTGCAGAAAAAGTCGTCCTCCAGCAGGGGGCACTGCAGGCCTCCATGTAAAGACCCTTGAGCAGCTGGAGAACACTCAAAGCAATCAGGCCACATTTCTCCACCCGTTCTTCTCCAGATCTGCGAGGATTGATTGAGGACAAGCAGCTGGAGAACGTTTCCCCAGACGTCGCTGCCCCTCACATCACTCACTTTGTGGGTTTATTAGATCCCACTGAGCAGAGTTTCAGGAATACTTTCCTCATTGGAGTTTTAGGCTGATAAGTCAGTGATACTGTGTGTGGATACACAAGGGAAATAAAGCTAAAATTTTAAAGACTTTAATTTGTGCAGCTTACGTTTGTTCTGAAATATTCAGCTGATTACCCGGAACATGGGAGGATTTATTATTAATTGCTATTGTTAAAAATGAAAGTGTTTTATGATGTTTCTAACTAAATGAAGGTTTGCTTCTCTTTAAAAGGTATTTTTAAAAGTGGTTCCTGAGGGAGAATTATTTTAAAACACCATCCTTGCGTTTTTGTGTGAACACCCAAAACACAACTTTTGAAACCCTAGAACTTACTCTAACTTTTGACACCAAGCATAATAGATGTAACATAAAAATAAGATGGTTTCTATTTGTGTTGCTGATGCTAGTTTAAAACTACAGCAAAACTTCTAGAAACTGTTACTTTATTGATCAGAGAACGTTGATGGACATCAAATAGAGCAGAGCAGGAAGTCCTTATCTAATCAAAAACCTTCTAATCTAAAGCCAAAAAGGTTAAGGTTAGGGTGGTTTTGTAGTTTATCAGGGTTCAGTTCTTTTTCCTCTTCATCAACAAGTAAGCTTTATGTGCGCGCTCCATGTTCTTTGCCATATTTCCTGCTTCTGGTGTAGCAGTAAGGACAATCAGTCAGTTCAGTACTCACTTCCAACTCACCTTTGCACAGGAGTAAGTGTTTCGGTCCCTGCTAGGTCAAACTGGTTGTCTTGGGAGGCGGGGGGACAAGATTACTCGAAATCACACACACACACACACACAGCTGCTTTCATGTGTTTTCCCTCTTCAGATATCTTCAGATATCTTTTACATTTTCTTCTTTTTTGGGGGGGTGGGGGGCACATTCAGTTCAAATTGCTCTCTGTGGTGCTGCGTCTTCCTCTGGCTGTTAGTCCACATCTTTTTCTTTCGGTTTCTCTCAGCCAGGTTGGGCAGCCCGCCAAAGGATCACTTGGAGATGGTGGATGGGGGGGTTGATTTATGGGAGATGTTTGAGTAGGGTGACAGACAGACTTGGAGGAGAAGAGGGATGAAGAGAAGCAAAAAGCAGGAGAAGTGACTGTAGTGTGGCCGGGCTTCACTATCTGCCTTTCCACATTTGGTGCTCAACTTCCCCTCTGTGCTCCATCCCTCAACCCCCTTCATCTTTCTACAACAAGCTCTGTTTATTATCTCCTCTTCATCATGTTTTTCTGTTTTGTTTTGTTTCAGACTTCCCATTGGGGATACCAACTCTACATCTGCACTATGAATATTGATGTGAAGTGGTTTAAAAACAAATACATTTGCCTAACGGATATTCTGATATTTTTTCTATTATTCCTTCTCAAAATTAAAGCCTATATTCAGTCATGAACATGGCGAACATGAGTAGGTATGTTAGTTGATTTTTCCTGGACGTTTTGATTCCACATGGTGATAATCACAGAAATATGAATGTACAGGAATGACCAACCACAGTATGTTCTGGGCCAACAAGGCCAGAATTTGTCCTATTCTGATAGGAGATATGTGGTGAATTAATTATTACCAGCAGACATGGGATATTTGAGGTGGGGGAGGGAAATCAAAAATCATCCAATGTTTAGTCATCATGATAAGTTGTAGAATCTTTGTCTAAAAACGTGGTACTCTTAATACTAGATGTATTATAACAGGACTTTACTGAGTGCAGACATATACCATGTAACCAAAAATATCAGTATTCGTGACATCTTGTCTTAAAAGGAAGGTATTATGGATCAACAGATTGGGAACTCTTAGGGTGTTGCTTTGGTCAGTTGTGGTGAAGAAAGAGCAGAATAGAAAAGCAAAGCTCTCAATTTACTGGTCTGTCTACGTTCCAACCCTCCTTGAAACGTGGATCATGACCAAAAGAATAAGATCCTGGATAGAAGCGACCAAAATGAACTCCCTTCATAGGGTGGCTGAGCTCAGCCTTAAAGATGGGGTGAGGAGCTCTGTCATCCAGGGGGAGCTTGGAGTAGAGCCACTGCTCCTCATCAAAAGGAGTCAGCTGAGGTGGTTCATCTGATTAGGATGCCTCCTGGACGCCTCCCTTTAGAGGTGTTCTGGGTATGTCCCACTGATAGGAGGTCCTGGGGAAGACCCAGGACTCGCTGGAGGGATTATGTATCCTTCCTGGCTTTGGAACGACTTGGGGTCTCCAGGATGAGTTGGAGAGAGTCGCTGGGGAGAGGGTTTCTCTCCTGCACCTTTTTGCCTACGCAACCTCACGATTGATAAGCAGCAGAGGATGGAGTGTTATAGAAAGCTTTAATATTTCCAGAATTATGAGGATAAAGACTACGTGATATAAGTTAAATTTACCTGTCTAAGTACATTTAACTAAAGACACTGGTAGTTGAGCTTTGGTTGGACAAAGTAGACATATAAAGTATTTACAGTTAAGTACTTTTCTGGCTATAATGGTATTTGATTTCGTTAACCTGCTGGGTCTGAAATTTACCCCCATTAAGCCTTGACCCTTGACTTTTGTACAATAATTCCTGATTTAAAAAAAAAAAAAAAAAGTTAAAATTAAAAACAAGCTATTGGTTTTGTATCCCCGAATAATTTTTCTACAGCTCAAGACATTTCCTGTCTTTTTTTTTTTTTTTAAAGAAATCAATGAATTGTTGCTAAGAAGTTTGAAATATTACAGTCTAGCTCAGCGGTGATGACCTACAATAAAAGAAGCACCGCAGAACTGAACAAGCTGAAATTTTCTCTGGGAAACTAATTAAATGAAAGTTATTGGTTTGTGTGTTAAGTTTCTAGAACCTGTGATTAAAACAGTGTCTGTATTTGATTTAACGTGACCGTTCAGGTGTTTTAAAGCGCTGTGCTGTAGATGGCTGTAAAATATCTGAACTGCCACTTCAATGTCTCCACGATGGGTTAATTATAGATGTTTATAAAGCAGCAGAGTTTGATTCACAGCCGTTCTCTTTGTGTCTTCAGACCACCGCTCACCCCCACCTCCATGGGGTCCTTGTCTCCACCGATGACCCCCGTATCACCGGGAGCCCCTCCAGGAGCAGCCAAGCACACCTGCAGCCACCTGCACACCATCGGCGGCCTGAGCGGCCAGACGAACATCTGCACTCGCTGCAGCCAGAAAAAATGGCCGCTGATGAGGAAGCCGTCGCCCCGCAAGACGGAGCAGCGCCGCAGTCATCTGGGAGAGGTCACGGTCCTGGCTGTGGGCAGGTGTGTGTGTGTGTTTTCATTACCTAGTGGAGATTATTTTTGACCGTTTTCCCAGTACACTGTTCCTTATGGAGACAAAAACCTGGTCCGCATCAGGGGAAATACCATTGGTTGGTCAGGGTTAGGCTAAATAAAGAAGCAGTTAATGAATGGAAGCCAATGCAAAGTCCCCATAAGGTTAAAAGAACAAATGTTTTTGTGTTTGACTCATAAAAGAAAGACCAAAATAGATTTTAATGTTGCGTTACAGTGATTTTTACCTCCAGTGTTTCTCAGAATCCTTTCCCATAATCTGTTTTTATGTAATTCAAACTTTTACAGTTAACTTAAAGAACCAGCAGGAGTCGACACACACAGTCCAAGCGATCAAACATTAACTCTGGATAATCACCAATGATAAACCCTTCTTTAATCACACAGACCGGGTTCACTGGTGACCTGGAACAAACACAGCGGGGGGGGGTGAAGGTGAAGCCTGGGAAAACCAAGGCTTTGGTTTCTGACCCGACCTCCTGCTAAAGTTTACTCTGACCTGAAAACGTCCTGGAAACAAAGACATTTTTATCTCATTTACTGACTTCCTCTTCCTTTTCTCTTCCTGTAAAATCTTTCTTTATTTTTTTTTCTTTTTGATTTTTTAAGGCTGCAGTTTGCCACATATGTAATCTTAAACTGATACGATTCAGCTCTGAAGAGAAAATGATCCAGCTGAACAGCAGGAAGTTAAAAGAAAAGAGCGGGAATCTGTTCTTCACTCTCTACACCTAAACCTTGTTTTGTCTTTTTTTTATATAGTCTGCAGGTAAAATAAACCCACTCCTGTCTTCATTATTAAACAGATCAGATTTTATTGGTACAAAGACTTATTAAAACACATCTAGATTTAATCTTCTAACTCTAGGATATCAAACTCGTATTCACCGAGGGCCAAGTGAGCTTTCAGGTGGTCCTCGAAGGACGAGTTGAAATTAATTTCGACGTTTCATGTTTCACTTTGACCAAACATGAAACGTCATGTTCCTGAGCACCGCTAACAAACAATAATTGAGCTCTACCTGGTATTCCTGCAAAGAAACAATGTTTTAATATTTTAAAATATTTTCACAATTAATGTTTAAATCTTTTTTTGTTCTCGTTTGTTTCTAAGGATTTAGGATAACGCAAAATTACGCTTTTTATATTTGTACCCCAATAATTCAAAGAACTGATTTAGTCGTATTCCTGAGTAAAAAATCGGACTTGACTGAATTTTTTAAGATGCAACATTTAATAGTCGTTTTGACTAACCATATAATTTATCTTATTGGGTTTTTCGACACTTTCCTTAAAGCCAGCTTCAGTAAATTTTAATTAAGCATTTTTTAAAACTACTTTCCTGCCCAAACTTAAGAGCAAAAAAGTCTGAGATATTTAATGTCCAGCAGAACTTTAATTTCTCAGCCTCAGTAAGAAACAAAAATTATCTAAATTATTTTTTTGCTACATCATTAACTTGAACATTTTTATCAGCTTGTATTGTCTTTAACAAATTTAAATGTTGGATTTAAATATCAATTTTGTTTATCAGTATTTAATACTTTTTCCCTTTTTTTTAAGATTTATTCATCCCATATATATTCTGGACGTTCGTGTTTTCATGTTTAAAGTTTCAGAGTTGAGCCTGTTCGGTTCAGTCAATCCTCAACATAAATTTCAAATCCAACCAGAAGTTTTTTTTTTTTTCTTTAATTGGAGCAGAATTTCCTCATCAGACAGCTGGTGGACTGCTGGAAGTCTGCCAGTTAAAGTCTCAGCGCAGCCGACCGACTCATTCAGCAAATTGTGTCGAGGCAGTAAATTTAGGAAAGCTGAGTGTTCAAGAAAAGAAAAAAAAAATATCTAAGGAACAGAAACTCGTTCTGATGGATGTGTAGTGATGTAGAGTTCTGCTTATTTGAAGACCAAAGTAGATCGAGTCATCTTAAAACTACTTCACTCTTTTAAAAAAAATCATAATGGTTCATGCAAACACTATTTTATAAATTTTGTAATGGCGTCAGTTTTGTGTTTTGATGCTTTTCCAACCAAAATGTACCTTCTGAGGAGAATGCCCCAGGCTGTACAGGAAATACTATAAGTAGTTACTACAAAAAACAGACATACATGAATAAACATGGTGTAATACGAACATTTTTTGAGCTTAAAAAGCATAAAAAAATTTGACAGATTTCAGGATTTTTCAGCCTTTGCAGTGCGCCCCCTGGTGGTGAAACATTTAGGGAGACACACTTGTGTCTTGCGCAGGTTGAGAATGAATTGGTGCCCCTAAGGGAGTATATGTACAGTCGCCAGTAGCGTTTTCTGCTCGTGTGACTTTTTTTGTTTTAGTTTGAAGTTTTTACTTTTGACACAAGTTCAGAGTCTCAGAGAAGGCATATCTTTCCAACTAGAAGGATTTTAAATAGGTCTTGTGACTCTGCTTTAAAGGGTTAATATACCGTCATAATTTTTAAATATCGTTACCGTTTTTCAGTACCAAGGTATAAAACAAAACTGTCATACCTCCAAAGCCTTACTCTGACTAGCTGTTAGCTCATCTCTCTGGTCAGGATTGAACTATTTCTCATATCTACAGCAGGTAAGATGATTACTGTTCACTTCATCAGGTATGAACTGTCCCTTTTAAGTTTTATGACGGCTTCTTTGTCAAAAAATCAAACATCCAAACATGGCAGCTTGTTCGTCTTCTTCCACATTTTGATTAGTCTGGATCAAAACGACCCGCTGAGAACGACCTCCTGCTGGTTCTGAGACTAGTTTACAGTAAAGAGATCAGCTCTGTCCATCAGCGAGGCCAACTGAGCCTCATCTTTAGCATCCTGCAGAGAAGCTGCTGTTTGGTTCCCCTCCCTCAGATGATGGCGGTGTATGCAGAGGGGTCGGCGTGACCTGGAAATCAATGTTCATTTTCCGGTTCGATTAAAGCTTCGCGGCGTATGATTGGCTCCTGAATGAAAGTGTGGATTACAGAGGCATCAGATTCAGGTGTGGATGGTTTCTGAGACCCCAAACACGAGCGCTGACGAGAACTGAGGGCCTCGTTTTTGTGCTGCTCAGTTAAAAATCAACTAAATTTAGCTTCAATTTGACCCTTAAAGTAAGTCTTTGTGTTAATGGATAACATGAAAGCTTCAAGCCCTCAACATGTCAAAGCCTTTATTTTATTTTAATTTTGAATTTACATTCTTTGATTCTTCAGGTTTCGTGTGACAAAGTGTGAAAAACCAGCGAGGGATCGGAAGACTCTTCTAGTGATGGACTCCAACGGGAGCATTCCTTCAACGCCCACAGGAACAGCAGCCCACAGCCGAACCACGTCAGAGTCCCAACAGGTTCGTCCTCTCAAAACCTCATCAGTTTCTGCCTTTTAAGGCAGGCCAGTATGTGTTTGGTTTGACTGTTAGCAAAATATTGGATGCACCACTGATGGTATTTTAACGTAACTCACAGAAACTAATAACTGGATGTTCATCTACAGGTAAAAGCCAGTAAATTAGAATATTTTGAAAAACTTGATTTATTTCAGTAATTGCATTCAAAAGGTGTA
>JARVJO010000001.1:12253000-12316836 GCA_031762555.1 Cynodonichthys magdalenae
ATTGGAAACTCAAGACAGCCATGACATTATGTTTTTTACAAGTGTATGTAAACTTTTGACCACAACTGTATTTGAATTTGTTGAAAAGATCTGAATATTTAATAACTATGTTGCTTTGTTTGAAGGAATATTGTAAATTTAACCAGATGGAAAAGCTGACTTGCCCCAAAGTTTTAAACAACTACAATCTCAAAATGTTTTTGATGTTTTGTCTCTAAAACACATTTCTGCTGATGTGACACATTCAAATTATAACTATAACCTACTTTTGTCACGATGAAACAAAATACAAAACCCACATGGACTGTTTTTGTTTGTGCAATATAAAACAAACCATTCTCTTTTTTAAAATATATTTTATGATTCTCGGCACCTAAACTAAACAAAATCTAGAAGTGACTGGTTTGAGTAGATGAGCTCCAGTTTCTCATGATGCCTGCTCTTGATGTTTGTCCACTTTGTATTGTTTTATTATTTCAAACACTCTAATTTATTTATAATTTTGCAGTTTCTCTCCAGTGTGAACAACCATGTAGTGAAGCAGAGAAATCAAAAATGAATGATTAGCTGCACCCATTTGTACACAGCCAGCCTTAAAGAAAAGAATCATGCGATAAAATGTGTAAATAATGCAATGACAATATTAAGTACGATATATCTTTTTTTTTTTTTTTTTAATATGCACTTCCTACTCTTTGTGAATGTCATTTTTGTCTTGTTAGTTTTTGCTGCCATTATATTCTGTTCTACAGGCTAAATATTGCTTTAGCATGAAAAATACAACTTCAAAACTCTTCAAATACATTGATTAACAATTATTGCACTCCAAGCAGTCCTTTGTGATATGAATATTGCACACACTGATATTGTGATGACGATATTTTCGTGATATATTGTGCAGCCTTACAAAACAGTTCACTTTGATTTTACCCTCAGCTGAACCCGGGTTAGGAGTTCAATTCTCAGGTTGAGATCCCAGACGAGCCCCCAACAATTTTGCCTGCTCTTTTCCCCCCTGAGTAATACAGGTTCAATCTCAGCCAAATTCGCTGAAATCATACGTTAACTTAGCTAAAAATGTCAGATATGTGATTTTTAGCTAAGCCATGTTAATAAAGTAAAAAAAAAAATGCAAAGTTTTACTAAAATCTCAAGCAAAGTTCTATAAAATGATTAATATTTTAACAAGTCATCGTCATGGGTTTTTATTTAATTTTTTGCGGTATGTTTATTTATATATGTAGAGGGGAAAAACAAAGATCAGCTTCTGATATTTGGCATCTGTAATTGGAGACATGACAGCCTTTGTGTCAGGATTTATCACAACTCGTTTGGATTCTTCGAGGCTCGACTGAATCAACATCCAAACCAAATTTGTTTTAGGGCGGGAGATACATGATGCTCATCAACATCCGTGTTTGCTTCATTTCTTAACATAAGCTCCCGTGTTTACTTTTAGCTTTGTCATCTTGACTGTGTGAGAGGTGGGGGTGGTGGGGGGGTAAACAAAGTAAAACTGAAGACTTCAAGATTATATTCTGTTTTAATCATTTTCTGCATTTAAAACTATTTTTTTTTTTCCCTTCAGGAGCACACATAACAAAACCAAGAGAATCTATAAACTCCAGGTAACTCGGCTTCTTTTAATCGGCTTCTTTTGCGTCTGTTTTTATTTAAAATTTTTTTTTGGTCTGTTTGGAATAACAGAATTCTCTTTAACTTTTTACAGCTTCTCCAAATCAAGAGCCGGAGCAACACCCAGACGCTTTACACAAACAACAAACAAGAACATTGAAAAATCAGCAGAGGGATGAACGGAGTTGTCGCTCCACAGGAAGTGAGCACTGAGGCTGGAGGAAGGCACATGTGGGTTTGAAACCCACCCTCCAGTGGCTGCGGTGGAGTCGCAGCAGTGCCTTGCTCAGTGGCATTACAGCAGGACAGGAGACACGCCACGATGCGAGCCGAGCTTCCCTAGAACTTTAGTCGTCTTACTCAGCATGTTCAAGTGGTCCACAAAGTATGTCCAAATGAGTTTTTATAAGAGTGTTTGTGTGTGTGTGTTTGATCAGTTTAAGTTATAAAACTCCAAACAGAAACAGGGTTAGTTAATGTTAGCATTGGTACTAACTAATTCACTAACTAACGGTAATAAAATGAGTTAGGCTTTTCAAGATTTCTCATCCTTATAGTTTGGGTTTTTGTATTTTTAAAAAGAAAATCTAGTCTTTGTTTTATTTTAATATTGTCAGTCATATCTCAATAAAGAACTCTCAGAACTCCAATAATAAACACTGTACACAAGTTTTTCAGTATTACACAATCAGAAATGTTTTCCACAGTTTAAGCAATCGATTTGTGCTGCTGAATTTTACACTGAAAGGAAAATGTTACTTTTTAAATATGTCCACCCACTTTAGTTTCTAAAATTTGACCCATCAGGACAAAGTTTGCTGCTCAGGAAACTGAGACGAAACAGAAACATCAGCAGTGATCACCCTGAGGTCAGACTGTGCAGTGCCCTCTACAAGACAGCCCTCAGCAGGTCAAAGGTTAAAGTTCATGACTGTTTGATAAAGATTAAAGAAGTTTGTTTTAATTTGTAGGGAAAAATGCAGAAAACATCTCTTAAACTGCAAGGTTTTAGTTTGCACTTGTGGGTCTTTATGGATCACAAAATTCTGGAACAAAGTCCTTTTGACAGAAGAGACCAAAGCAGAGATGTTTACCCATAATGCACAGCACCATGTTTGGAGAAAACCAAATGGTATATCAGCACAAACGCCTCCAAATAATGGTGGAACACGGTGGTGGAGGGGTGATGGTTTGCAGCTACAGGACCTGGACACCTCACAGTCGTTGCGTTGACCATGAACCCCTGCAAAGACCAAAGGATTCTAGAGTCAAATGTGAGAGCGGGTCATAAAACAGGACAATGATCCCAAACGGCAAGAAATCTACAACAGAATGGCTCAAGAAATAAAACCGTAATGAGTTTCAGCGGTCCGTTTAAAGTCCAGATCTGAACCTGACTGAAGTGGGCAGAAACAAATGTCTGCAAACCTCAACGGAACTTAAAGCAAAAATGGAGAATGGAGTGGGCCAAAATTCCTCCACAACCATGTCTGAAGTTTCGCATTAACTGAGTTACTGTTGCCTTCAAAATTATCTGTGTGAACGCTTCAAGTTTCAATATCTCTTTAAGTTCTGGTAGTTTTTTATCAAGATGTTTTTGTGACCGTTAGTGACTTTGTACATATAAACTGAAGTGTTTGAATTGTTTTGTAAAGTTTTAGTTTGTCAGTAAATTTTAAATAATATGATAGTTCCTTTTGAAATGTGGCTACCTGTTGTAGGAAGCTTTTTGTACGACCTCAGTTTGGAAAACTAATTTAATCCTAACTGGATTGATGAGCTGATGGTTAGTTAAAGGGAACTCAGACTATTTGTAACATTAGACATTATTTGATAAATATTTACTTCAACTGTAGAACAAAGATTGTAAAAATACTGCAGGCTGTGTAGTTTTTAAACATTTAAAACAAATGTATTGTCACACGGATGGCACTATTTTATTTATGCCACAAAGCATACTGATGGATGATGGAGGACAACAGAGCTGCTTCATGGAAGAACGTCAGCTTTTGCATTAACACCTGAGCAAATTGACATATAAATTACCATATTGCATTAGTGTCTAAGCTAATATATATACATATGGTAATATTGCGTTAGCATCTGAGCTAATACATATACATATAACGATATCGAGTTAGTTTCCAAGCTAATACATACATATATGGCGATGTTGCATTAGTGCCTGATCAATACATATGGCAATGTAGTGTTAGCGCCCAAGCTAATACATATGATGATATAGCGTTAGCGTCAGGGTAATACATATACATATGGTGTTGGCGTCCAAGCTAATGCATATAAATGGCGATATCACGTTGGCTATATATAAACTGGCGCCACATTTATTAGTAGGCGGAGAACCTTGAAGTCATAATTTACCCAGTATGCTTTGCAGCGTAATTAACTGTTATACAGTTGGAGCAAATATTTCTCAAATGTTGCAACAACTTTAAATGAGAGCAACAAACTTTCAAAGCAATTCAAAGTATTTTGTAAATCTTAAAGGCGCTACAGCTGACTAATGGGTTTGTAAATAACCATAAAATGCTAGTAAATAATGCAAACGTATAAAACTCCTAACTGTGTTCAGACTAGCCAGTAGCTCTTCAAACTAGATAAAATTAATCTTAGATTTTTCAAACTGATCGTTCATAGACGTATCTAAAACAGGTAAGATATTGTTTATCATGTAACCGTTTCTAACAAGCCTTACTGAGGGCAAGAAGACATGAGGAAAAATGTTCATATTTAACTTTTTTTTTATTAATATACTGATATGTCTATTGTATTGTAATCCAGCTGTCATGTAATAATATACAACTTGTTTTTTTTAAATTGCGACTACTCAGCAATACCAAAGGAAAATATACTTTTTTTTTTTTTAAATGAAAAAACTTGATTATAGGAAGTTAAGTGAATATTGTTCTGTTAATAAATCTTTTTCGTTTTTTATTCATCACAAAATTTTTCACTGTATCATCCGCCAAATGAAAAAAGGATGTGAACAATCCCTTTAATAAATTATTTGGATAAAGATTGAAGATAAGAATGTAGTTTTGTTTATATGCTTAAATTTGAAGATATAATACATGAGTTATGAGTATGTAAATGTGAATCAAATCACTTTTCACTGCATTTTATTCTTATAGAATACAGACATTAAAGGAAAAATGCCCTTTTTTGTTCAGCAGTAACATTATTGGAGGCAGTGTTTGCTCACCTGCGCTCTTCCTTCTGTCTCATGACCAAATCATCCATCTTCATTTTCTATTCTGCCTCATTTCCCTCCTGCCTGCTCTGCTCTCTCTGCGCCTCTTCCTCCTCTTCTCGTCGCCATAATGAAAAGATGATTTGTCTTCCTCATCTCGAGCACACCGACCTCCAGCTCTCAACCACTGTTATTTCCAGCATAATAGAGACGAGGTGTGTTTGAGGCTCAAGATGGAGGATTAACAATCCTTGACTTTATGATTTTTTTTTTTTTTTTTGACCTTCTGAGTCTTAAAAGGCTCATCTACTGAAAGGTACATGAGTTTACAGAGTTCTGGAACAAAAAGATGATAAAGTATGTTTCACATTAAGATGATTTTTTAAAATGGTCTACTTCATTTTGAAGTCAAGTCTTGCAAATAATTTGTTTGACTGTAAGATGTTGGAGCTCAGGCTTTGTGTTGAGGATGACTCCGCTACTACCAGACCTAATTTTAGCTCAGAGTCTGTAAAACTGGCTGAATTATCCCCATTTTTCTGTTTCTAATCTGGTGTGAAAGCCGTCTTAAATGAAACTAGCTGTTAATAATTTTGTAGATGCTCATGTAGTGATTAATGTCTGTAAATTTCTTCCAGCAGTTCATGAGATATTTGGCTAACAAACTAACTGTTGCCTCCAACTGTTGGAGTACTGCATAAATTAAGTGCTGGGAGTAACTCTCAGCTACTACCACACCAAATCATAGCTCAAGAAGAATTGAGTGAATTGTAGCGGTTTTTGTGTTTGCTAAAGTTGATTAGATGAGGACTGTTGCGGCCATTTTGCATTGGATTTATAGTATTTCCCATTAATAATTTAGTAAACTAATAAAGTGTATGGCAAGCTGTTGCTGCAAATAATAAATCATATGAGTCTTGTGTTTAGAAACAATGGCTCATGGGAGTTTTGAACGGCTGCTTTCTTACATCTTGTGGCAGCTAACTGTGCTGTAATGCTAACGCTAGCATGTATGTAAACAAACAAGAAGTGGAAAATCCGCTTCTGTTGGTTTTTTTTTTTGTTTTCTGTCATCTATATATGGTTTCAAGTGACATAACCTACGGATCACGTGATCGAATCGCCATATTTGGGGGCGCTATTGTTTACGCAGCAGTACAGTCCTGGCTGCCCTGCCAGTCCTTCCTTGCCCCCCTGTCAGGTTATAAGTGTCAAAGACATTTAAAGCCAGCTCTCCCATTATTTCTCACACTAACATGAAGATACATGAAGGGTTAGTTTGTCCTGGTATATTTAGTTGATGTTAGTTTTTCAAGTGTTCATGCTAGATATGAAGTATGTACTTCTTACTTGTGAATATCTGCGGTCCAACTATTATGTAATAAAAGGGCTTACCATAGCTGACATGCAATTAAACAGGACTTATGAGTGACACTTGACAGAGCCGGAGGGAGGATTGACTTTCAAGGTGGTGACACGGACATTCAAGGCCGCCACTCCCCCACTCCCCCCCCCCTACCCCACCCCACAGCTGAAGGCTCAAATCCTCCTGAACACTGCAGGGTGTTCAACCTGTCTGAGAGCTGCTGGCTGACAGCGAAGCAGCATGAGCAAGCAGCAGCGGAGCAAATATCGCTGCAAATATTGACTTGCATTACGCATGCACGTGTCTTCTGGCAAACACAATGGGTGTCGCTGCTTCTAGGTAAGGTGTTTTTTCAAACCACAATAAAAGTTTCCATTCATTAGACATGCAGATAAAAACTAAAGAAAAAGTAAAGTGTGCAGGTACGGTTCGGCTCTGACTTCACAGGCAGAAAATTTATCTCAGGCTCTGAATTATTCAGGCCCTCGGGCGACAAGGTTCTCATGTCGAAGCCAGACTGTCCCACATCTGATCTCTGTCGGCTCAGAAACACAACTCTGACTCAGGAAAGTTGGTGTGTTATTGCCCACAGAGGGGCGGGTGATGATGTTTGTGTTCTTTGATCCATCTGTTAGCAAAATATCTCACTGGATCTATTCAACTCTACAGATGATTAAGTTTTAAAGTCAACTCGAAAAAAAGTGGCTCTAACTCTGATCATAACACAGACACTGAAGTAAAAGTTGGTCTGGTAGTAGCAGAGAGTTATACTTAAATCAGCCTTGTGTAGCTCATGAACCACAGAATGAATATTTATAGAACTGTCATAAAATAATCACTGAATGTTCATTAATCACTGATTAGCTTTTCTAGTCAATCCAGTTCAAAAAAGCCTTTACAATTACTCAATGTTGGCCAATACAATAAAGGCTTTTACTATTTCTGCCAATCAGCTAACAACTGAACTAATTTTTCATTAAGCGCACATGTGAAACTCAAGGCCCGTGGACCAAGTGTGGCCTGCCACTGGATTTTATGTGGCCCGTGAGCACTTTAAAGATGTATTAATGACTTAAAATAAGTAGATGCTGCTTTAAAGCCAGCATTGATCATAAACTACATCTCCCAGAATGCATGTTGATTATTTTAACAGCAGAATGATGGCATTCCACTAGATGTAGGTGCACTGGGTTTCAAAGTAGACGTATTTTTGTCAGTTGCTTTTGCTGTGGCCCAGTTCTACTGGGAAGTGTGAATTTCCCACTTACAAGTCATACATTTCAACTGGAACAACCCTCCAGTAAGAATTCCCTGTTGGAAAGTGGGAGAGTTCGGATTTCAAGATGGCACCTACCTTTTATTATTATCATCATCGTATGAATTATTTCACATTTGGTCAGTCGTACACCGGTTAAAACGCTGTTTCTGTGCAGGAAATACCATGTAGAGCTCAGTTATTGTTTATTGTTAAATTTTTTACACGTTTAGCAGCTTAGCGTTTGCAAAGATATACTTTTAATTAGCAGATTAAAAGTTAGCAAACATAATTTTTGTTTAGCTGTGCTCACCACTATATAACTCAATAATTAAAATAAAATAATTCAATCATAGAGCCAGAATCTGGTGTGGTAGTAGCTGAGAAACATCACTAACCCGAGCATACTTTAAAGGAATGACAGGCTCTTCATTTATCATTCAGGGTGGGGGTAGGGGGGTTAACATGAGCGATGAGTCTGTGGTCAATGTTTAACACCCCAGAATCCAAGCTCTGACCTTCTGATGACTCGTGGTCCACTTCAGCTCTGCTTCCTCAACTCAGCAACTGGTGTTTGAGAGACGGCAGCAGGGAGTGTTTCCAGCAGAAACACTAACCTGGGGTCTGAAAGTTGAAACGGCACACATTACACGGAACCAGGTTTGGAGGAAAAACCTCCCCGTTCTGTTTCCAGGGAGCGGGATGTAATATTTAACTGGGGTGAAACATTAGCCAGGAGCTGAAAAGTGTTGGGCGAGTTCCATCAGAAGAAAGGGTTATTTTGAGCCAAGCGTTTAACAGGTGAACCATTACATTAATGTTGACACACATTTGTGGCTTTTTAAGTCTGATGTGGCGTTTAAGGACAGCAGGGAAATCAGTCATTGTGTAGCTTTAACAAAGGCACAGCAGAACCTGTGTTACAAAAGAAAACAAATATTTTAAGATACGTTTGATCAAAATAATGTTTTTTTATTTACTTGTTCCTTTGATTTATTTGGTTGTAGCTCTGGTGGGTCATGAGATATTTTGCTAACAAACAGAAGGGACTCCAATAAATAATGCCAAAGTGCCCAGACTGTTGGGAATTACCTTCAGCTACTACCACACTAAAGTTTAGCTCAATATCCGTAAAATCATCTGAGTTGTACCCATTTTTGTGTTTGGTTTGGTTAGCTATGGCAGCCATCTTGAATCGAGTTACTCCAAATGTTAATCAGTTGTAGATTTATATTCATTGATTGCTTTCTAGTAGTTTCATTTAAGTCTGTCTGGTAAAATGGTTCATGAGATATTTTACTAACAGACACATTGACTCACACACAATTACATGATTGGCCACCTTTTTTGTAATGTATTTATTGGATAGGTTTTCTTTAAGTGGACTTTCTGACATGCTCCTGAGAGACCAGGAAGTGTGTTTGTGTGCAACAATTAAAGGTGCAGTCATTAACTCCAACAAAGGCCTGAGCAAAACAAACAGTTTACTTGAGAATCCTCGGGGGATTCGCCACCGGCCCCCACCTCCTGACGGAGCCAATCAAACCAAAACATGAAGGAATCTGACACACAGAGGGTTCTTTATTTGCTCTGGTCCGATCCGTCCACTGCAGGTTGGGATTAATGAGGCTGCTGGAGAACGGCTTGTTGTGCTCTTATCTTTAGGCGGAAGTGACCGAACTCGTTAGTGTGAGTCAAGGGGAAAAAAAACGTTGGGTAATATCAGAAACTTCGAGACTAGAAGAAAAACAACCTAACCTGGTGTTGTTACTTTTACAGTATATAGATGATAAAGAACTTTGAAGTTCTTTTTCACATTCAAATCATTCAGTTGGGATCTATATAAAGAGAAAAAAAGGAATTGCTCCTTATTGTACTGCCTACAACGATGTATTGGTTTAACATAAACTTAGCACAAAAGCTAGTCTGTTGTGGCTGTGTATGGTTCTTCCACATTCTATCAAGGCCCTTGCTTGGTAAAGCCATAAAAGCAAATCAAAATACAGGATTTGTTTTTATGTTTTGATGCTTCTAACACAAATTCTACATCATTAAATGGTTGTGGGTTTGACTCTTGTCCTACCCTTTGGGTCAAAACAAACAACGAGGACTCAGTTTAAAACTGACATTTCAGTTAAAGAACCAGCTGTTATCCAACCAAGATCTACTGTTTTCGATGCGTCCTCAAGCTAAATGAAGCATCAAAGTGGTTTTTAGTCATGACACATGAGCCGAGTAGAATTCAGTTATTTGTCCTGCGAAGTGGTGAACTGATGAAAAGATGATGAGTCAGCGGCTCGATTGCATTGTCCTCACTCCATGGATACATGCAGATTATTTCTTAATTGTGAGTGCTTCATGCTAATGTTTGTCATTTATCTGGACGTAATTATTTATGAGCGTCACAAATTTAAGGTATATTCTGGATTTTGGATCATGGAGCTTATGAATAGTTAATATCTTACCTGTTGTACATATATTTTCAATGATTTTAAAGTATTTTTTTTTTGGTCATCTTTGGCCTCATGAATGACTTACGTGTTAATATTGTTATTCTGACAAAAATATTAGCCTCACCTACTTTTCTGCACACAATGATGTTAGGCTTTGTTTAAAGTATGAAAAAAGTAAATACAGCTAGAACAAGTCATTTTGAACATATATCGGTTTTTAAAACTTGCAACAGGGTAAGCCTGCATTATGCAGAACCCATCCTCAAAAGATCTGAACTATCGCTTTAGGTCAAACATAGTTTCATTGTGGTTTTTTCTGTCATTCTTGAGCTTCAGCTTGTGATTTCAGCACCCTCTGACTACACAATCACACTTTGTTTTCACATTGACAGGAAAGTAAAAAATGAAGGCACAGAAGAGCCTCTCAGCTTGTTGGGACACACGTGTCTTCTTGTCCGTTTGCTCCGGGTCCTCTGGAATCAAAGCTTTAGTTGAGCTGTGGCGGCAGTCAGGCTTTAGATGTTCCAATCTTCAGACTGCAAGAGTGATATCAGTATCTGGGTTGATCCATATACATTTACAGCAAAGTTAAAATGTGATGAACTGTTTAAACTGTCATTAAGAAAATCCGATATGGGTTAAATATGCATGAAAAAAAAATTGGATTTGCAGTTTAAATTTAGCGCTAAGTAACAGGGTTCATCAGGCTTACGAATAAATATAACAGAGTATCATCAAACAATAGAAATTTATGCTAATATTAGCTGAAGATGTTTTTTAAACCAATACATGTACAAAATAAATAAAAAAAAAAGGAATGAAAGCAAAGACTAAGACCAGTAAAGATGTGAAACATCCTCAGGAGCTGTTGTGTTAGATCATCTGTTTTTTTCCTGCGCTGACACACACACACACACCGATTCTCTCCTGCTGTAAGCAAGTCAAAAGTCAGCAGATCACTTTTTTTTTTCTATACAGGCCTGCTGCGGATGTTACCGGGGTTTCGGTTGCGCACGCACCGTTTACAGATCCCGCCAAAACCCAAAGGCGCTTATTAGCCAGGCTCCCAGGTGCCTCCGGTGCCGCCCTGCTGAGAGTCTAACTGCTGCGATGGCAAAGTTTGAACACCTCAGTCCCACAGTGAGCACTCTTTATTTATGGACAGGAGGAAAACAGAAAACAAACAAGTCATCATACAGGATCTGAGGCTTTTAGAAGAGTTATCTGAGTCCCTCATGCTCTCATATCCTAATCTTTTTTTACATTTGGGATCATGTCTCTCACCATTTCTTATTTTGGAAATATATCCTGTGTGTCTTTTGAAAGTTTGCTTCCCTCTTCGTGATTATCTTGCTCTCATTGTTTCCCTAATTAGTTCTCAAATATATATCTCTATCTGGGTGGGTAAGTCAGTAACAATGCTAACACTACTGAGTGAAGTTGTGCTAGCTTACAAAGCTAATAAAACTCCACATAACTAAATTAGCATCGCTAGCTAACACACCAATCCACTGAAGTGGATCAATGGATAACTCGAACTGAAATTACATTTGTCCTTGTTATTAATTAGATATCTATATATTGTTTTTGAGTTTAGCAAAAGAAACAAACATCATAAAACTGAGTTAGCATTGATAGCTACGGCAACAAGTGCCCATCTGGCGGGTTGCTAAGTTACAACGCTAACTTACTGAAAAGAGACTAACTAATGTTCTGAAAAGAAAATATGGCAACGAAAAAAAATAGGCACCTAAGAATTTTAAATCTAGTTTGTCTGAAAAATCATGAACATTTACTGTTCTGTATTTTACAACACATTGCTAATTAGTTAATTTGTTAGCAAGCTGTTTAACTGTTAGCTAGATATAGCTGATTGTTAAAAAACAAAAAATAAGTGAATGTAAGAATAGTCACACATTTATTGTTTACAACTTATTGTACTTTGATTGTTTTATAGTACAAATACATAAACTACAAATGATTGGCAGGATTTTTTTTTTCCTTTAACATCAAAAATGAATTTCTCAACAAAATATTTCAGAATTTTATTAATGAAACCATTTCATGAGAATTATTTCTTAGAATTATTTCAGTCATCAGCCTCAATTAGTTCATTATTAGGCACGAGTTAAACTTATCACTGGCCCCGACTACAAATTAAAGCTTGACCTATAAAATATAGCAAAAATAAACAGAAAAAGTGGGATGAACTGATGGCCCCAGAGTGGTTTCCTGTGCAGACATTGACCTTTACTTGGCTTGCTAAAACTTATGCTGCTCAAAAACAAAGGTAGGGTCAGTAAAAAGCACAAAGATTTCATCAAAAATAAACAAAAACTGTCATTATGTGCATATAAATTGTTGGTATAAAATCAGGTCCATTAAATTTTTTTCTTCTATCCGTGCAGATTGATTTAAAGTTTATTGCTTTATTCTAAAATCAGTGAATAGAAGCTGCTTGTTTGCTTTTTTGTGGTCTTTAAAAGCATTTTAAATCAAATTAAAACTTTTATAAATAACAAAAAATCACAAAACTTTGCAGTGTGTAAAATATAACTTGGGGACATTTTCTGTTTTATTGACTTGGTGAAATGGAGAGAACCTTTAAACCATGAGAAGCAGTCTTTACTATGGAAATATTGACTTCTTATAAAACCTGTTTTGAAATAATGAAAAGTCATTATGTGCTTGGCAAAACAATGACTCAGCACATTAAGAATTATTCAGTCCTGTGAAGTGTTAAATACACTGATTTCAGTCTGTTCAGCTGTAGCTCCATTCAAACATCGCAGCTTCAGAAAAGCTTTCATGAGGCCGGCGTTCCGTCACAGTACAAAAAAAATGTTCAAAAGTTTAGAAATAAATCTGCTCCTTATTGTAAACAGAGCTTTCCTTCATTTGTTTTAGAACCATAGAGGAAAAAAACATTGTTCAAAACTTTGGCAAAGTTTCATGGCAGTCCTGAAAGTAGCTTTAAAGTTCTGGTCTGATCCGGTTTTCCCGTCAGTCTGAGTCCTCTCCGGCGGTGGCGGCTTCTAAAGCGGCGAGCGCCTCCGCCACCATGGAGTCCGTGACGCTCTGCACTTCCTCCTCGTCGTTCTTGACCTCCGCGTCCGCCTCGCTCTTCGTCACAGAGATCCCGCTCTCCTCGGTGGAGGTGTCTGGCGTTTTATTCGGCGTGAGTCCGTCCCTCGTGCCCCCCGAGGACAAGCTGTTGGTGCTTGTGTGGATGTCCACGGATAAGACGCTACCCTCGTCCCCGGTGTCGCACAGGTACTCGGGCGTCCCTCCCACCCCCTCGTCTATTTCGTCCGCCGACAGCCCGTCAGTCTTGTTCCACCCGCTCCTCTGAGCTCCGTGGTCCTGCTCGTCGTAGCTCCTCTGATTATCAAGCTCCTCTAGGTTGGGATAAACAGGAAGCTGACTGGGACCTATGTCGAGCCATCGCGGCCCGACGGCTTCTGGCTGTATGATGTATAGCCCCGCCTCTATGGGCGGGGCGCTTGCCTGCTGGTGCAGCTCCTTGGCCAGAGGCGGTGCGGCGTGCAGCCTGTGGTTGACCTGGTTGTTGTCGAACTCCAGTTTGAGTGTGCTGTCGCTGTAGCCCAGGTTGTGGATGCCGCGCTTCTGCTTGTTGTTGCCGCCGCCATTCGGGTCTCGGCTGGGGGCCCCGCCGGCGCAGTGGTTGGGCTGGTAGAGGGAGCTGCTCGTTGAGTCAGTTTTTCGTATGTCCACTGCCACCGATGGGTCGTAAATGTAGCTGTAAGACAGGAAAATGCAGTGTGAATGCTTTATGCTGAAAGATTTGTGCTGAATAGCTAAAAAAGCTCAAACTTGCCTTAAAATAGCTACAAAAAGTAGCTGAAATAGCTTAAATTAGCACAAAGAAACAAAGAGCACGTTTTGGGGGGAAAAAAAAAGGTAAAAATACAAAAAAACAGCTGAAATGAGCAAAAAACTGAAAGCAGAATAAAAAGCTTACAATAGCAGAAAGAAGCACAAAAACGTTGAAATTAGAATAGCAAAAAAGGTCAGAACGAAAGCTAAAAAAGCAAAAAAAAAAACAGCTAAAATCTGTAAAATAGAAGATGAAATTAGCACAAAGAAGTAAAAACGGTAAGACCAGAGCAAAACATTTTGAAGGGTTTTGAGAAGCTTTTTTTATTTTCAATGAAAAAAATGGCTGAAAAAGCTAAGTATTTCAAAAAGTATGAGTTGCTGGAATACCAAAAGTCAAAGCGTGAGTGTCCTGAGGGAGCTGAACATTTTGATGTATAAATTGTTAAAATAGAACAAAACCTGTGAAACTTATTACGTGCTTAAAAAACGTACGTAACAAAAACAGATCTCAGTAGTGTGAATGATTATCAAGCATTCACACAATGACAGAACAGTCATTGGTTACAGATTTACAGATGTTGTCTTGACTGTGAAATATTCATTTAAAGCATTTTGTATTGTAAGGCCCAGCCTGGCCTGGTCTGGGTTTAAACCTGAGTTTTGCATAGTTGCTTCAGTCATTATGGCCTGATTCCAGACTGATTTCTGGATTTCAAAGCCCGGTGGTTCTATTTGAGCCGGGCTGCTCAGTCACAACAATATATGTTATATTTACATTTCTGTATCCTTCTGTTTACTGAGGTCATCAGCATCTGAAAAGCTAAAAAAATAAAATAAAATCACTGTGTTGATTAAATCCTTTTTAATCCATCAAGTTACTTGAAAATAACAGAAACAAAATGAAATCATGTTTAGGTGGATGTAACTCAAATTTTGGGCAAAAAGAAAATATTGTGTGATGTCACATTTGATGCATTATGTCATTAAGTTCAGCCCCCCATGGAGCTGTCCCGTACTTTGAAGGGGCTGACTTTGATGTCGTTTCTTGTTGTGCCATTAAAGAGATGACACGAGACAGGCGGGGTCTTACGATGCAAAAACGCCTTTAGCCTCTACACCTGGAGACCCTCGGTGCCTTCAGTGGCTCTCTAATACGGCACTTTGTTGGATTTTCTTTCAAGGATGTAAGTTAAATCACTGTCACACACACTGAGATGTTGCAAAGTGTGTGTGTGTTTTGTAGGGGGGGGCTTTATTTTGTAGAAGAGGTTGTCAGACATCAGGCTGTGAGCGTCTCTTCTTTAATCTGTTCATGACCCCAACAGAGCTGCTCCATCTCCCGCCTCTCGTTTAAAACGCCCTCCTCTCGCGTCTCCTTCAGCATCATTGTGATCCAGCTGCTCCTCACTAAACCTGAGCGTCTTTAGAGTTTAACAAGAACACAAGTCCTGAGAATTAAAGAGATGGCTGAGTGTAACCCGCCCACACAGATCCACACTCTTTCCAACTCTGCGTATTTTTTTTTCTGCTTCTTTTTCCACAAAAACAAAGCTGAGAAAAAATTGAATGTTTTTCATTTCTTTAGCTCACGGTGCAGCACTGCTGCTGAGGCCCTCGCTGTCAAGGTGAAATCTGAAACACGCTTTTAGAAAAGCAAGAGACAAAAACAAAACAGCAATATTTTTCTCAGAGCTGGACAAAGGCTTAGTGGGAGAGTGAAAGAGTATTTTCATCAACAACAGGAGGCCATCCGTTTCATCTCCGAGCAATTCTCAACGAGACAAACAAATTGACAGCTGCTCGCACCAATTTTACGCCTCTGTTTTCTGCCCAACGTGAACAAACAACACAAAAAGTAATTCACTTCTTCGGATGTATTCAGTTCTATTTAAAGTAATTTTGGATTAAAGCTTCTGTTGATCTTGGTATAAAAAAAGTGTCACATATTTTCAATTAAGTCAATTTAGTTGAGAACTAAAAATTAATCTGTCTGGTTTTCACCCTCAGGTTTAAATTCCCACCTATTTATAAACAATATCTCACCTGCTGCAGACAGCTCTTTGGAAGACCTCAGTTTAAAAAAAGTGCTTTTGATTTCTGACCCGGGTCAGGAGCTCACGTCTAACTGCAGCTGTTGCTGCTGTTTTAAAACGACTAATTCTAAGAAATTTCTATAATAGTAATAATAATAATAATATGAGTAAAGCTTCAAATTCCACAAAATCGTTCATCTTTTATTTAGCAAAAATCAGTCCTTCATTTTTGTATTATTACTTACAGCAGAGCAGTGCTTATGTCCAAATGAACTTGAATGCAGCATGACTCAGAGATGGGTTAGATGCTGTTTTAGGCTAACAGTGGGAAGATGAGTGTTGCTTCTGTCCCGATAAAATAATTTTTCTTGCTTGAGTCACATTATATAAAATGTAAATATGTATACGTTTGAATAGAAATTTTTTTTAAATCAAAGAACATTATATGGCTTGATTGAGACGAAATGTGTTATATTTCAATGTAAGCTAATACAAGCTTGTGTATCAGTTATGCTAATGTTAGCCTAATGCTGCAAAAAGTACTGCAAGTTTTTCGTTTCTTTTACTGATTTTTCTTTTTTTGTTGTTTATTTTCTGTGTAAAGGAAGGTGTTTGGGACTCGGTTGTTAGAAATACTGGCTGCACTTCCTCTCTGTTATATCACAAACAGACAAAGGTTTGTCAGCCTTGATTCATCCCATCTTTCTTCCAGCACCACAACGCAGAGTGAACAAAGTCACTTTAGCACCAGCTACCATCAAAACTTATGGCGTAAAATAAAACAAAAAAAAAACCATTTGCATAAACTGCAATAAAAGTTTTGATATTGTATTAAAACCGCATCAACATCACTTTGGTCCTCAATTCGAACTAGCCATTAGCTTGTCAGTCTGGTCTGAACTGACCTCTGCTTTTGTTTTTTAACCTGAGGTTGTTCAAAGAGCAGGTATGATAATTCCACAGAATCCCTCCTAAAATATTCAGAATCATAACTTTAAGCAAGACTACAGCTTTTGTCTGTTAGCAAAATATCTCGTGAACAACTGGATGGATTTTAATGAAACTCCCTGAAAGTAATCACTAATTTAAGATGGCGGCCACAGGCGACTGACTACAACACTCTGTCAATTGTACAGACATTGAGCTAAATGATGGTGTGGTAGTAGCTGAGAGTCATCCCTACCACGTGATTCAAGTTCTAACAGACTGGCTAAGAGCTTTATTCAGAACTTTGGCAAAGATGTTGATGAACAATATCAATTATTTTGAGGAATGCTTAGAGTTTCAGTCTAATTAGAATTCAATTTAATCTTTATTTTTCTACTGAAGTTCAGATACTGACTGCTGATAACTACAGGAAAACATCCGAACTATCCCTTTTCGTGTACTCCCATTAAAGCAGCACCAGTGAATATGTTCTGTTGTGGGCTGGTGGGTCCTATAGTGCTGACCCAGTAACCTCAATGCCTCAAACTCTGCTAATCCCAGAAATGTGACACTTTAGACAATTAGCGAGGTATGCTTTTGTGTCACAAGCACTCACATGTGTGTGTTTGACGTGGTGAAGGAGGAGAAAGAAAAATGTGTGAGGAGGGATTACAGCTCTGGTATGCGAAGCACATCGAGCCTTTTCATTAATCTCCAATCAGAATGTCGTTTCCCTGCTCCTCCTCAGACAGCACAGCGATGTCCGGCCCTGACAGCACAGTATTGTATACTTTTAATGAGCAGACAGTCCTGCAAAGAAATACAGTAACCAAGGGTGCTGCCTATCGGCATATCGACTCAGGGTTTCTACTAAAAGCCCATGTGAGGCTCACGGTGCAGACGTTTTATAAATGGACCTCTCACTATCTGCATGAGATGAGACAAGAAATCATTACGTGGCCAGGGAACACTTTTGAATTGATGGTGAAGAGAAGAAAACTCAGGAAGAGGCTGATAAGTGGGTGGACAAGAGATGGAGGGAAGCTGAGGCTGCAGGCAAAAGTGACTCAAATATGGTTTTTATGACAATCTAAATGTGACAAATTGGATGTTTTTCAAATCCGACCCAGGTCTTTTTCTACATGTTGTATTAAAACAGACACATATCTGATATCTGACTTTTATGTCACTGAGTTATGGATTAACTGATTGATACAAATAACAAATATCTTGGTTATCTGAGTAAACGTCGTGGATGACTCTCAGCTACTACCACACCAGATTTTAGCTCAATATTTGTAGTCATCCTTTCTTGCCTGAATAGTTTTCGATCAATAACAAATTGCACACAGTTATTTGGAAACTTTACAGGAAGGTAACAACGTTGATCAACTCAAAAACGCTAAACAACTAATGGAGGAAATTCCTTCTCACCTTTTTACCATCCGGCAGCATTGGCACCCCATTTGGCCAGACGTGTCGTTACGCTGTGGAGACACATTAACACAGTTGGTTAACTTGAATCAAACTCGAGCGCCAAAAACCTACAAACGTTTATTTATTATTGCTCATCCATGAAATGTTTCAGTGTCAAAGACTGAACAGAGGTCAACACCTCTCACAAGGAAATCAAGATTCTTCGAAGCCGTCAGACACATTTCACCTCATCAGTCAAGTTTTCGCCCTTGACTGTTTGATGATGAGGATGAAACTGCGTCTGCCTGAAGCTCAGATAAAGACGTCATTGCCATTCATCACCATTGCTTGTGTGTGAGTGTGTGTGTGCTCTGAGGAAAGCTTATGTGTGCGCAGGATGGGAGTGACCTTTTCTCTCCTGGTGGTGTGCTTCACTGGGCTTTGGCATTTCATTGTAAATAATTAATCACTGACTTTTGTATGAGTTTTGTCTCAAAGTAAAGCAGGAAAAAAAAGAGAGAGGCTGACAAGAGGAGGACACAGTGTCTTTTAATAAAGAATTAATGGAAGCACATCAGCAGAATAGATCAAACTCCTTTTTTATCTCTCCAGTTCTTTAAAATCCTGTTTTAACTCGATTCCAATCTTTGATCTGACTCATAGAAAGACTCACCTTGAACAGAATCTGCAGGATGAAACAGTAGATATTTAGAAGTTTGTTTTGAGAATTTAAAATTATAGACTACTTTACAATAAAACTTTATAGATTTTTTTTAAATCAAAAAATTAAAAAATATATATTTCAATTAAGCCACATGGGCTTTAATTTTGACTGGATTGATGTGCTAAAGGTTGGTTTTACCAGGTTAAAGACCAAAGTGGATCGCTGCCATTTTAAAACAAGTAGTCTAATAAAACTCATGGCTTGTCAGAGTTGTACAGTGCAAGCTAATATGTTGCAGGTGCAGTGAAAAAATCTGTGATAAATCATGTTTTATGTAGAACTCGTGTGACAGCTTTGGGTGCTACTTTTTTATTTTTTCCACGGAAGATGTGACAGGTGAAGCCATGGCACATCACTATGCTACATAGCAGTTGTAGTCTATTGTGATAACCAATTGTTACTTTATCATTGTAATTACTGTTAAACCCTACAAGTCATTTTATGCTGTTGCTACAAAACCAGCAACCTCTATAGCACCAGTGCTATAAGCTAAAAAAAAGTTAACGTACACCTCTGGTTTATAAACCTTTATACTGCTGTCAATTTAGAATTACATTGTTATTCAGGCTGAAATATTAGGACAATCTTGCAAGAACCAGCTCTGGGCTGCAACGGAAGTGCTACAGCTAGCAGCTGCTGTTCCTTTTTATGTTACAGATAAAGTACTTTATGTCCTGTAAATAACCTTGTTAAACAAGATGATGTAAAGGTTTATAAACTAGCATTTACACGAACAACTTTGAGATTGGATTTGTTTAAAGACTTGTTAGGACTAGTCTTAAGCTCGTCAGTCTGGTGAGATTTGAAAAATCCTGAATCATCTTTCCTCATTCTGTCTCAGAAAAAGTGTTAACTTTTCTATTCAAATTTTGTTATTAAAATCCAGACACAATCTTTACGTAGACAAGCTACTGGAACGGTTTTATCCTGAGTGGTAGGTCCAGAGATGTTTGAGGCTTAATAACCTACAACACCATCAGTCTCACAAGTCCTAAAGATAGGTTAAGTATATGTGAATAAATAAATAAGACTAAACCTAATATTTTGTCATTTGTTGACTTTAGCTGCAGTTGTATAAAAATGACTGAAATGTCACAAAACAAATGCCAACTGTGTCTTTAAAAAGTTGCCTTGCTAATAATACTTAATATGTGCTTTTCTTTAATAAGGAACACATTTTTTTCCTTGTATTTTTCTAATTTAATACCAAATTGTTTGTTAAATCTTTACGGCTAAGACTATTAAAGTGCAATTAACATTAGAGACCCAACCCTTCATGTTCTCCTTCAAGCTGTGACATTTCAGAGAAAATCACAAGTTTTACCATCCACAATCAATGAGAAGTGACACCAATCGGTGTTCCTAGAACAAGGTTAAAAATAAACAAACGTGGTCCACGAGCAAAAACAAAGAACAGCTTGTAAAAATCCTGAAGGGAATAGGAAACTAGAATGTGTGACGGACAGTGTTTACAAGGTGCACGACTCGGTCTGACATCAGGAGCTTTTTTTATTTATTTTTTTATTTTTTATTTACTCATGAGGGAATTTGTGACAGCCAGAACAACACACACACAAAACAAACAACCAAGCTTGTGCACAAACACAACAAAGTTCGGTTTAGAATTAACTTTAAAATTAACCGAATGAGAATATTTATAGACTGTGAGAAGAAACCGAAGTACCTGGAGAAAACTATACGCTCTGGTTCAAGAAAGTGTTTTGTGTTGTTTTGTAGTTTATCTAGTGAAAAGTGCACCTATAACCTTCAGCGACCATCCATCCATCCATCCATCCATCCATCCATCCATCCATCCATCCATCCATCCATCCCTTATTCCAGTGTCAGGTTGTTAAAAGGAATATACATATTAAAAAACAACTACAAACTCTTTGCTGCCTGCAACTCAGTTTCTCTTGTTCGTTGTAAGGAGCCGTTCAAAAGATTCAACTCTACGTTAGCGTCACATCACAATGTTTGCTCCAAATTTGTGACAAAATACTTACTCAGGCTTGACTTCTTAAGATATTACCTACATTTTGTTCTTTCCTTGAAACTGGGAAACAAATATCCTGAGTGACCCTTATGCAGTGTTGTATGTATTATCTATATACTATAAAAATGACGTAAATAAAGTACTATATAATTGAAAAAAAAAATTACTTCAAACTTTCCTGCAGCACTGCAGATGGAGGAAACCGTTGTTAGAACACATTTTAAAAGAGGTTGCTCTTCATCTGCGTGGGCGTTCAGTGCTAAAGCCTTCAACATGCAACGGTGCAACTCGGTAAAGCGTCTTTCAGAAGTGTTCGAGCTCTGGAGCCCCACGGTAACTCGGGGTCAATTTATTGCAGTTGTTGCATCATTTCAGGAGATTTGTTGAGCGGCAGAAAAACACAGCCTCATCTTTGAAAACCACTTTGATTTATAGGAGTACAAGTGTACCACGGCGGCAATACTGTGCATCCATTATACGCCTGTGAGTTTCTTCGATGCAGTAACGCCGCACTGTTGTGATGCGAGAGGTCTTACATGGTACTGGACTTCATCCTCCTCCAGGGAGCGAGTTAGGAAATCTATATCGACCCAGCATGTAGGGTCAGTGATTCTGCTCCATATGTTCGTATTGATTTGACAGCTTCAAGGAGAGCTTGGTGTTTATGTTTTGGTACTCTGAAGCCTTACAAATCAGCCTATCGCTCTGTGAATATGATTTTCATGTAGAGCTGTTTTATTTGTGAGAAAGGCAAGACGATCTCCCAAGATGTCTAATTATCCTCTTACAGGTCTGCTGCTGCACACAGACACAGTCTAAAGTCAGAGGTGGGTGTCATCACTGAGGACGCTGGAGGAAAAAACATCGTTTATAAGCAGAACTCATGTTTGAACTTGATCCTCTCGTCTCTGAGAGCCTCGTGTTCTCTTCACATAGATGGTCTCTTTTGGCATAAGGAGGGCTTGACTGTAACACTGCTGCAACAACCCCCCACTACACATTCATCTGCATGTTCACAAAAGACCCCTGACACCTTCACAGCCACTTGTGACAAAAACCAAGCGAGTGCACCGTGCCAAGTGCAATCTGCACAGGCAGATGGGTCTGCGCTTTAAACAGAGGACCCTGTTTCACACACTGTTGCTCTGGCAGACACCCCACCTGGACTGAAGCGTCCCTTATCTTCCAGGAGGGGAGCAAGAGACGGGGTTTATTTCCCAGCGGGCTCAGAGAGCAATAAACGGACCGCCGTGTTGGTCCGGAGAGAGTGCTAAAGTCACAATCAGCTAACTTTCACAATTACTTTTCACATTTAGGCAAGTCGATAATCTTCTAAAGAGCCTCAAGTCCTCAGTCCTTCGACTGCTCGGGCTGCTGGATCTGCAGATTTCTCCCTCCAGGACATCAAGCCTCCTCCTCTGCCTGCTGTTTCCCTGTTCTGCGGTGGCATTTCTTTTCTTCTGCGATATATATTTTCCACATATCTCAGTGATATGTGTTTGCTGCTCCCTGCTTTGCACCCCCCCCAGGGGTGTTTTAATACGCTTGCCTCAGAGTCCTCCAGGCTGCTGGAATTCCTCATCCTGCCATCCAAAAAAAAAACACTCTAAAAACCAAGATTCTTTACCTTGCACTGTAATGAATTATTCATCACTGTGACTGTTTAGTTACTTATTTGCAATGTTTTGAAACTCCAGTGTATGAATTATCAAAAGCTGTATAACTTAATGCAAAACAAGGTTAGTTCAATATCAGTAAGATTGAGCTTTAGCCATATTTGTGCTAAATTTAATCAGATGTGTTGGCCATTTTGTATTGGGGTAACATCAGGAGTGATAAACTGGGATGAGTATTGTTAAGATTTTATTGATACTGCTTATCGAGCCGGTACTTTACTGTCGATACTTTTCTGTTGGAATAAAACCAAAAACAAACTATGAATATGTTTTCATTTTAGAACAATTTAGAACACAATATAGACTTTGAAAAGCCGCTTAGCCATATCTGATGTTTTTCAAAGCAACCTCAGTCTGAATGCTCGTGTTGCATTTCCTCTGACTTTTACATCTGTGAGGCGGTGGTGAGCGGATCGATATAATAATGACACTAACCTTGAGTCATGTAGTTTAAATCCACATGTATTCAGCTACAGAACAGAAGCTCAGCTGCGTCTTATTTTAATATTCCATGTCCTGGATGACTGAGAATCCACAGAAACATACGATAGTCATGTCGGTCGATTGCAGAACGTAATGATAAAGTTACTCGATCCACTCTTTTCTTTCAGCATGTTGCTTCCTTTCAAAAATAAAACGCTGCACCGAAGTAACCAGTCAGAGACAGATTCAAATATAAACACTAAACTAAACAAGCATGTCAGATAGTTATTGAATCGACTCTTATTGCACAACAACTTCAGAAATGACATGCTAACGTGTCATTTTAATAAGCTACTTCTGTAAAACCCATGCTGAATGTGATGTCATGTATTTTTCGTGCCAAATGTTGGACTTTCAGCTCGCTGTTGTTGCTTCTCCATCGATGGACTCCTGTGTTGTCCGCAGGTCTAAAAAAGTTAACTGAAGATATTTATCATGTTGTTGATAATACAATGCATGTCCTGTCTTAGTGGGTGACTCAGTCTGCAACTTTGCATCTGCTTTATTAAGTCATATGTTATGTATCTCTTTGTTTGTAACCATGTTGATATTTTTACACGTTATAGTACTGTACATGCTTTTATGTTTTATCAAAATTTGAACATTTTTGTTTTGGGCAGGTAAGATTTGGTGTCTTTTGCTCGATAAGAAAAAAAAAGAAAGGTAAAAAAAAAAAAATTGAACCCTACTCGTCTTACTTTTAATTGGCTCTGGATGTATTTTTTGTTTAATAGTAGGTCACACAACACGTTTTAATATTTCAAATTTGGCATTTATTGTACCAATAAATGAAATATAAATTATCTAAAAAGAAAAAAAAATGTGTAAAACAAAAAAAGGAAAAACGATAAAGAGAAATGAGGCCTACAGTTCTTTTTGTTGCATGCTGCTTGAGCTCCAACACACAGTGAGAACACGACTGCAGACATGCTGATTAATGGCCGGCTGACTGCGTCGGAAAAAGACTGGTTTGCATTGTCGCCGAGTTGAGTTGCAAATTTGCAAGGCAAAAAAAAAAAAACGAGGAGGAGTGCTGACAATGTGATTGTGGTGCTTCCTGCCTCAGGGTAACCATCCTGCTCCGGCTCAGCAGAACCGTCTCACAGTTGGAGGAGAAATGTTCCTTCAGGCGAGAGACGACACAGTGTCGTCTTCGCTAAAACTGCTTTTGTGAGCAGCCGGAGCCGATGAGTGACGAGTCGATTGCATCATTGCTCTGATTACTGGATGGCATTAGCATTAAAGGTCAAAGACAACTCCCACAAAATAAAAAAAAAAGTTTGGCTCAACTGAGTCAGTATTTGCTGTGTAAATAGTCACATCATAGAAAACTACAGTAAACATCCACCCATTTTCTTTATCCACTTCTCTTTTCCGGGTCACGTGGACCTGGCAGTCACTGTGTGAGAGGCAGGGGACACTGTGGACAGGCAGGTCCATCACAGGGACACAAAGACAAACAACCAATCACACTGACACCTAGGGACAATTTAGAGTCTTGGTAGAACTGGTTTTATATTAATAAATTACAGTATAAAATAATCCAAGAGATGCAATTTAAATATTTGTATTTTTTTCTACACACACTGTGGTGCAGGTTGTTTTTGTTTGAGCTAAGTTTCATTTTACTTGTTTGAAATTTTCAGTTTTGTTTTATGTAGGAGAAACTTTGTTCTTTTGGTTTTATCTTCCTCCTGCTCACCTGGTCCTTGTTAGTAATCAACACACCTGCTCCTAATTTAGTGATTATTCCAATCAGAACCGAGCATGTCTTGGTTATTGGTCTTGGTCATCGTGCTCTACTTGCATCGGTTTACGAAAGTTTGTAGGTCTCGAATCCCTTTCGTTTTCCTGTCCTGAACATGTGCTCTTCACTTCCTGTTTTTCTTAATGCACAAATACAAACAGTTAAGATGACCAAGACAAAAAAAAGTCTAAATGATTGAAAATCCAGTTACAAAGCCTTGAATGCAGATGAGACATATGAGGAAGCTAAGATGCACACCTGTGGGTAGCATCAGTCTTTACGACCTTCTGTAGGTTTTACCAGCAGCAGCAGCTGACTGAGCCTCACATTCGATCATCCAAATACCCAATCATGTTGGCTTCCTGGAGACTTTTCAAACTCATAACGAGATCACAGATTCAATCTGCGCATCAAATGACTATCATTCATTCAGATATTGGCCATTGTTGGCTGGCAATAATAGTGCCTTATCTGCACCCTGTGCCATTCAATATATTATATATTGCTCCTGGTTTTTATGATGGAGGAGATCGCGGGACGATTACTGAAGGAGAAAGATATTTCAGAGCTGGCAGCTTGGCTGGGCTCCCATTTCTTCGCTTTCAAAGTTTCCCTACTGAGGAAATTGAAACATTTCATCTTGGAGAAACAGGTGCAATAAAATTGAGATTGCTGTAGAGTTTCCCCTAAATGTGGTATGGATTGAAATCCGGGGAATACCTGCAGGGGGGGAAAGCACTTGGGAGACATTTGTGAAAAATAACAGCTGAGGAAAAATCTCATCTAGAAAGATGAGGCCTAAAATAATTCTTTGCAGAGAAAAAAGTCAGGGTGATTGTGGTTTATAATTTTTATTTTTGGCAGCTTGAGTTGAAAATTCAGATTTTTCTTTATTAAAGGTGAAGGGTTTTATTGGAAAATATTAACTTTGAAGAACTGATTAGTCTTTAATTTAGGGCACATTGTCGACATTAGTTTTTGTGAATTGACTGCACTTAACAACAAAACTGATAAAAGTCTGAGGTTTAATAAGCATTGCTCTTCTGACAATGGCACCAAACTGTTTTATTTTGAAAAAATTGTAAGGTCAACTACAATATTGCTAAATCTTGGTGACAAAAGAATACATACAGCATATTTAGAAAAATCCTGAACTTTTGGTTTAATTGCCTCTGTCTGTGTGCTCATTTAGGGGCCAACCTCAAAGGACAGATCAATCTACTTTGTCAATGCCTTTAAACAGTACAAGTCATGGAATGAGTCGGTCTGCTCAGCCAATCAATGTATGTTTATGTATGAACCAATCACATCCCATAGATCACTCCAGAGGATCTATTGAGCCATGAAAGTACCTACTCTGAAGTAGGAGCTAAAATAGGCCCAATAAACAGTTATAGGAACTGTGAATGGCCACCGAATAACACAAGCAAAATTACCTGAAATAGTTACAGGGACAAAAGTGGTCAGCTGTACAATTAGGGCCACTTTATGAGTTTTTTTTATCAATTTTAATACCAGAATAAAGTTAAAATAATAAGAGAAATAATTAATTTTTTTGTAAAACCAATACTAAAGTATGACTTCACAAGATACTCAACAGTCTTAATTTGAATGCAGGGGTAAGACTGCTTTTTCCTGAAGGAGTTCTCATATTATACCTTTATTCTTGTAAAAAAGCAACTTTATTCTGATAATATGACTTTATTCTTGTATTATTTCAACTTTATTCTCGTAATATAAAAAACAAAATTCTGTCTGGCCCAAATACTCATCCTAAATCATTATCCTAACTAAAATATCTCCTGAAAACATAATTCATCTTGAAATATAATTCACAACAAGGAAACAAAATGTTGCTAAAATGATTTTCCCAATTTGATCTCTGACACCTAACACCACCTCAAAACATAAATAACCCTTCAACACCACCTTGAAATGATCTCCTCTCAGTCTCATACATATGATATCGTTTGTTTTTGTTTTACCCTTAGGAAAACTGAAATCCAAGCACAAACATTCCAGTAAAGCTGGGAGGTTGAGTTGCCGGTCCAAACATTACATATACCAACACTAAAGCCCAAAATACAGGTAGATCAGGGTCAGGGACAAAAAGGCTGAGCTTAAATAACATGTAGGCTTTTCTAACAGATGACTTAAGTTTATGTTCTCTTCTCCGCTGACAGTAAAAGGATGAACATTCACAAGGAAGTGGCCCGGGGTGGGGAGAGGAATATTTCTGAGGAGAATCCCCAGTAAACAAAGAAACCAAGTCTTTTACAGAAAATAACTTCCTTTTGCTTCAGATCGCAGTCATCTGACAGAGTTATTGAATATTTAGCTTATGTAAGTTGTGACACGTTACAAAATTATGTAATTTATATCTTGAGTGTGGACCAACAGGTTGTGCCTCATCGTCTGTTTTAGTTTCTTGTTCTTCATCTTTTTGTGTATAAATAGTAGATTTTGTCACAAGAGGTGTGTATTAGAAGTCTGGCTTAAGTGGAAAAAATTCTATTATTTCAGTTGCTCCCTTCTGCAGGGGTCAACACAGGAAGCGACAGATTTGGCAATTTAATATTTCTTTCGCTGGATGCCCTTTCTGACACAACCTGGGTTGTAAGATGCAACAGATGAAGCCATGAATGTCACTATGCTACATAGTGGTTGTAGTAAGTCTACTGTACTTTTTGTTCTGTGCTAAAAACACAGCAACCTGTAGCAACTGTAGCACCAGTGCTACAAGCTAAAAACTTTACCATACAACCCTCATATCTGCAGCTATGATTACAGGAGTGTGGCACTGGCCACTGATCCACCGCAGCCCAGATTCAAAGAGTTAATAATAATAATCACACTACATTACAGGGAGGCGCCAACAAGAAACACTAAAAGCACAATGTCGATAACAGAACAGTGAAACTATCAACTCACAAAATACCACCAAAAAATATATGACTTGAACAGAAGGGGTTGGATATAAACAGAGACAAAGCTAAAAAAAACTTTATGTACTGTATTACATCAAAAAATAGCGCATTAGTGCCCGATGTGGTTCAGTATATATCATGACATTAATTACCAGCTGAGCTTCGTCCAGGTGTCTAACCTGTACCCCAGTCTACACAGCGGCTTATATAAATGATCTTAAAGCTTGTGTTTTACAGATGTGCAGCCTCAACCCAGAGGTGGGTTTATGCTTGAGGTGTACTTTTCTTCTGCCTGACGCTCGAGTTGTACTGTACGCCTGATCGGACCCTCTGCAGAGACAGATGGTACTCTGAAGCTGCTGCTCTGTTAAACGTGACGTCTTCACAGTGTTTGTAGACACTTTGTCAGACCACCCCCCCTTCCCCCCTGTCTTTCACGGTCTTTCCTCACAAATACACCAAACATGAGATCTCAGCGGGATTTCGAGGTGCTGCCGGGCTGTCATGAGACGGACTTGCAGTGACAACTGTGACTGCAGTGTCACTGGCGGTCTGACAGTCGTAGTGGGCGTGTGACAGTGAGATAAAAATGGCCGTTTTATCACCTTTTTTTTCACGCTTCTCAGGCAAAAAAACCCCCAAAAAATCACAGTTAGAGGATTCTGGCTGCTGCCAATTTTACCATATGATAATTATTTAGCATACAACAGAAACATTTGCTCCAAAAACAGCAAAAATCTAAAATTACCAAGCAATGTTTATGATTTTATTAAAATAGTTTCAACAAAAAAAAAAGACAAAAATATAGGTTGGAGTATGTCTGAGGTACGAATTTAAACTGTTTCAGTGGGTTACAAGCTTTTGTTTTTACTTTCACAGGAAGTTGAAGGTAAGCTAACAGCTAAGCCACGATAAAAACCTGAAACTTGTTGCTTCCTTCGTTTCTGTAAAAATCTTGTTCTTTAGCATTTCAAAATTTTTTGCCATTGTATTCCTGAAAACTTTTCTTTTTTTTCTAAATCAGCTTGAAAGCAGGTGAGTTCCTCACAACTCTGCTTATGTAAAAAGGTAAAAACTTTAGGTTCATAAATAATCTGAAACATTGGTAAAACAGGCATCAATACCAGGGTTTCAGTCACGTGGTTTTGATGACTCGCAATTTCAAATGGAGGGCAGGAAGTAAAATGCCTATGGAGCAAACTGATGTAGAGTCCGTATTGAGCTTTCTACATTTCCCACCATTGTGTACGACAATTTTTGGTGCTCGATAATATCTGGTTTTCTCGAGTAAAACGATTGGAGCAGCCCTAAACCACAAAACATGGACATTTTTTCAGATGCAGATGCTCCATTACTACATTTCATCCCCTCTGTCTGCATTTCACGCTCTCACTATTTCCTAATAAATCACTGAGTTTCACTAAAACCCGTCCAGTGGTTCAGGAGATACACTATTTTGATAAACAGTTTTTAACTAAATTTAAATCAAGCTGAAAATACTATTCTGTCAAACAGGAACAACCAGTGAAGATTTGAATTTATGAGAAATTTCTAAAAGAGTTCAGTTTTAATAGGATTCAATACAATCTTATGATTTTTAAGAGCCTGTTTTGGTGAACTACGTTGCTGTGGTGTGTCAAAATGACTAATAAAAGTGACTGAGCTGCTCGTTGTGATATATAATTTGCATGAGTGTGCTCTTCTGTTTGGGCCTCATTTAATCTGTGAAATGAGTCAAATAATATGTTTAGAAACTAGTTTAAAGTGAGTAACATACCAGAAAACTGACTCCAATACTTGTCAATGGCAGGGACTTATAAACTTTACAGTGAAGCTGCAAACAGAAAAATTATTGACAGGATCTTCCTCTCGACTGCTCCTGCGAGCACTCTCAGCTGAACAAGAACCACAGCTTTTGATAAAATGGTCCATTTTGAGCTTCTTATCAGTTCTTCCTGCTGAAATGTCAGTGCACTATTTTTAAAGTCTGTACAGTGACAAAAAAAAATATGATGCTGTCGCAGCTGCGGCTTTATCCTGCTTTTCATAACCTATCATATCCAGATGAGGAGATAACCCTTAACTCTTCCAATAAAAGAGGCTGAAATTTCTTGTCTGATCGACGTTGACATGGAACTTTTTCAATTACAGCTTTTCACAAAAAGCTCAGAGGAAAAAAAAAAAAAAAAGAAACCAGAACTGCTGAGCGGGTGTCGACAAGCAGGAAGAGGTCAGAGCTGCTTCTGGATGAGGCGCCGCGACATTCGATTTGACTGTTTGACACCTGCGTCAGCCGGCTGACTGCGATGTGGCTGATTTGAATAAGCCAGGTGCGATAAGGGAGAGCGAGTTGCCATGGCAACAAATTCATTTCAACAAGCCTGTACTTGTATGTGGATTGTTATCGCCCGTCATCGAGAGGCAAAATATCTTTTATGAATGGATTAATTTTAATGAAACTCTCTGGAAGTAATACATCTATAACTGATTAAGGTTTTGGAGTCACTCCAATTCAGTATGTTTGACACAGATAATTAGCTAACGCTAAAAAAGCTAGAATTCAGTCAATTTTCCAGATAATGAGCTAAAATTTGGTGTGATAGAAGCAGAGTCTTCTCCATCATTTTCTCCAAGCATAAGTTGTTGACACAAGTTTTATCACTCAGACTATTGCAGCAGCCTTAAAAACTTTTAAACATCTTTTTTGTTTTTTAATTTCTCTTAGCGGACAACATTTTTATTATTTTACAATTTTTAACATAAGATGACCTTAGTCTAAAACTCTTCCATGAAAAGCAGTGAGTGATATGCATTTCTTTCAGGAGTGCTGGGCCTTTCATTCCCAACATCACTTTAAAACACTATTTGTTTCAAAATCAGCATTTATTCCACTTCATCAATCTTTTATAGTATTATTGAAAGACTTCTGCTACTTTCCGACATCATAAAGTCGTGTTTCTGAGCTCGTACGTGTTTTAAGCGTGTTCTTTCTTTAAACGGCCTTTAACAGCGGTCTGCTGTATACAAGTCGAGTCGTTTCTGTATTACCGAGCCGCCCACGCTCATCAATAGCTCTGAGCTCCAGTGTTTCTACACCAAAATGGAGAATTTCCAACTCTGGATCGTCCTCGCCCAGGAGCCCTGAACTGCTCTTAAACCTGTAAACAAGTCTGCCGAGGCAGAGGCTTGTTTTTAAATAAAGTTTAGCCACTAACGCACGAGTAAATAAAAAGCCCTGAACTACATTAAGTTTGATGCCTTCAGAAACTGTGTATTATATTTACTGACATTTACGTAGCCACAACAATGTTTTTTTTTTATTTTCACAAGATAATTTTTGGTGATGTTATAATAATTATAGACACATATGTTGTTGTTTGTTGTGTTTTCTTTTAGCTTTTTGTCTTTTCTCTTTTTGCAGGTGCAGAGGCAGACTACAAATGTGTTGTCTTGTGTTTCTGCTTCTTTCTCTTCTCTACTATTATCACTTTGTTTCTTTTTAATATATCCTTCTTCACTTTTCTCGTTTTTTTTTCCTTACACGCATCCGTTATATAAAAAACAATGCCAAAAGAAATTCTAATAAAGTTTAAATATACATCAAGTGGAGCATCGTGGTGAATGCCATGATGCTGCACTTGTGAAAGTAAAACTGTTGGGCCTAATCTTGACACTCAGACATTAATTCTGAGTTTTCTACTGCCGGACAAGCACGGTTGTATAAAGTACCACAAAGTGATACTTGAGTAAAAGTACAAGTATCGTACCATAAAGTTACTTTGGTAAAAGTTAAAGTCTCCTCTAAGAATATTACGTAAGTAAAAGTCTTAAAGTATCTGATATTTTTTGTACTTCAGTAAATTTCTGAAATAAAATGTACTTAAGTATTAAAAGTAAAAGTATTGAGTAAAAATGAGGGGTTAGATTTTCCATATTAACATTTACTGGGAGGTGACCTTTTTTTAAAGGCCGAGATGACTATAATGTCATATTAAAATGTTAGTGTCCTGCTGGAGTGAGACATGATTTGTGTCACTTGGTGCGCAATTTATCTGGATAGTATTATTTTTAACAATACCAAGCCGGAATGCAAAAAGCAAAAATGAAATAACGACTTTCTACTTCTTGTCTTTTTTTAAAATGTAAGGAGTAGAAAGTACAGATAATTGTGTGAAAATGTAAGAAGTAGAAGTAAAAAGTAGACTGAAAAATAATTACTCAAGTAAAGTACAGATAACCAAAATTTCTACCTAAGTACAGTAACAAAGTATTTGTACTTAATTACTTTACAAATCTGCGGACAAGACATGGTTAAAAAAAAGAAAACTTTTTTTTACAAGATCTATTCTTGTATAAGCTCATTGCTGGCTTAAACAGAAGCGATGTATTGAAAGTGAAACAAACTCCAGTATTGATACATGCTGGTATCGATATGATCCAACATATTCATACACCAAGGTTACAGTTTATGTCTTTATGCTAATGCTACGTAGCACAACTGATTCTTCAGTTGTCCTGTGGTGTTACTTCACCTACATCACATTACATGTAACTGGAAAGCATTGTGAGCATTATGAAGACAACGTATCTGTGACAGGATTTAATTGTTTGGACACAAGAAGTATTTCTGGATTCACCAGCATAGTCAGAAAAATACAAACTGGTGTAAAAGTTGTTTTATTACGGAATGTAATTATTAAAATAAAACACTATTTTCTTTCCCCAGAGCCAAAGATGATGAAAGATTAGCCACTAAAAGATTTTTTTTTAGGGGGGGTTCAGCAAAATGTTTATAACCAAATAAAGCAGGATGAAGCCAAAAGCCCATCCTAGTCTGAAACGCTGAAAAGAGCAAACCTGTTATTTCTGCTTGATCATCGACGATTACAGTGATTATACTGATTGTGGAAATTGCTGCTGACTGCTTCTCTCTTATCTTTTTCTTTTTTTTCCATTTCAGAATATTGCTGAATCATTTCCAAAGCAACCAGCAATCACAATGCAAGAATTCAACCTTCAGCAACAAAACAATTTTTTTTTTACTTTTACAAACAACAAAACATCTATTTGTTTAAATTCTAGTCATTTTACTGGTTGTATGACAAAATTATTCTGTACATTAAATTAGAAAACTTTTGAAGAAACAGTTCCTGTTTTTTGAAGTGGGATTCTGTCGAAAGGTTAAAAATAGACATGCGATAGATACCTCTTTGGATAAAATACCTCAACCTCTGAATTAGATTCTGTTTTCCAAGCTGAGGTAATTCAAAGAGCGATCTACAAGTTCCAGCCTACGAGACAGACTGAGTCTCTATTGCTTCTCATTTTGCTTCAAAAAACAGCATAAACTTCTCCTGTTTGGCAAAAATAATAATAATAATAATAAAAATAATGAAGACAAACAAACTCTGAGAGGATCTTGCAGCCAAGAAAAACTGTCAAGTGTCTAAGAAACAATTATTTTCTATGTTCTCTTTCTAGTCTTTTTTTTTTTTTTCCCTGATTTAATCAAATTTAATCTAATTGCCTTATAAGGAAATAAAAAAATCTAACTGCTGATAAAAAGCCATGCTGGCATTTCTTTTTTTTTCTTCTTTTCATCATGATGTTACATTTGTTTTAAAATCTATATAGAAATAATTTAATACATTACTTCAGAAAAACAAGATCAATATATCCTTTTCCAATAATTGAAATTGGCCCTTTGCTAGAATCCCGTTTTTTATTTTGGCCACTTTTTAACTGAGTTTGACCACCTTAATGTACATTATAACCCTACTTCAAACAACTGGAACTGTCCCTTAAACAAGATGAACACATGTTTTTTTCCCCAAAGGAAACATTTTTATCGCCTCGCCTTTCAACAAAAAGACAAAGGCCTTACTTCCCTGTGCCTATTAGCAAAATATCTACTTTATAATCAAAGCTGCAGCAAAAACAATCATTGATCTACAACTGATTAACTTTTAGAGTTAGTCAAATTCAAAATGGCCGCCACAGCTGATCAACATTAGCCAACACAGACTATGACTCAGTCAGTTCTACAAATATTTAGCTGTAATCCGGTGTGGTAGTAGCTGAGAGTCATCCTCAACACACACAGTAAGGGTGATAGTGCATCGTGCTATTTTCAGAGTTGTGACCATGACGGCGGTTTACCTGCGATTTCAGAACGACTCATCGTTATCTATCGCACGTTATCTGAGCTTGTTTGTTGTTCGATGTAAACAACAGGGTGCAAAGCTCACGTTTAAATCCCGCTTCCTGTGCAGCTCGAAAAGCAGCAGCAGCAGCGAAGTGACAACACAAACAGGGCAAAACAGGATTTGCATCCACTTTTAATGCCTTGCTTTGTCTAATGAGCTGCTGACAGGTGGAGTCGGCCACTAAAGACAACAAAATGGGTTCAGCGAACCACACGGCTCTCATGACTTGGGAAATGTTACCTGCCTGGGGCTCCGAGTGCAGGTTTCAGACACACAAACACACACAGAGCTAGATTACACTAACACTACTATATAACCGTACAATATACTTTGACTGTAACTAAAGCTGTCGTATTCTGTGAGAAATGCATTTTTCCCACAACCTTTAATGAGCTCAGTATCTGTAAAGTTTCTGAGTTATCCCCATTTTTGATTTGGCTCATGTCACTTAGCTGAATTAGATGGGCAACAAAAGTTAATGAGCTGTAAATGGACATACACATGTTCATTCAGTGGCTCATGACATATTTTGCCAACAGACAAGTAAGGTTGAGTCCAGCAGTTTTTGTTGACGTTTCCAAGCAAAGATCTTGCCCAGCAAGCCTTTGCTGTGAGAGACTCTCAACTACGTTTAGACCAAACTTTAGCACATTAGCTGAAGAACTGAGTGAATTGTTGCTAATTTTTGTGCATGTCAACATGATGATGGCTCTGGCAGCCATCTTGAAGCAGGTTACTTCCAAAAGCATACATGACAAGTTGTTTGGATTGTCCATAAATGACATGGCTTTTTCCCCATTTTGCAGGTAATTGTTGTAATTGTACACGTAGTGCGCATATTTTGAAAATGTTATTAAAACCTGCCCAGTGGTCAATGCCAAAGATCTGTTAACATTAGAATGTGTGTTGGGGATCAATCACGTGGTTAAACATTGTTACAAATGCACGAAGCCGGCCGAGCTCACGCGTTTTTTTGGGATAAATGCTGAGGTTGCTATGGAAACGTCATAAGACTTTAACAAATTCAAAACTTACGCTGTTATACAAATTCAATGTATTTGCTCTAAACTGATTTGTGTTAAAGAGATTATTTCATATATATCTAAGCTATAAATCTCCATTTTGAGCTTGTTGAGTTTGTTAAATTCCAATGACGTTTCCATAACCTCAGAGTTGATCCTGTCTGACCTATGACCCGGAAGAGTTAGACTTGACTTAAATGACTTAAACCACTTTAGTGTTTTTAAAAGCATTTATCCTGAATCAGGTTGCCTCCAGAGTGTTATCAGCTGTGGAGGTACATCTGATGATTGTGTCCCGAAAGTGCCACTCGAATCCGTCCAATGGTTTTTGAGATATTTTGCTAACAGACAGACACACTCACACAAACATGGCCCAAAGCAAGCCGGAAGGACTGGACAGAGTTTGGGTCCAGGGTTCAGCAGGGAAGCTAACATGTCTGCAGATGAACAAACACAAGCTAAGGCCACTCAGAATCAGAGTCAACCTTCCTCTTCCTCCTCCATCAACACCAACAACAAGCCTCCATTCACTCATTTTTTTAAGCCAAGGACATATTTAATTTGTTTTTCTATTTCTATCACTGCCTGAAAACATCACAACATTCATGCTAACATCAATAAACTTGTAATTACACACTACTGGCGCTTTTCACAGTCGCTTAGTTTAACACCAGCGCTATTCCTTTTTAATTGTATATTAATTACATTTTCAAGTGTTTTAAAGCCATAAAGAGCGCACACCTTTAGCTGTTAGCTCGTCACGACCGTTTAAAATATTATTTTTTAATCATGGCGGCACATTTTATTTATTTCTATATGTTTTTGTTCCTTGTGTCGACAAGTCGTCCACCTGTCAAAGCTAAGCCGCAGTAACAAGACAATATTTGTACAGTAAGTCCAAAGGTAGACGTAATAAAACAAAATGACGCTGTCTGAACCCACCTGTACGGAGCGAAGGTGTGGCACTTTGCCTCAGGTATCAAAAACACACGGATGTCATTTAACTTGTTCGGTTTCTTCCGGTCCTTTTCATTTAAAAAAAAACATTAAAATAAAAGCAGGTGTAAAAAGTAACATCAGCCTAAAAGACACCTATCTCTGTGGCTAATAGTTGTTGGGGTTAAGTCGCTGAGAAGTTACCCCTCTTCGATGACTCCACGGTCCCATGTCTGAGTGAACTGCTGATGAGTTAGTTAACTTTGTTAGTTACTCTGTGAAAAGATAGCGGAGATACAGAAAACTGCTTCCGGTGGAATGTTTCACAATAAAAGCCCATCCTACACCTCAAATGAACGTGTCGTTGACTGGTCTGTCTTTAATTTTGAAACTTTTTACTACTTGTCAATGTTTTTAAAGCATTATTATTTTCAATTAAGTCTAGTTTACTATATAACACATTAAAAACAAATTTGTGAATTTATAAAATGTAGTAATTGGGAAAACCTTTCGGATTGCTTTATTTATTTATTTATTTTTAAATATTCCCACAAAACAATTTTGACTTTGATGTTCACTATAAAACTGTCATGTCATAAAAAGCATCAGTAACTGATGATGAAATTCTTCTGGCTGATTTACTTATTTACCCACACCTGAAGTTAATAGTTTTAGCTGTTTATAATTTCCTGTCCTAAACACATTCAGCTTGACATAGCTTAAACTCAGCTGCCTTCTTAAACTTTCCATGATGATCATATGACTCAGACGTGATTAGTGTGAAATAATTCTTTAACACTTGTTCACCATCCAAAAGTTAAATTCAAGCTAGTCCTGGAAAACAAAACAAAACACTGCACTTAAAAAAATGAAGGTCTTGCGTGCAAAGCTACATTTCTTTGCGACTCAAAGTGATAAATCAGACCTTTGAAGTTGAGTTCTGTGGAAAGGATATAAATAAATAATATCCTACTTGTTGTAGATGACTCTTTTAATGACCTAACTTTTGAAAAATAAAGTCTAATATTGATAGTATCAATGTGCTAACTGAAAGTCAGAGCAGGACAAAGATCAAAGTTGATATCTTTTGACATAAAACAACTTCGATCTCAAAAATTTGACAGTAGTTCATGTGGATGCTGCTTTATAACCCCTTACATCCTCATCAGTTTCACATTACATCATTATTGTGACAGAAATATGGGATTTCTGTCTAAAGTGACCCACGCTGCAGCAGAAGTGCTACAGCTTGGTGATAGTGCTGTTATTTGTTGTTGCAAATAGCCACTAAATTCTATGTAAATAACAATTTAGGGTAAGATGGCAGTGATGGGCACAGCTGACCAAAAAATTAGATTCACTAACCACTAAACCACTAAACAAGAATATTAACTCCGCTTATGCTAAACAGGTGCAAAAATATTGGAGGCTAATGCTAACCGCTAAGACAGTTTTCATTCAGCCTGTGTCACTGACACAAACCTGTTGTTAGTTTTCTATTTGTTTAATTTGAAAAGGTGGGTGGGATCATTTGTGGCAAATTAGCCAATCCCAAATGAGTTATAGTTGTCTTACTTGTGACACTTTCAGTTTAACCATTTCAGAATAAAAGCATTGCTTTGATCAAGTTTGTAATTTACTGATTGAATTTAGTCAAATAAATAGCAAATACTTTCTCTACCATATTTTATATGTAGCCAATTTTTTTGCTGTTGTTATTTAAATGCTGTTAAATGTTTTTTAATTTCTTTTTGATGCTCTTAGTTTGAAGTTTTACTGCTAAAGATGCTACACACACGGTGCCTGACACATCCGACACTGCTTGTAAAAGGGGGTAGTTTTTATTGAATTTGGGATAAACGCAATAAAAATAATTTTACACTTGTGAATTTTTTATTGGACTTAAAATTTGTGGAACCTAATATAGCAGAAGCTAATTGGTCTGTTAATGGTTTCCAAAATTAGCAAAAAAAAACAAATCCGCTAAATAAGAAGCTAGCTCCGCTATTAGTGGATTAGCAGAACTGTGACTACCAATGTAAGATGGCATCAATCCTGCTTGGAGTCAGCTAGTGAAACTTTTATTCTCTAACGTGGAGCAAAGCACTGTCTACAACAGGTAAGATGTTTATTGTTCATTGTCCTGATCTGACACTTTAAGCGTCTCTCTGAGGCTAACCTGAATTAATTTAGTTTCTCTAACTGTGTATTGTGTTTTGTGATGGAAAAATAGTCCTGAAGACACATCTGAAAAACCGGTTTGACTGTTTACACGGGCACAGAGACAGCTCATCCTGAAATAAATCAAAAACACAAAACATAAAAGCAAACAGCAAAGTACATGCAGGTCAGCAATGACGAATGAAGGTTAACCGTGTTCTCTGTTGAGTGATTATTAACGTGTATTTGTAAAAATAAAAAAATAAAAAAGTAAATGCTTCTCAGAATGTGTCTGTATTTTTATTCATAGTATTTTAGATATGGGCACAAAATGTTTGTTTTTTTTCTGCTCAGGCGTCAGCCAACAGGAAGGCATCTAACAGCACAAAACAGTGAAATGTGACACATCGAATGCAAAACAGAGCCTTCCAAGACGTTTTCTAAGACGGGACCAGTGATCCTGTGGAGAGGGTTTTCACTTCACTGCTTCTGCCATTTTTTTTTATTTAAACATTTATTTTTGCAACAGATATTTTTGGGAATAAATCCAGAACTACAGAAATGGTATTTTTTGGCAAAACCACTGTGTGAATGCAAAGTGTGGAAGTCAAAACAAGCTGGGAAACTTTTATTCACAAAAACAGAACACTCCCATCTATCCAACCTGAAGTATGACAAACAAGCTGCTCTTGTTTCCTACAAATCACCTGAAATCAAAGCGGAGTATCGTATCTTCTCCTTCAGAGGATTTAGGTCAGGGCTCGTGGGCCGTTATATTTTTTTTCTGAGGTTTAGCCTCGATGCAGTGAGGAGATGTGAGACAAGATAAAAGAAAAGTTAAGAAATAAGCTGTGCTTTTATTGACTCACCTCAGCACTACAGCAACATAAAGAATACATACTCAGCTGAGCCCAAACCCCATTTTTGCTCAAACCTATCAAATAGCTAACGGCTAACCCAGTAGTCGTCACGACTAGAACTGGTAAATCCTGTTAAGTTTATGGAACCGAGTTAATCACTAAAATAACTTGGTTCATTTGAGTTGTTCATGCTGAGCAACATTTATATATTCATAAAACGGTTATAATTTAACACACAAATAAATGAACATCTTGCAGATGACGGAACCAAGCTTGAGATGTCGAAAAATAAAAAAATGAACCGCTTGTGTTACATGTATGTTATCTATGTAAACATATGCCAATGTATGCCTCACCTGGATTCCGCAGCATTTCATGATTGTTTATTAACCTGGAGGAGCGACCAAACTCGTCTGAGTCCGAGGCCTTTCTGGGGAGCTAACAGGGACCTCAGTCCATAGCATACTCAGTGAAGCTTCTGTGCTTTTTTCAGCATGTGGACCCTCGCCCTGTATTTACGAGGTCGTATTTGATGATGACTGTGTCGACGTTGTGTGTGAAGGATGAAGACCTTGACGAGGCAGAAATCTTACGGAAATCTGATGCTGATTGTCGAAGGCTTTGCCTCCCATACTTACAACCCATCCCTCGGTCTATGAGCAAATTTAAGAACTAATTGCAGGTGGCAGTCAGGAACCCCCAGGTTGGACAGCTTTAGGATCATAGGCAGAATGGTGTTGAAAGCAGAACTGTAATCGAAAAAAAGCATTCAGACTTATGGAAGGGAGCTCAACTGCTTTACCCCATCACCAGGGGGTCCAAAGTGGACAGCCATAAGTTCCTCAACCTTCACATCCCATCAGATCTAAAATGGTCTATAAACACTAAACCCACACTAAATATCCCAGAAGCGACTGCATTTCGAAAGACTGCGATTAGGGAGCGCAACCATCCATGGACTTCATCTACAAACAACCCTGTATACAGTGAGCCATTCAAACAATTAAAGACTGATTTATAGAAGCTTCTTTTCTAATCATGCTGGATGATAACTTCCTCAATGTGCAATGCTTATCTTTTGCTGCTTTATTTATTATGCCTTGTTATTATTCTTTATCTCTGATTTATTCTTATCTAATTTTCATATCTTATGTTTTCTTACCTTATTTTTATCTCTAGTTTTTGGGTTGTAGATAGACAAGTACACCATCGACCACTTAGCCCGTCGCCCCTGAGATAATTTTTCCTCGATGCTACAAACATAACTTTTTGAGCTGTTTCTACTGCAGGTAAGATAAGAACTTCACGGTACAACACATCAAAAACACATTTTTCTTTTGAAGTGTTTAGTCATATGTGGTTTCTTTGGCCAGCCTGCAAGGAAGAAAAAAAAAAGAAAGAAAAGAAAGGGAGTATCATATGGGTGACATGGCTTCCCTCTGAACAGAGAATACAGTAGGAGTTATATTATAGGTAAACATTGATGACAAAAGCTTTTTTGCTCGTGAACTTTAAGGCTGCTGACAGGAAAGTGGCTAGTTTAATCCTCTGTAAATATAGTCTTACTGTACACAGACCTGTTGAGAATTCCTGCTCAACAAACAAGCGGTGTAATTATATACCTGTTGCAGCGCCACAGGTGGAATTTGCTTGTGATAGTCAAGCCCTTGGTGTCCTAAGGACTGGAAGCAGCATCAGCAGACATGAGCTCACCATCATTACAATGAGAGGCGTGGCCAAGCCTGCCAGCGCTGCTGACCTGGTGTTGCCGTGGAGACAACGCGCGCACACACTTACTACACACAGATTAGTTTAGAGTGACACCACTGGGGAAATTAAAATGGTAGCCCAAAGCAACAGGGTTTTATTGGCCAATCGCAGCTTGACCCTGAATGTGTTTACTTTGGGAGTTTGTGTGAGTGGCCCAGGTCACCGTGAAGGTTTTCCTTGCACACGCTTCGCCGAATGATCCCAACACTATCAGTCAAGCGTCGGAGAACTATTCACCACGCTTGTCTGGCGTTCGGAATCAAGCACAAAGTAGCAATTACTGGCCTATCAAGTTGTTTCACAGCTCTGTTCTGGGTGTTTTTCAGGGTGTTGACGCTGGGATTTGTGGCAGGATAAAATCGACATGAGCCGGTTTCCTTTTTCTGCAGCTTATTATAGAGCTGCTGGTTATTCAGCACTGGGTTGCTTGTGAGCAATTACAAATCACTAAAGGGATAAGTTGGATCTTTTAAAGTGGCAATCATAGAAAGTAAATGTCTGGTCAGTAAATCTCTTACTTGTAGATTTCTCTTTGAACGATCGCAGTTTGGAGAAAGTTTAATTCTGAATGGATTGACAAGCTAATTACTAAGTGTGGTAGGTGTCAAATACCCACCCCACATAGGAGACAGGTCTGGGCCTAATATAGTATCAAGCTGGCACTGCTTTTAAGATGGCATGCCACAAATGGTCCAGTTGTGGTTTGGTTTATATGGTACTGGCTCATGCATAGACTCACCTCTGGCAAATTACATCCGGACCACCAAATGGTCATCATTCTTTGCAGCATCTGGACTGACTGTCACTGCATTGTATGGGCCAGACAAATGTTGCTATGTGAGACTTTTCCCTTTGTTTTATAAGCGATAAACTTGGACATTATTAAAATTGAACGTGTTTTAAAATGGCAACAATCTGCTTTGGCTTTGCTAAGTTGTCTGCCAAATCCTAATTAAAACTTTTTCTCCAAACTGAGGCCATTCAAAAAGCTATCTACAGCATTTATAACCTTTCTACAGAACATGACTTCCAAAAAGCATAACTGTGACTTTGACTCCAATGAAAGCCAGAAAGAGCAACATGGAGGCAAAAAATTGAACCTTTTATTACATTAAAATGTTTTATACAAACAATGCATACACACTAGGTTCATATTGCTTCAGACATATTCTTTTTTTGTTTAATTTCCAGTTAAACAACTCTGTAACAAAATGTAAGTACAACATTTATGAAAATATAAATCTCTAAACAGGTAAGTCAGTCCTGACAATAAAAAGAATACCATAGAAACATTCATGACCAGTATGTCAACTATAAGTTGCAAACATGTAAGTTGTTCAAAGTCATTCAAGTTACATAACATACAATAATACCATTTATTGGCTTCCATATGGACACATTCAAATATACTCTTAAACTGGCATTCCAATATATTTTATATTTTATAAGAGGATTGTTTTTAAACTTTATTTTTTTACTTTTTTGCAAAGATAGCACATTTTTTTCAGAAACATCACAGTCGAACACTTCAGCAATTTGGTAACTATAGTTACAGTACAAGCCTTAAAAAAAAACACAAATGAGACAGTTAACGAACTAAAACAAACTATATTTGGAACTTTGGCAATTAGATATTATATTATCTTTTTAGTCATATATTTTTGATTTAGAAACTCTTGAGTTGGGAAATTTTAAAGCTTGGTTTTGCTACCAGTTTTGAAATTTTCCAAGGGCTGTATCAACTGTTTAAAAGTAGTAAACTCAGAATACAATGAAATAGCCCTTAAAAGGTAGATGTCAGAGTGAAAGTGTGTGTTTTTGTTGATCTTATTCTCAGTCGTGTCTATCAAAGATTAGATTTTTCAAAACTAAAAACTGTTAAATGAAACTTTATTTGAAGTTATGCTTTGTAGAAAGCTTCTTGCAAGGTACAACCTCAAAAAAGACCAAATACTGTTTGTTTATTAGTACATTTTTATTTCAGCCTATGTGATGTTACTAAAACCTCGTGTCCGAAAGTCCATACTATGCACTAAATTCATACTATGTGTGCTTTTACTATAAACTCCTATGTACATAATGTATGCTTCACTGTACATTTAGTTACCTTTATTTTTGAAAATGACTAAAGCAAACCACAGAAGACCAGGCTAAGCTAAACCTAACCAGAGACAAGCTAAAACAAATCTATGCTAAATTATATTAAGTTTCACTAAGTTAAAAAAAAAAGACAAGCTAAGGTAAAGTAAGCTAGGTTAACTTATGCTAAGCTAAACTAAACCTATTAAGTTAAACCAAACAGGGACAAGCTAAGCAAGCTGGGCTAACATATACTAAACTAAACCAAGCGGGGCAGAGCTAAAATTAACAAAGTTAAGCTAAATTACATGGAACTAAACTAAACAAAACAGGGACAAGCTACGATCAACTAAGATAGGCTAAATTATACTAAGCTAAATTTAACGTACAAAATAAACCAAGCAGGGGAAAGCGAAGCGAAACTAAGCTAGGATAATCTATGCTAAACTAAATCGAGCAACTCAAAGAAACTAAAAAGGAACTAGCTACGATGACTTAATTTTAGTTAAGCTATACTAAGCCTCACTAAACTATGCTAAGATAAGCTAGAATAAACTAAACAAAGCTAAAATAAAGACACTGTGAAGGGTGTTAACAGTAGAGTGTATGCGTCAACACTGGTATGGCAAAAACATTTAATAATACGCCCAGCGAACTGAAAGTTTACACTTTAATCTTAACTGAAAATTTGCTGAATTTTTAGCATGCCACTTTACTGCGTTCTCTGTATTTTAAGCAAGTGGGGTGTCCAGTGCTTTCATACATTGTGTGCATTTTGCGATTTAATGGCTTTGAATTAAGGCTTTGAAAACAGTTAAAAGACCTCATATAAGTTTAGTAGAGAACTACATAGCATGTTAGTATGAAATGTCGGACACAGGCACTAACAATGGACATTTCAAAGCCTGTACTACCTTTTGTAAAGCTAGAAAGAAATGTTACAGTAAAGTCAAAATTATTAATAATTGCGAAAAGGGTTTATTGTTTTCAACATCTGCTTTCAATGTGTGCTCAGATGTTATCCAAACTTTTTTAGTATTTTTTTTTTGCTACAGCTACAGTTTTTTACCCTCATGTTTGCATTTCTGTTTTAGGGTAATACAACCACAAGCTTTAAACATTTTAAAATTATCATGTTCCTTGTCATTTCCCTGACTTTGTTTAGTCACATAAAATTAAAAATGACTCCTTACTGAGTTTGCTATTTATATAATAACTTAATGATTTACATAATCAAACCACATATATGCTGGGAGATTGTAGCGTTTCACAAAAGCCTGCAAATGTCATTGTTTCCATTGGCAGACCAAATATAATTATTTTAAAAAGAAAATCTAAATAATTTTCATCAGTTTATACTTTATCTAAAAATATCCCAACAATTTCTCACAAACCACCCATAAAGTGCTTCCATTTAATGAATATTCTTCTAAATATATTGGCCAGATTATTTTAGCAAAACCCACTCTGTCCTTTTTTTATTCTGGAACACATAAAACTCTTCAGAACTTAAAGCAAGTACACAGGTTAAGGCGTTAATGTGTATGGTGCTATGCTACACTGTATGCTCAATAGTGGTGTTCCCCTTAAAAATGACCTGCACACAAACTGATGGAACTGCAGAGAAACTCACATCAAATCTATGTAAACTGTTCAGAGAAAAAAAAATACAGTAACCGTTATTTAGAACAATGCCATGGATCTCTTCAGATGTTGACTCGATCTTAGAAAGCAACGGTGTGTATACTGTGTTTATAAGTCCCTGCATTTTCATAAATTTTGTAATCTGCTCATGAAGAACATTTTAAATTCCAGGCACTCACTTTGATTGCATTAAGCACAACAAAACGTCTTTAAGGAGTTGCACAAATTGCAGCAGCCAAAATGAGACTGTACAAACTTTTGTTCATAGTTCTTCCGTTTTGTACAGTACCACCTGATGTTGATACAAACGTAAATATACTCTTAACATTATGGCTTAAATAATATCATGAAAGTGGCTAAGGCCACCGGACTGGCTTTGACAATGTTTGACCAAGACATATTTTGATAATAATTTTGTTCTTCAAATGCAAAAAGACACAAAATGGCAAAGTAAAATGTTACAGATTATTTCTAAAAATAAATCTAATGCTTTTTTGTTGTCGAACAGTCATTATGAGTAAATCTAAGAAAGTGGAAGTAAGTAATATATCATTTGAGTGCAGCGTTAAATCGTCGGCCCATTAACTACCCAGAGGGCTGACATCTGCAGCTGAATCACGTGGCTGTAAACAAGAATCAACTGCGATTCCCTAGAGATTATAAACTTTGTCACCTGTCTCCCCTTTCTTTTTCATTAACTCCACCTTTCCTCCATACTTCACTGCACCAATTCAGTCTTCTTTGTAGGTGTCGTTGACTCTCCCTCTCCGGAGTCCGACACATTGATGGGGCTGTCTCTTGAGAAGACTTCCGTTGACTCCCTCCAGGTGCAGTCGGCCACAGTCTTAAAGGAATGATTGCCACATTTGGGGCGTACTTTCTGCGAGGCATTGTTGACAATCTGTCGGCTGTTGGATGTGGCTATTTTGATCTTGAGGGCAGCGTCCACACGGTCCACAACTGTGTATGTACCAATGCTGCCATCCTCAAAGCCTATGATGATGTTTAGTGCTCGCTGAGAGAGCGATAGAAAGGTGGGAGTCTTGTATAGTGAACATGTGCCGATGCTCTTGCCATCTGCGAGGCGCATCACGATCAGATTGGACACTACTCCCGCATCGTCGTCCTCATCGCAGGTCCGAAAGCAAACATAGACGAGATAACGTCCATCTCTTGATAATTTTTGACGCCAGATTATGCCCGCTGCATGGACAAGCCTCAGCTTCCCGCTATGAAGATCCAGAACATTAATGTTCTCATCACCCTTGGAGACTATTCCCAATTTCCCATTGGGTGAGATCTGAAAGTCTTCAAGATTTTTGAGGAAGTTGGTTGGCAGCTGGACTCGCCTGCATACAGACTCATCTGCTACGCTCCAGATGAAGACGGTCTCTGTGGACGTGATGAAGACTACGCAGTCAGGGCAGTCAGGAATGAGCTTGAAGTTGACAATGGTTATGCCATCATCACAGACAAATTTCTTTGATACGCTGCCTGACCATAGGCTGACAGCAAGGAGTTTATTCTTAGATGTTCCCACTAGAAAAGTGTTTGCTGTGGTGATCAGTGCATTCTGGAGTGTGACCAAAATGTTACACACTTTGTGCCCAGTAGCAAGTCTCCAGACCCTGGAGGCATTCTGCTCACAAAGGGACACCACAAACTGGTCGTTGTGGGTGATCAACAACTGTGATATTCTCTGTCCATTGATGCGAAAGATGTTTTCTCCAGTGTTGGTTTGCCAGATGTACTGACTAGACTTGTCGTCTGAAGTCACCATGAGATCCCCTGAGGAGGTCAGGACACAATTCTCCACTATGCCCTCATGTTTGAAGACTGTCTCAATGAAGCCAGTGCTAAAGTTCCACTTGTGGACAGCTTCTGAGCCATCCATAGTAAATACATAGTCCTCTCTGCCTGTTAGTTGCAAGGTCTGGATCTTCTTGCCTGTTTTGTCAATGTTGGACATGGCGGTGATTATATCAATGTCCCAAACAGACAGAACTCCACTGCTGGCAACAGAAAGGAGCAGGTTGTGGTGGGCTGATTTGATGAGTTTAACGATAGCTCCTGAGATTTCTATCAGGCTAGCCATGCATTGTCCACTGTCCCTCCTCCAGACAAAAATGGAGGACGTGTTCTCCATGGAGGCCACAATGCTTTGACCATTTTTGGAGAGAACAGCAGCAACAAAGCGCTCACTACGTTTGGCTTTAAATTTCTCTACCATTTTCCAGAGTTTTGTGTCAAGCACCTCAATACTCCAGACCTTGCAAATAAGAATCGAACGCTGATCTTCAGATAACTCAATACCCACTACTTCGCTCTCATCCCCTCGACAATCATAGTCCTCCATGAGCTTCGGGTTGGTAACCTCTTTTGTGTTCCATACTGACAAACTGCCTTCATTGTCGATCATTACCATTTGATTAAGGGTGTCCAGAACAAGGATGGACTTCACAAACCCCCCAGAAAACTCAGACGTTACAGTAGCCAACTTCTCTCCATTTCCTAGATGAAAGATAGATGTTGTGTTGAGGTACTGGCCACAGAAGGCATACAATCCATCTGGTGAACACTGGACGCAAGTCACCTCATACCTAGCCTCAAGCCAAGCCAAAGCATGATGGGTAGAAAGAGTAAAACCATTGATAAAAGCAACTCCCCCTGTGACCCCACTGTTTTTTGACCCCTTCACTTCAACCTCTGATAAAAGGCAAGACTTGTGATTATCATAGATGAGCAGGGTATTTTTGGTTGTGGCAACAACCAGATACTTCTCATCAGTGGTTAGCCTTATCCCCAGCACAACAGACCTGGCTGTGTCAATCTGTCGTAACAGCTGCCTGCTTTCTACATCCCAAGTGCTGATAGAGCCATCTTCTAAAGCTACTAGAACTATGTTTGGGGCTAGAGTGGGCAAAATCTCTACAATTTGCATGTAGCTGGAGCAAAGAGGAAGCCTTTCTGGACTATAGGTGACATCCATAGAGGAGTGGAGAGGCACTATAGAGCAGTATTTCGGGCCGTCTTTGTCACACTCCAGAAGGAGGTGTCTTAGCCTAGGTAGGGAGGTGACAACTGGCAAAAGCCTTTGCTGAAGTTCCGCAGAGAGCGATGCAGGGTTTTTCAGTACTTTAACCTTTATGCTACGAAGAGTAGTGGCCAGAAACTTCAGTTCTTTTTCTTGACTGCAACTGTAAGCTAGATCAATGTCTGTTAAAGCCTTATCAAACTGGCCAATCTTGATCATTGTGTAGAGCCAGCTGAAGTTCATGATGACACCAAACATGAGGTCATCCGTGCGCCCACTCCTGGTAAGGTGGTATACCAGCTCCGTCATCTTTCTGTGATTGACAAAGAAAATGTCGGGTTCCAGAAGATTGCACTGGAACACCCAAGGCTGCTCGGGGGTCTGTCTGTCATATGAGTATTTATCGGAGGAGGTTTTCTCATGGGACTGTTGATGATGAGGGTTTTTGTGATGTGAAATGTTCAGGGAAGTGAAATGGTTGTTATCGTAAGTGAAGATCTTCTTCCTGCCTCCTGCCCATGCACCCAAAAAATACTCAGCCAGGAGGCTGTGCATCTGATGCACATCCTCTTCATTGCTAAGATACAACTTCTGGGCGATGAGGTGTAGGTGCCTGTTTGCCCAGACCATCAGTGTTACGTTTCGCACCTGTCGTTCGACAAGATAGCCCTCCAGCTCCTCTCTAAGCTTAGCAACTAAATCATAGGAGATCCTCAAAGGGTTTTTGAGGTAACTGGCCACAATGACATCCCCAAGAACTATGTTGTCAAGGGACAGGATGTCTTCTAGTTCAACTTCTGTTAGCCCAGCCTTGGCCATGGTGATATAGCCTAATGCTCTAAAGACAAATCGCTGACCCAGCTTGTTTTCCACAGAGTAGAATAGATGCTCTATGCTCTCATGCACTGTAGAGCAGAGAGATTTATCATCCACATCCTTGTGAGACCGCCAATGAACTACTTCTCTATAGATGAGGTTGACAAACATTGGCAATGTACACTTGGCAAGTGCCTCATTGACATAAATCTGCTGGCCTGAGGTTACCTTCCTCTTAACCCCAAGCAACTGCTGTTTTAACATTTGGCTGCAGACTTTTCGGTCCCTCTGAATAAGCTCCACATAGTACCTCTCATCATGGATGAGGTGGCGGAGCTTCTGCAAGATGCCGTGCTTATTAGGCAGCGTCGATACGACAATGCGGACAGTGCGAGGAAGATGTACAGGGAGCCACCACAGCTTGCGAGCTTCATCTGCATCTGAGAGCTGCTCTAAGGCATCCAGGATGATGACCAAAGGCCTATGGAATGAAGATTCACCAAGAAGGTTAATAAGGAGTTCTTTCATCTCCTGAATCTTGTTAGGCAAAAAGTGAATCAGGCAGCGGTAATTTATTGCAATCTGTTCACAGATGCTCTGGAGTAGAGTTCGTAGGTCTGTGGAGGGCTGGCTGGAGCCGATAAACCGAACGATGACCACTGGATCAGTTTCAGGACCCATCTCTTTCTGAAACCATGTATAGGCCTGGAAAAATAAGCAGCATTGAAAAGATATAGTTACAACACAACATTAATGTTTAAGACATTTTTTGCTTTTTATATGACTTTATGAGAGGTAAAGGACTTTATATTTGATGGTTAAGTACTTATTTATTTTTTCTGTCATAACCACAATCAAACTGTAACTATACAGACTCTAGAAATAGGACAAAAGTCAGACAAAAATGTGTTTGCCCATGATTTTGCCCTTCCGACTATCTTCAGGGTGTCCTAATTAGTGTAATGTTTCTAAAGATAATCTTATGAGATATTCCTGCCATGTGTGGTAAGAGTGCTCTAGTCTGCTCGGAAGGAAGTCGGGACCACTCCGATCTCAAATTGTGGATATTCAACATTTTGGTTTGTCTTGGCCTGATGTGTGTGGTGTTCCCTGAGGACAAATGAGCTCACAGCCTGTTGAATGTGACGTGTACTCAAACAAAAAGCAAGGTGACGAAAACATGAATGATATTGATATGATATTGATATATTATTGATATTGATATTCCAAAATACAAAAGACAAAACCACTGACACTGGTGCACAAGAAAGTGGGCGTCTTTTTGTTTTGTTTTTTTCTCTGTTAAAGAAAGTCCACAAACTATTGCCATTGTTTCCTCCTCATCTGATATGTTTATTTACTTTGAACTCACGTCTGATCTTGCAAGATTTCCTGTCTGACATCTGAATGTTTGTGCAAGGAATCTGTTCTTGTGTAGTGTGTTGTCTTAGCTGTGTGGCACCACACAATGTAGGACCATACATCTATGATTTTTTATCTTCATGTGGGGGCTCTCCCACTCTTTGAAAATCAGCCAACAGTTTTAAAATCTTGCTGTGTGAACCAGGCATAGATTATTTTACAACACATACTCCAAGTGCTAACAGATTGCATAAGATTTAGCAATATTGCATAAAAATACGTATTTTCAAGATTTAACCAAAAAGGCTCCGTCATCTCTCAACACAAGATTATCTTAGTTTAAATATATTGCAGCCCTTTAAGGAATGCTAAGGTTTTAATTTAAAGCTAAATTGATTAATTCAATTATTTATTTTTTTATGTTCTCACCACCTTAGAACTCAAAATTGAGTTGATTTTTTTTAACTGATGATGTGTATTCTATGAATCAGAAGTACTCTATTATTGAAACTTGTGATCTCATAATTTCATTCATGAATTCATTAAAAAGCCCAACTGAGATTTCAGGAGGCATTCTAATGCTATCTGACACTTTCAGGGCAACACTGATGACTCCTGTTCCACTTTAAGCTTTGAGTGTGTTTGAGGGAGGGCGAAAGAAAAAGAATGAAATGCAAATTCTGTCTGTGGAGGATTCACAATTTAAATGTTTTAGAAAGCTTTTTGGCTTTCTGGCTCAAACTGCGATGAAAGATTGACAGTAGTGGATTAATAAAATGTAAAATATTGCAGTTTAAGAAAATAATTTATTTTGGTTTTGTCACCTAATGTGATTTCATACCTTTTGTCTTGGCATTCACATGAATTTTTCAGAGATGTGCCGAAATATTTCTTTCTTTTAACAAGTACCAAGGATGTACCGTTTTTGGTACATCAATGTCAGAAGTGGATCATTTGGAAATATTCTCTGTTTATAGGACTGCTTGGTGCAGTTTTTATGTAGTTAAAGAGAGGGAACTGGTACTTCATATAAGGCTGGTCATCATAAAGTAATGTCTGATTTTTTCTTAAAAACAGTGAATACTTGCAAGTAGTTTTGCAACTTTCACATACATACTTTGTAACTTTTTATATGTATGCACACTGTAAACTTTATGAAAATCCAGGTTTTTTTTTTTTTTTTTACTTTTTATTTTGGATTTGTCAGTTGTAGGTTTACAACTAATGATAACTATCTTGAAGCCTCATTAAAATAGAACTATTGGTACTGAGACTCTTTGCTAATAAAACACACACACAACATAGTATGGTAAGGACTTTCATTTCTATAGCCTAACCCTGACCCTTGCCCTAACCCTAGCCTAAACTATATTCATATCCCCTTAGTCCTAAATCTAGCCCCAAACCAAAAAACAGCATTTGACCCACTGCTTCTTATGGGGCCTAAAGCCTGGCCCCATAAGTGTCCTCACTAGGGATTCCAGTTTTCCTGAAGTTTGGGTACTCGCTGATACCGAATACTTACTAAGTTAGAATTGACAAACAGTAACACATTTAATGGCGTATAGTTACCAGCATCAATACCAGTATTGGTACTGGAGCATCTTGTATGAATACTTGTAAAAATGCTGGTATCGGGACACCGTTAGTCCTCATAAGCTACTATGTTTTGGAAAGATGGGCCTAACAAGATAACAAGTACAAAGACACACACATATACACAGATATCTGTAATGGGCAAAACAAAAACAAAACAATGTTAAAATAAAATAAATATAAAGCTCTCAAGCTTACAAATAATTGCTTTAAATCCTAACACTCCAATGTCTAGTAAAAACTAAATATTGTGCAAATGTGAAGAAACTTGTACACACTTCAGCTTTTTGGGAAAGAAAAAGACACGTGGTTATGAACAGCCTCTTGGCAGGCACACAGATGGTCAAGCAAGCATTTGTGAGGAGAACAGTTGCAAGCCCCGCCTCACACTCTGCCACCCAAAGATGGACACATGCTGGGATCAGACAGACAGCCGTGAACAAATCGTGGGAGCCGAAGAGAAAGCAGGATGACGATGACACAAAAGGAGGAAGTCAAAACATCCTTTCTAGTTCGTCTCACCTGTTTGGCCACCTCAGACAGCAGCAGTGTCTTTCCGGTGCAGGGTCCTCCGAACACCACCAGAGGGCTCATCCTGCTCCCCTTAGATGGCATGACATACTCCTGCACAAAATCCAGGGACTCAGCCTTGTACTTATAGAGCGCTGCGTAGCTCTTACACAAGGACAGGTGCTGTAGGAGCTCGTCGTACAGCGGGTCGGTCTCTGTGTCGAAGTTCTGCTGAACCGTGGCCTGGATGATGTCCACCATGTCCTCGTAGAACTGCTTACACAGCCCTTCCACATAGTGACTCTCCACTTCCTGCGAGTAGCCCAGCTTCATGTCGCAGTGTGTGACGGAAGAGTAGACGCGCAGGTTGGAGGCTGCCACGATTGTGGGGATGAACTCATCTCGCACTTTCAGCAGGCGCTCATAGGCTTCTTGGTTGCGCATGACGCGATCGCCGCCGACCACCGTGTCCATGTAGCGGGTCATGTCGGGGAGTTTGGCGAAGCGATCGAAGTTGGAGATTTTGCGAATGTAGCAGACGCATTTCCTGAGAAAGGCAGGGGTTTGTTTCCCAAGGGCAAAGTCCAGCTCATCCTCCAGAGCTGATATTGGAAGAAATAGGAAAAATAAATGCCCAATAACAACAATAATTGTAACTTTTACACTTTCCAAAATAGTTAACTTTAATGACAGATTCTTTCCTTATGGAAATACATTGAGATTTCTTCAGTTCTTTTAAAAGCATCATTCTCTTTGAAATTTGTTTCATCATATTTGCTGCTTTTAGCTAACCATTTGATACTTTTGACTTTTAGCTTCTGTTCTGCTACTTTTGGCTTTTAGATAATGTTTTGGTACTTTATTCTTCAAGTCAACTATTTCTAATTTTTAGCCACCCTTCTGATACTTTTAGTTAGCCTTTTGTTACTTTGAAATTTTAGCTACTGTTTTGCTGTTTTTGTTAGCATTTTGCTACTTTTATCTAGAATTTAGCTACTTTAAGCTTTTACTTTGCTATTTTTAGATTTGTGCTAGCCTTCTTTTTACTTTTTCATGACCTTTAGCTACATTTAGCACTTAGCTATTATTTTGCTGCTTTTAACTTTTAGTGTTTTTTAGCTAGTCTTTTGGCACATTTAGCTCCTGTTGCTAATTTTTGGTTTTTGCTAGAGTTTTGCAAATTTGCAGGTTATGTATAAGGCTCATAACAATTGTATTACCTTTGAACATTCAATCAAATTTTGTTAAGAGGGAAAGTTATCCTCTCTGTAATCGTTCCGGTTCTTTAGAAAACATGCTTTCTGATCCGACAATAAGATTCATATTTATCCTGAGATGCAATTTTCCAAAACAGATATTGTATAATGTTGCTTCGTTTTTTATTATTTTATAATTTTATAATTACAACAAATTTGCTCCAGGCTGTAAACAGAGTCCTGTAGAGATAAGCGGCTGTATTTGACGCTGAAATGAGCGGGACAGAAGCGGAAGGAGGTTCTTCAAAAAACAGAGACCAATTTCAAGTGTTTAGAAATGGATATGATGAGAAGTCAAGTTTATTCTATATAAACAGCATTTTAATAACAACTAAAGGTGACATAGTTACTTTATTATGGTATAGAATTTAAATATATGCCTGAGAAACACATAATATTGCCCCTTTAAAAGAGACAAGATGATAAAATCATGAGGCGGCACCATAAGCCTACTGACTGAAATCCTGGCAGTCTTTCCCCATGTAGTTCAGCTCACTGAGCCTGGTAATTAAGTTACAAAAGACACAACTCATCAGAAGCAAAAAACCTGACATCTCCCACAGTAATAATCAAACACAAATTAAGGTCCAACTTCTTTAGTTAAAATGCAAAATCATTTCAGGAGAACAAACAACAGTACAATTTGATTCACTTTGTTTTTGTTTTGTTGAGCTGTGGAAGTTCATTTTTCATTCTCCAAATGGAGGCGCAGCATGAAAAGCTTGAGAAGAACTACTATCAAATAAACTCAAGAACCAAATAAAAAAAACACGAAGCAGGCCTACGAACCAGAGCAGAGGAATTTGTTGGCCTCAGTGCTCTTCATGGTCCCCTTCTCTTGAAGCTGCAGCACGGCCGTTCGGAAGATTCTCTTGATCTCCTCTGACGTGTTCCTCCAGGCCTTGTCGTTCTTGGTTTTTGCTGCACTGCTTGACTCCATCTGAGACAGAGAAAAGACAGACTGACTGGAATCACTTGTGTCTGTGCACCGTTGTTACTGTACCTACTGCAGCTTTTATCAGAATTTAATGGATCTGTTTGATTTTGTTGAGTTTGAGACAAATTTCCACATTTAAATCTTCACTTCTGCATTTTTGAAGTTTTTTTCAGGTCCATACCTATGTTGCCTAGTACCTTAGTTTCTGGGTACCTGGGTTTCTGAGTATATGCTCCTGTTACCTATGTTCTCCGGTACTTTAGTTCCCTGGTACCTACTGTATGTTCCCCTGCAGGTATGTTTCTTGGTACCTACATTCCCCGGCAACTACTTTTCCTGGTACCTACATTCTCTGGCACCTATGTTTTCAAGTACCTATTTTCTCCAGTACTTCTGTTCACCTGGGGTTAATAATGCAAGTCAGGAATGATGCTTTGTTCCCCCTTCAAATGTTTTTAAAACAAATAAAAACAAAATACTAAATTACAGTGCAGGCATTGAACCGGAGAAAATAGGTACTGAGGAACAAAGTGATGGGTGTACTGGGGGAACATAAAAATCCAGGGAACAAAGTGATGGGTTGAACAGGGGGAAACATAGAGACCCAGGGAACAAAAAGATGGGTTGACCAGAGGAACATAGGGATCTGGGGAACGAACTGATGGGTGGACCAGGGGAACATAAAGATCCAGGGAAAAAAGTGATGGGTTGAAGAGGGGGAACATAGAGATCCGGGGAACAAAAAGATGGGTTGACCAGAGGAACATAGGGATCTGGGGAACGAACTGATGGGTGGACTTGGAACATAGGGATCTAGGGAACAAAGTGATGGGTGGACCAGGGGAAACATAGAAATCTGGGGATTAAAGTGATGGGTGGACCAGGAACATAGGGATCTGGGGAAAAAAGTAATGCGTGAACCAGGGGAACATAGGGATTTGGGGAACAAAAGGATGGGTGGACATGGGGAACATTGTAATCTGGGGAACAAAGTGATGGGTTAACCAGGGGAACATAGGGATCTTGGGAACAAAGTGATGGGTGGACCAGGGGAACATAAGGATCTGGGGAACAAAGTGATGGGTGGACCAGGGGAACATAAGGATCTGGGGAACAAAGTGATGGGTTGACCATGGGAACATAAGGATCTGGGGAACAAAGTGATGGGTGGACCAGGGGGAACATAGATATCTGGGGAACAAAGTGATGGGTGGACCAGGGGAACATAAGGATCTGGGGAACAAAGTGATGGGTTGACCAGGGGAACATAGGGGTATTGGGAACAAAGTGATGGGTTAACCAGGGGAACATAGGGATCTTGGGAACAAAGTGATGGGTGGACCAGGGGAACATAAGGATCTGGGGAACAAAGTGATGGGTGGACCAGGGGAACATAAGGATCTGGGGAACAAAGTGATGGGTTGACCATGGGAACATAAGGATCTGGGGAACAAAGTGATGGGTGGACCAGGGGGAACATAGATATCTGGGGAACAAAGTGATGGGTGGACCAGGGGAACATAGGGATCCTGGGAATATACGCATGTTCCAGTTTTTTCAACTTGGTTAGCTGCTATATCACAAAATGGTGCTCATGAATTTTAAGGCAACATTTCCAGAATCTTAAAAAAAAACAGACAGTGAACTTGCAAGGGAACAACCATTTTCTCCGAGATTAACCTCCCTGACAGAACTGTGTTAAAAGTTTTTTTTATTTTTTCAAAAGACCCAGCTGTGCTAAAACCTGGACAAACATTAAAGCAGAAGACGTCACAAAGGGTTGACTGAGCCAAAATAACTGTGCTCCTAAACTCAATGCAAAGCTGCTTTTCTGTACATGAATATGAAATATGTTTATCAAGCACAGCTAAAGCCTTTCACAACAGACCGCAAGGACACTAATCCACCATCAGCATTCTTAAAATGCCTAAAATGTGCTCATTTACTGGTTCCTTATTTTGGTTTTGTAGGTGTTGAACATAAACAATGAAACAGTGAGTATTTTCAACCTTTTGTCTGTCGAAATAAGGATTCCCAAAGGTACATGGATCTTATACATACATTAGACATCTTGTACCAAATGTAACAACCAAATCTTTTTTATTGTGATGTTTTGTTGCAACACAGACTTTATGTAAGGCCAGAATAGCTGTTAAAATATTTAATTTTCCAATGTTTTTTGGGGGAAGTATATATGTATCATCTATGATAACAATAGAATTATGATGAACAATTACAGGCCGTTGCAAGCGAGTATACGTCGGACATTCTCAGAATATGTCAGTAAAATAATCCCCTGAGTCAGAGAGAGAACAATGAAATCAGAGACACCAGGTTAAAAGGAAAAGGTAAAGTTCTGCCTTTATAAAAGACTTGGCAATGGAGAAGGGACGAATGGTTCTTTGAAGGGATCCAGATCTTGAGAAGCCATTTGTTTCATAGAGCCGTTCGTTTAAATGAGTTACGTCATCAAGTAGGGAGATAAGTCCTCATGTACACCGTACGTTATGATGTAATTCCATCACGTGGGTGGTACCAGGTTTTTTGTCAAGCAGAATTCTCCTCCCCCTGAGCTGTTGTGGTACACTCTTCTGCCCGTTTTCCGTGAAAAAGCGAAAAAGGATCAATTGTCTCTGTGGTTAAAGAGGAAAAAAAAGATATTACAAGGAGTAAAAAAAAATAAAAAATACGAACGGCTCTTTACGGTCCACAACTTGGCTCCTATCATTCGTTGTACGGAGTTGTTAAAAACATTCAGATCGTTCATGAACATCAAGTCTCTAAAAGTAGATAAAATTGACAATAAGTTCGAGAGTCATTCTGAGGGAGGAGATCGAGCGGTGGAGAATGCTTTCAAAAATTGGAATCAGTGGGTCAAAACCTCACAAAAATCTGAAGTCAATATTGGCCTGGAAAACTGCAATTGGTTCATCAATGAATAAAAAAATAATCTTCAAACTGTAATGTTATTTCTTAATAACCATATTCAGAGTTATCTTTGTGTAACTGTTTGATCCTGTTTAGTTGGGTGAACTGAAATAAACTTATCTACTTGTGAACTGAAGGTCCATACCAGCAAGTACTCGATGTTATTTAATCCATAGATGCAAAAATAAAGTATACAAAAAAGGTTGCAGTAAGCACAAGACGGTAAGATGGCACTGTAGAAAGACTGTTTGCTTCCACACCAAACAGGCCAACAGGTGTCCTCAATGAAGGTGTGATACTTATAACAGTGCCATCTTCTGGCAAACAAAGTAACACTAGCCACAAAATGCCAAATAAAATACACATAAAGCAAATAACACTATTTGGCCCATACAGTAACAATCATGTCACATGTAACGTAGACTTACAGAGTTCTGGTAGTTATTGAGAATTTGGGCTTTGGGTTTGAGGTAGTATGCGGGTGGCACAGAGTTTTCATCCCTGCAGTACCACTCCTCCAAGATGTGTGTGTCCAGCCCCGCCTCCACAGCTGCATCCAAGATCATCTCAAACTCTGCCGACTCCACCTCCCCTGGAACTCGGATGCTTCCATATTTTTCTCCCACCAGAGCCTGAGGACGGAAGGAAGGAAAGAAAGACAAAGGAGAAAGAGAAAACGTGACTCGACAGAACATTTTATTTGACCCTTTTTCAGGCCTCCGTTTTGTGGATCTGTGTGGTTGGGTGAACTGTAGAGCCAGCGATGCACAGTGAGACTTATTTCAGGCCCTGTCAGAGCCACAGGCACCAACTGGGGTCTAGCAGGGACATCAGGAATGTCGCTGCAAACAGAACCCGACCTGACTCGGACACTGCAACTACAGTATGAGTTTATCTAAAACACGCTGCTCTTCTACTCCCAAATTGTCAGGGATTTGTTAGCTCTGTCTCACTAGGTTCTTTGATCATTTAGTTTCTGTGCTCTCAGTTTAGAGCAGGGTTATCCAACAAGAGGCCCAGGGGCCACATCCAGCCCACGGATGAGCTCATTGTGGCCCACAGATGAGCTCATAAAAAAATGTAAAATGACTATAAAAATGACCTATGACAGGGTCATGTGCGCCATTGAGTTAAAAAAATAGATTTTAAAGCATGAATTCAATTTATGTATTGGCAATATAGATGAAAATATTCAAATAATAGCATTGCTGTACTGTCGAGTTATGAAGATAATATTGCTTAAAGATTTGTTTGATTTTTAAATTACAGATAAGAACATCCTAAATTTCTCTTTTTCACAATCTTGCACCTCTCCAAGGGTTGACTTCTCTTTGCAAGATAGTAATGCAAAGTTAGTGCTAGAAAACAAAATTTCACAATTGCACAAAAACCTGCACATTCAACTGCGTTTGAATACTTCTGTTTGGGTACTCGCCGATACTACCAATACTGAGTAACTACTTACTTAAACATTACAAAATTACTTTTAAAACAATTTGTTTTTTATTAAGAACAAGGTGGATCTTCTTCAATTGCTAAAAACTTTTTACAGTCTTTTCCACGTGTGTGTCAAGGAGTTGAGCAGATTTTCTCTTCATTTTTGTGACATAAAAGAGGAAATCAAAGCAGATTTGTTTTTCTGCTGCGCGGCAACATTTTTGAATGACACTGTTCTGTAAAGCCCACAGACTTGGCCACACTTCCTGTTTCTCAGTAATCACTGGTATTAAGACAGCGAGCAGATTTTATGTAAAACAGATGGGACTGTTCAGGAAAAAACAAAAAAAATTGAAAAATAACACATTAGAAGGAAGTATGCGGATTTGTAAGACTGTAAAATATGATTTATGTGGGCTTTTTGTGTGATATGTTCAGGTTGTTATCATGCGTTTTATACAACAAAACACCTCCAACCAGTTCCTTATCCCAGGGGTTTGTAACCTTTACAGTCCAAACAGCTGTTTTTGCCCCTTCGCTTGCTAAATTAAATGCATCCAGAGCTGCGAAACCTGCCAGAACTGTGATCACCAAGTGATGGCCTGAGGGCCTCTTCCACATCGTTGGGGTACCTGTTTTTCGGTCAGCTTGAAATAAAGAAAACATGGATCAAGATGTTTTACATAAATGCTGCATATAAAAAAATGTTTATTTCATTCTAAAATAAAAAATCTATAATAAATTTTTCTGTTATTTCGTATTTTTACATATTTCAAAATTTTAAAGCATATAGTTAAAGTGAATAAAAATATTTGACTATGTTGTTTTATACTTAAATGTAACTCTAAATTTTTTTAATAAAACAGACCCTAATTTATCTATTTTACAGCTATAATTATGTTTTGAGCCAAGATTCTGTCAGGTTTAAGGAAGTGGATCGACCCAGGGCACAGGCAGAGTTTGGGTGCAACAAACAAAGTTTTTATTGAAGTAAAATGCTGACAAGGCAGCTAAAAAACTCACTTGATGTGACGTGGCAGAAAACTTCCGAGACATGAAAAACCTTAAGGCTGGACAGCACAGCACAATGATCTGACAAATAGTGAAGACGAGACACAGAACATAAAGGCAAACTAAAGAGGGACAATGAGAAACACCTGGAGGAGACACTAGAGGAAACAGGTGAGCGTGGGAGGGGCAGGAGGAAACACAAGGGAACACAGAACACACTAGAAAGAAAACCAAGGCAAGGAAAAAACAAAGACCATGACAGGTGGTGTTAACTTCTAATAGTTGTTTTCCTGTTAATAGTTTGCATGTTATTTGGCATCTAGTTATTTATTTTGTTATTTTTAGGTCAGGTATCAAAACATTCAGCTCATTCGGGTGATAGGTGCAGTGACTTTTATGTTTAAGTAAGTTAATTCTGGTTTAGCTAATTTTAGCTTTCAGCTACTTTCAAAAAACAGGTTTTAGATACTATTTTGCTTAGTTTAGCTTGTAGCTATGGGTTTGTTGGTCTTAGCTTTTAGTTTTGCTTTTGGTCATTTAAACAATTCGCTTTGGTTTAGAAAATTGTAGCTTTCAGCAACCATTTTGCCAGTTTTAGTGTCAGTTCTGCTTGTTTCGACTTTGTCAACTCAGTTTTAGCTTCTTCAACAAATTTCATCTGTCACAGGATTTTTCTAATTCTTATTGTCATCAAATCAATTTGCCACAATTTAGCTGAACCCGTTTGTTCTGTGAAATGTTTGCAAACCTGGACTTTTTGTTTTTCCTCTCAGCAAATCATCATATGGATATTAAAAAAAGGTTTCTGGTCAGTTTGGGAGTACTATCATTCAGTATGACTGGAAGTTCGATAAATGAAGTGGCTAAAGAGCTAACAAACTGCTAACATGATCTAATCAACTTGTTCCCCTCTTTGTGTTATTAATATCAGCCAAATATGTGCAAATTTATTGACAGAAAAACAGCTAAAACTAGCTTCTTTGCAATTGTTATGAAAGTGAAAGATATTTTAACTTAAAGCTAGAAGTGAAATCTACAGAGGGACCGAAGAGCCTCTCTTTGCAGACCTCTGCCTTATCTATATATATTTCTGAGTGGCAGGAAATTCAATAACGTTGGAAGAATCACAGCTATTTCCTGGCTTGGCGTTCAATGTTTTCTATCAGTCATGATTGTGAAGGAAAAAATAGAAACCCTTTCTCGATGTGACCAGCTGATTTTGACTCCATGTGTCATCACTCACACGCACCTAGAGCGTTGCTGGCGGGAGGGGACGCAGAGCGAGCAAGGGACGCGCCGAGTGACTGTGAGCTCAGATGAGCAGGAAAAATGACAGCCCGCTCGAGGCAATGACGTTCCAAAGCCACTCCATGTTGGAGCCCTTATTCCCTTGGCAGTCGCAGTGGGAACAGATGCAGAGAGGGAGCCGAGTCAGAGGATGGCACGTTGTACGGTCTGTGTGGGACGGCTCTACTCGAAAAGCTTACAGTTGTCTCTGTGGTACATTTTTTTGCGTTTGCACAGTTTTGAGGCTTAAGCGCACAAATTACAAAGGATTTATGGCAAAGTTACCCCGGTTTTGGTCAAACCTCAACAAAAACATTGTGTGCAATTTCATGCATCATTTAAAGATGTCAGGCTATGAGTATGTGTTGTGAATTACTCTCAGCTAATTTCACATGAGCTTAAGCTCAGTATCTCTAAATCTGACTGAGTTGTAGCTGTTTTTGTGTTGAGTAACGTTGATCAGCTGTGGCAGCCATCTTGAATTAGATTGTATTTAAAAGTTAATCAGTTGTAAACTCTCTGTAATTCATTGTGTCTCTTTCCTGTCCTCCCAAACCCAGCTGGTCAAGGCAGATGGCCACCTGTCCTGAGCCCGGTTCTGCTGGAGGTTTCTTCCTGTTAAAAGGGAGTTTTTCCTTTCCACTGTTGCCAATGTGCTGCTCAGGATGGGAGACGGTGGTGAAGTGATTCAGTGCAATCTGCTGGCATCTTTAGATTGTTTTTTGTGTACAGTGCCCCCAGACAACTTATGTTGTGACTTGGAGCTATACAGTATAAATAAACTGAATTGAAATAAACATAAACTTCTGAGAATTTTATTAAAAATCCATCCAGTGGTTCTTGAGATATTTTGCTAACAGTCAAACACAATAAATTCCACAAGTTATTCCTAAAATAGTGGATTGGTGGAAGGAGATAGAAAGAAACTAGAGATTTGTTTCTGCATGATAGAATGGTCACGTCTGTCCAATGGGTCATGATGTCAATAATCATCTCATCTTACAGAATGTTAAACTTTATGAAGGTTTAAATTAAGACTTTTCCTGGAATTTAAATCCAAATGACCACATAGCATCTAACACGCTACAGCTCCCCTCTGATGAGCTGCGGTCCATGTACAGCACATCCATGTTTTGCCTTTTTGAGCGGGATTTCTGTAGCTCTTATGAGTCAAAGGTGTGAAAAACCCAGGAGACTAAAGCAAAGATAACACTGCGGCCAAATGCAATTTCAGTGTTTAGCTGCACTCCTCTTCCTCCCCTCCCATCCCGCCTTGCTTCTTCCTCAGGTTTTTCATCCTTGGAGTGAGTTTAATACTCCGACTAAGTGCACTTTATCTGATGAACCAGCTGGGAGAGGCAGCAAAGATGTTGGGCACAGCCACAGTTTGAATTAACGAATCAATCACTCATGTGGTCAATTAATCCATGAAACACGCAGTCAGCTGTTCAGATATTTGCTTCATAGCAGTGGCAAACATCATCCTTTTTTAAAATGTGCTTATTAGAACCAGATACACTGAAAATACTGCATACAAAACATTTGTTTAATAGAACATAGGATTTAGATTCCCCTAACTAAAAACTATGCTAATGGGATCTCCAATTACTGTCACATGTTGGCCTTAATATGTTGTTATTTCTCTATTCTACTAAAAGTTGTCTTTTATGACACGTGAAAACTCCTAATTACTTAAAAATTGTATATGTTAGATTTTCACTTAAGGACGTCGCCAATTTGGTACTGCACAATGCATTTTGGAGATGGTGATGAATGTGGATTTAACTTGAGAGTTAAACGCAAAGAGTCAAAATAAAGTCACATTCTGTATTAGTTTCTATGTTGTCTACAATATATGGGCTGAAACGATCAAATGTGATGTGTAGTAAATTAGCTCTGAAGCTAATGCCATATAGCTTGGAAGCTAGCGCCATATGTCACCTTATATTACCATGGGAGGTAATGTCATATCTACATATAGTTATACATTACTCACAAAAAGTTAGGGATATTCGGCTTTTGGGTGAAATTTCATGACAAGCCTAAAATGCATTTAAACCTTTACAGGTGAACTTAATGTGACCTTCTCTAAGCTTTTGAATGCACATGTCCAACTGTTAAATGTTTCAGTACTTTTTGCACAAGTTGCTGTTCTCTAAAGAGGAGCTTAACGGCAAAATTCATAACAAGTGTTTGATCCTTGAATCGACCAATAAATGTCCTGGTTCAATTAGAGCTGGTGTTTAAACAGTCGTCCTCATCATGCTGTTCACATTTTGACATCCATGAGACCAAGACAACATCTAACACTGGATCAACAGTACCTTGCCATTGTGATGCTTCAAACAGGATGTTCTCAGACAGAAGTGGCCACTAAGCTTAGAGTGTCACAGATTGTCATCAGCAGGTTGCAACAGAGATACAGAGAGACTGAAAGAGTCACAGAAAGGTGTAGAAGTGGACGTCCTTTGGCCCTATCCCATGCTGATGACCGCTACATTGTGAACAATGCCCTGAGAAACTGGATGATGAATGCTACTCAACTGCAGGCATGTTTAAAGGAGGTGAGAGGCACCCAAGTGTCACGTCAGACGATTCAAAATCGTTTACATCAGCGTGGTCTGCGTGCTAGATGACCTGCAAAGGTACCTGACCACACTACCAGGCACAGGCATCATCGTCTTGCATGGGCCAGGGAGCATTTAAGCTGGATGAGGGACCAGTGGGCCTCAGTGCTGTTCTCTGATGAAAGTCGATTCACGTTGAGCAGAAAAGATGGCTGCCAACAATGTTGGAGACATCAAGGAGAGCACTATGCATCAGCCACTGTTGTCACCAGATGAGCTTTTGGTGGTGGTGGTGATACAAAATGGACAGGTGTGTCCAGTTGGTACAGAACTGCCCTACACTTTGTGAATGGTACAGTAACAAGCCCATACTACCTGAATAACATCATTAATCCAGTGATTGTGTCCCTACATGAACAACACAGGCCCGATTTCATCTTCATGGACAACAATGCTCCAGCTCATCGAGGTTGCATCATCAGAGAACAGCTGTTGGAGACTGGTGTACCTCAAATGGAACGGCCTGCACTTGCTCCAGACCTGAATCCCATTGCAAACCTGTGGGATCAGCTGAGTCGCCTTGTAGAGGCCCGAAACTCTGCACCCCAGAACCTGAATGACATGAGTGCTGCCCTTCAAGAAGAGTAGGATGCCATGCCTCAGCAGACAATAAGTTGACTTGTGAACAGCATGAGACGTTGTTGTCAAGCTGTAATTGATGCTCAAGGG
>JARVJO010000001.1:12320424-12351816 GCA_031762555.1 Cynodonichthys magdalenae
AGTTCGCATGAGTGTATTCACACCTGCACAAAAAGTCCGGACCAAGGCTTTAAACGAACTCTGGTCCGTTTAAAGCGGACCAAATGTGTTAGGTGTGAATACACCCTTAGATAAATATCCTGTGAACCAGCGGTTGGATTTCATATAAACTTACCAAATATTCCTTGAAGGTACATCTAACAACTGATTATATTTAGAGTCAACCCAACTTGAATAACGGCTACAATTTTTCAGCCATAGCAAACACGAAAATGGCTACAATTAAGTCAGTTTTACAGATATTGAGCTGAAATTTGGTAGTAGCTCTCTTATACATAAGGTTCTTTCAGAAGACAGTGTTTCCCCTATCATTCAATGAGGAGGGCTGGTGTCTGCCAAGCCGAGCCATACATGCAAAAATGCCTCAAGTTGATTCTTAAACTATGGACATATATATATTTTTTCTTTTCCTGGTAGTAATTTGCATTCAAACTGTTCCAAAGTCATTACGGAGGATCATAATGTGCTTCAGATGAAAAATTCTCCGATTACGAAACCAGAAAATAACCCCTGCAATCAATGCGCCTTCATCTACAATATCAAAGCTTTTTGTTTTGTATCATGCAGGACAATTCTTTGCAGTTGATTGAGCAGCCATATAAAATATCACAGAGAGATTAAAAAAAGGTTTCTGGTAGTTGCACAGATCCTCTGTGGCAGCAACAAAAACACCTACAGCACACACGTCCAGATGGATTCTCTGTTCCCTCTGTTGCCTTTCGACAAGATCAATAATCAGTATGGAAGTAATTTACTTTCCCACAGCATTTCCCGTCTTTACGGTCTTTTCTCTTTTGATTCACAGACCGGGCTTGGTGACTCTGGCTATAATCTGCCAGAGCCACATTTGTCTGTGAGTGACACTCTGATGACACCTGAGTGGGTGAAGGTGATGGGAATGGTGCGAAAAGACAATGAGAGGCTGATTTGTGTTTGAATCGGGCAAAGAACAAGGAAGGAAATTAGAGAAGAAAGGAGGCAAATCGAAAAAATGGTACTCAAAGGAAAGACTATGAGATTGCCTGGGTGGTAGGCCACACGTGTACGCCCACTCCTGTTCAAAAACAAGGATTTCTATGATCCACTTGATGGTTTCTCTCGTCCTTACTTGTACATTTTGAGCTACCGCCATGTAAAAATAGACAACCGCTCCTCCAGATGCCTTAGACAACCTCAAACTGTCAAAAATAGGATTAGAGAAAATGCCACCAGCAATCTGAGCTCCTCGGTTTTGGAAGCGGGGCTGGTTGGCCAGTCTGATGAGGACGAGGGTGGGGGGTCGATCCTCAGACCGGCAGCAGCTGGCTCTGATGTGCCAGAATGGGATGGTGCAGCTATCATGGGACACTTCAGCATGAAGTCTTATCACAGAAGATGAATCACTAGAATATGCTATTAAACATTTAACCAACTCAGATGGAAAAGACACAAGTGTGTGCAACTTCTGAGCACTAATCTGGGACTTGGTGTCAAACGTGAACATCTGAACGAATAAAATAGCAAGAAGAGAAATATGTGGGTGGTACAAAAATCGTAGCTCCGTCAGGATTTCCTTCACACACATTTTGTTCCCCTTCAAAACAGCTTACACAGGAAGTGCTGCGTACTTTGGATCGAGCTTATTAAGATGATCACGTTTGAAGTTCATGTACTTTTTAGGTGTATAGACTGTTTTAAAAGAGGATGTTGTTTACAGAAAAGCATCAACAAGAATCTGAAGTCCGTCCTTCAGAACGATACGCTTTTCTCTTCTGGCGTCCTACTTCTGTCAGTGAAGCATCTGTGGGCTTTTGTCTTCTCGTTTTGTTGAGTGTGTGATATCTCTGGATCCTTTGTGGCTTTCACAGAGACGTGCCTGTGAAGGATTTCAAACCTGAGACCGCTTCAAAAACTCTTCAATGTGGCTATCATCTTAGATGTGTGCGCGTGTGTTTGTGTAGAATTTCATTTCTGTACAGAATGGATCACCTTTGCTGAGGCCGAGTTCGTTTTTCCCGGTCGTCATGGTTTGTGAAGCCTTTATGGTGTTGATTTCTGACGGATGCGGATCCTTATTGTGACTTCAAATAAACTGTAATGGTTTTTTTTTTTTCAACTCTGATAAATATTTCTTAAAAAGGTTTGCTGCTCTCCTAAAATCTCCTGTGGCAAACAATAAAGAGAAGCGTTAAAGGAAGGAACGTGTTAAATTTTGATTTTGCTTAGCAGATACCAAACAAGTCAGCTGTAAAAAGAGGTACCTGTAAAATGTGATACTGTGGTGTTTTTTTTGAAGTTGTCAAGTATCAGAAAATACTAAACCTGAGCAGACATACTGTAAATCCAGTCTGAGGAGATGGATTATACATATGTGTTCCTGGAGACCAAGCTGGTCTTGTACCTATTATGACTCAATCTGTTCCATCGGAATAATTCACAATTAATCTCTTGTTCCTGTTTACACTTTCCCTGCCCCTTTGTCAACCAAAAGTTTTTTAAATTGAATTTAATTGAATTATACTTTATTGATGCCAAGGGGAAATTTAAAATGATCTAAAACACAGCTCTATCCAGTCATTTATCCTTTTTTTTTTACCATTTGTATTGATTGTATTTTATTGTATTATTGACAAATTGTATGTAGCTGAGTCATTTTAACCTTGTTTTGTATAACCTTTCTTGTTTTTAGCAATTTCAGGGACAACAGATGAAAAATAGCCTTTGGCTAATTTTGACGCATTTACAGAAATGCCAATTAATGTGCAGTGTCCCTTCTAAATAAATTACATTTTCTTTAGTCGCTTTTCCACTCTGGGTCATGAGGAGCTGGTGTCTATGTCCAGCAGTTACTGTGAGTGAGGAGAAGGACACCCTGGACAGGTCGCAAGTCCATCACAGGGACACATAAAGATGACCGAGACAGCTATTTACACTCTTATTAATGTTGGGAACAGCTAACCAAAAAATTAGATTCACTAACAAAAAATCTGCTAAACAAGAATCTTGGCTCAGCTCACGCTAAACACGTTACAAAATTAGTGTAAGCTAACGTTAATCACCCAGTCTGCGTGACACGTCTTCATCTACTTCCAGTTGATTTGGAGGTGGGTGGGATCATTTCAGGCAAATTGGCCAATCCAAAACAGAGTTACAGTTCTGACTAACTTGTACTTGTGTTGCTAGATTGGGTGGGTTCCAACCCAACTGTGCTTCTATTGAACATGTTGGGCTAGAAAAAACAGCTTTGGGCAGGTTGTTAAAATTTGGGCTGCTTTTTATCACATTTGGTGGGTTTTTAGAAATTATTCACAGGAAAATGATATCAAGACATCAAGTGTCATTATGAAATGGTATTGGTTAATTTCAATTGTAATTGCATCATATAGAGAAGAGACTGGCATTCTGAGATCCTCCATCTGCCAAACAATCTGAGGACTATTAGTTGACTTTTGTTACGCATATGCTTGCAGCTAACCCAGACACCTCCACCCACCCCCAGTCACTCTCAATCTGTTTCTTTATTTACAAGTGTTCACTCTAAATATGTGTCTCTCTAATGTGTCTATTCAGAGCTACAATAAAAAATTACTAAAAAAATCTCATTCAGTGCAGATGTATGCTAATGTTGTATTTTTATGTGTGTAGTATAATATAGCTATATATTACTAAGAAATTATATATGTGTTTATATATAGTTCTACGCCTTTAAGTTTCAACAGAGGTTGTAATCTGGGCTGTTTTATGTTAGTTGGGTGGATTTTACGTTGTGTTTATACTGGAAACTGTCAGTCCTATCTGGCAACTTCCAGTTAAACCCTTTCAGAGTAAAAGCATTTCTTTGACATAGTTTGTAGTTTTTTATAAATACTGTTTGAAGTTAGTCAACCAACAAATGGCAAATACTTTACTATATTTTATGCAGTCGATTTTTATATTCATTATTTAAATATTGTTAAATATTTATTTCTTGGTGCTCTTAGTTTAAAGTTTAGCTGCTAAAGATGCTAATGCTATACACACAGTGCCTGGCATGCCCAGCTCAAAACATAAATGACATAAAAATAGAAGTTTTATGCTTGAGAATTTTTTAGTCGACTCAAAATTGGTCTGCTAACAGTTTTAAAAGTTAGCAAAAAATGCTAATCTGCTAAATGAGAAGCTAGTTCCACTACTAGCGAATTAGTGGAACCGTACCCACCACCTACATCTAGGGACAAATTGGAGTTACCAATGAACCTAACATGCATGTTTTTGGTCTGTGGGAGAAAACCTGTGAATGCTAAGTGTGAGAAAAGGTAAATTGGAGGCAATCCCGCAACCTTCTCGCTGAAAGGCAGGTACAGTATAATTACAAATCAAAACACTCTTTCTGCTCATTATATCGTCTCACAACACACTCGTACAAGTAACAGTCTGGTTCCTACAGATGCTTTTGGACTGACAGATGTCGTATTTTTATTGCAGTTCAAAATCTGGTTCTTGTCCTAAAATGCTGCTCCTCTAACAGATGTGCACACCAGGACACAAAAGAGAAACACTAAGTTATTCAGTTGTCTTTTGTCAGGTACAATTACATTTATTACTTGGACAGATGTTTACAGATATAAACTAAAGCTAAATGCTCAGAAAGGATCTCATTTTGGCGTCACATCAGAGCCAAGGAATGACATACATAAAGAGACAAAGGCAGATGTGAAGTTTGACGCATTTTATGTACAGAAATCTTTAGTCACCAGACATTTTTTGCCTCCAAACAGCCAAACTTTTGGGGATTTGTTTCAAAAAGTAGTCTTGAGAAGTAGTTTTAAATGTTCTAAAAGTTTCCCAAAATTGGGTTATATTTTATACACTTAGACTGGTTTAAAAAAGCATAAAAACAACAAATAAGAACCTAAACTGAAAAGACAAAAGGAGTCGTCACAGTTTGTTCCAATTTCTTTAGTTGAATTTCGGGAAAAATTACCAAATAAATGACAGTTTGACAAATATATAATAGTATCATAGCACCAACAAGGTGATTCCTGAAGAGTTATTAGTTATAAAAAGACACTGTCAAAAAGTCAACTGTGCTAAATAAAAATAACAATAAATCAGCCACAGATTCTGGGTCCAATCTTTCCTGTTTCTTTAAGACACGACTTTCAGATCTGCTGTTGCTTGTTTTTAAGCATGAGATGTTTCTTTTGTCCTTTGTGCCGAGATAAACTAAATTGTTGGCCGATTCCGAAAACGTGGACATTTAACACTTTAGTGCAAAACTAATCTCCTTGGAAACAAAGAAAAAATGAGTGCTAAACATATATAATGAAAAATAACTTAGTCCATGACAAAACCGGTCTCTGAAAATGATGGTGTTTTTTCAATGTTTCAATATTTAATGTGGCAAAAAAACAAAAAAAAATCAGCTGCAAATGGTGAGTAATACAAAAACACTGCTGTCTGTAATTCATTGTTACTGTTGGTAGTTTAGAAGAAACTTAGTTTGTCGTCACATGTGCACATGCGAGCTTTCACACCTGCAGAGTACTTTGAATCAAACAGAACTAAAAGAAATAAAATCGTAATACACCATCCTTTGTGAAACATGCGATACTCACAACAAAGCACGGTCCGGCTGATGTCTTCAAACACTCTTCCAGAAGTTTCATTCGGAGTCTGTGCAGCTCTGGACTGTCCCACTCCTCTGGATCTACTCCCCAGTACAGGTCCACCACCTGAACACACAAAAACATAGCCTTTCTTATCACGGTATGTTGTATCCAACAGGTTCTAAAGTGAAAGAGTTTAAAGTGTTGGGGAATTTTGTCTTTAGAAAACAAACATATTCAACAAAAATATGAAACTCAGTACTTTAATCACTCTGCTGCCTATGGGTCCAAATGACCATCAAGGTCTTAGCGAGGTCCAGTGAGTCATTTTGACCCAAGGGCAGCAGATGAATAAAAAAAAAAACCCAAAGAAACCAGAGCTAGGGTTTTGTGAGAATCATCAGAATAAACCTTAAAGCGAAGCCAATTTTGACATAAACACCAACACCTGCTTTGTGCCACCTACTGTACCCCCTACCCCCAACACACACCACCCTCAGAGCGCACCAGGAAGACACACACTTACACACACACTCTCTCTCAACACATTTATCACAAGTTCTGGCAGTTGAGACAATCCCAACTGTAAACACGCCACTGGGGGGTATCTCCTGCAGGAGGAGAGAATCGTCAGGAAATGTCTGTAAAAGTGTGGGTGTGAGTTTGACACCACGCTGGTGCAGCGTCTAACAGGACAACAAGCAGCCCTCCCCGCAGCTTCCTGGCTTCCCGACAGAGTTTACCCTGCAGGCTTGGATGCGTGGCTCACAATACTGGGAATTACTCCTGACGGCCCAGGAGCCGTCCAGGATGAGCGGTTTAGGTAAAAGATGGAGGGGTGCAAATTGCCCGATGACCTTCACAGCTCTTAAAACACACATGCAATATCATGTTTCTGTAAGTGATGCATGTGGTGCATCAGGAGTAATAAGTTTCCATAAACATAGCCAGACAAAGTGACTGGCACATTGCAATTTGGTCAGGAAATGCAGTGAATGGCAGGCCATTTTACCCGAGCGATGCTGAAATCATGTGTGGAACTTAACGTTGACAAGTGGGGTGATACTAGGAGCAGCAGGGGAACTACACCTCTGTGCTTGATTGTTGTTAAATTTCTGTATAACTGTAAAAGAGACAGGTGTTATTATCAGATATGGGTTGGGCGTGAACAGAACGGACTTTGAGCTGTCTTTGTTACCACCCCCACTCTGGTTTTTTAGACAACCCGTCTACATTTAGAGCCTCGTCCACACAAAAAGTTTGTTTTGAGTCTACAAAGATGCATTTTAGAGTTCCAAAATGGTATTTTTAAATGGTTTTCAAAATGAAATGGTTTTTTTTAACACCCCTGATAGCAACATTTGTCTGGTTCGGTTCTGGCCCACACAAGGTAAAGCTCGGCCCAGATATCGCAAAGAATAATGGCCCTTTGGCAGCCCAGATGTGGTTTGCCAGAGGTGGTCCATGTATGGGCCTTTCCCACATAAACCAAATCACAACTGGGCCAGATGTGGCATTGATAAATTTGGGCCACAAAAAACAAATTTGCTACAACTTGTAACACAATACTAAAATAGTTGCCGAATAAACTTTGTTGACGGACAATATGTTTGGGACTCAGCAGCCGAGAGATAAATAATGAAAGTGTGGGATCAAAATGACACTTTGACTGATTCAATTAAGCTACATGTCTAATCCCTCACCACCAGAAGACCATAACGTTACAACAAAAAGATAAAAAACATCTCACACAGCGGCATGCACACTTGATACACATCCTTCACGTTGGCTTGTTGTGAAATCCTCCCAGTTTGGCACATCAGTCACGCTGTATCAGTGTCACTAATCTACTTCCAACGCACACATTTGTGGTGGGAGGGGTTTGTGACGGGCTATGTGTTGACAAGGACCGAGGGGGAAGAGGAATGAAGTGAGATGAGGGACCCTGATTGCAAAAAGGTTGCAGCAGGTGATTGGGAGGATGCACAGTAATTAAAAGCTAAATGAAGACATTAGTCATTTCTATTCACGGCGTGCATGTGGCGGGGATTTTCTGATTAAATTTGTCCCCCCCCACCTGCTGGGCTGAGGTACGAAGGGATGAAGGAAATGAAAAAAATGGGGGGAGAGGAGACTGAAACAGTAACCAGATATTTATGCAAACGAAGCAAGGGTACATAAACGAAATAAAAAGAGAGAAAACAGTCAGAGGGCTTTTTAATGAAGACTCCCATGAGAATGGATTTATTTCCTTGGGTCTTTTCGTCCTCCTGTGATTTTCTTTCCTCCAACATCACGGCTTTGCTCTCTTTGATGACCCCTCCCCTCAAATTACAGTAGTAGGGGTGCCGTTGCTTACATAAGAGTCGAAGCTGCTTCCACTAAGCAGCTTTATGATGTCCTTGCAAAGTGTTTACCCGTGGCAGGTCAAGTACAGGAGACGGCTTTTCCTTTTCTTTTTTTTTCAATTTATCGAATGATAGATTATTAAACCTTGGGTTTCTGCCCAAGATGCTCAGAAAGAAAGGGTATTAAGTCAGGCACAAAAGTAGAACAAAAAAAAATACACCAATGAGAACATGCTGTAAATCCTTGGAAATATTGGCGGAATTTGAAGGTTTTAGCAACAAATCTAAAGCCATATATTTATATACATACATGAATATATTTGGAGAGATTTGAAGCACACAGATCAGATGGAGGTGTGGTGAAGTGAGACCTGATCAAAGTTGGTCAGTTAAAGAAAACACATCATGCAAAATCCACTTTTTTTTGTCCACTGAATACATTTTGTTTTGTACTTGGAGTCTCTAAGAGTGCAGAAAATTTGAAGTTAGTCTGCTGCATAGATATCTTTATATTCTGTTTGGGTCGTATTTTTCAACCTGTTCAGTTTTCTGTATTTTCTAAGACGTTTTTTGAACTGAAAGTCACTGTATTTGCAACGGAACTTCTAAATGAAGTCTAGACTTACCAACCAAACTATTTCATTGTCTTGGACTGCTCGTTTGGATTTGAAGAGCCTTAAAACAAGTTGATCTGAGACACACCTCAGAAAAGGGGTGAAAGAGAGGCTTGTGGAGTTACGATAAGGAGGAATTCAAACCAAAGCGTTACAGTTCCACTTTAAACAGACACCAACTAAATGATTTAAATGTGAAAAAGAAGGATTTAAAAGCATATATCTCCTTTAATCAAATGTATTGGATTAGCAGCAACAGCTAATCTTAATTCTTAATCTTAATTTCTATAAAAGCTGTAAAAATGGACTTAGTCATTCCCACAGAGTCTCTTCACTTTAACACCTGGTAATAACTATATAAGTTATGTTTTGATAGGAAAATATTGTATGATTGATACTCTTTTTTACTGAGACTCTTTGAAAAGCAGACTTAGTTTTATAAGCTGATATAGGCACATATTAGAGAAAGGCTTCCCTAAAGTTTGCTGGCGTTAAGTTTTTAACACCAGATGGGGATGTTTGGGAGCTAAATGAGGGCATGCACAGCGTGGGAACCCCTCGAAGCAATAGGTAAACTCCCAGCTCATCACCAGCATAAACATGAGACAAACTCAAGCCAACTGATTAAACAAACACAGCAGTAGATTCAAATCATACGACAACTTTAAGGTTGGAAAAAGAAATCAATCACCGAAGTTTCTGCATCTCGTTGGACTGAGCACTGCTGCCACACATCCCAGATGATGAATTTCAATGATAATAGAGTACATTGGGTAAGTTGTTCTGGCAACTGATATATTTCTCGCAGAAAATCAATCACTTGGCTTTGATTGGGAAGTCAGGATACGCTGCAGTTTTTATAATGAATTAGAGCCAATAAGCCCAGATACATTTTCAGCTCTCAGCTGCCTTGTAGACCAATCGATGCAGATATTTCTCCAGACGCCAAAATCTTTAGTGCCTTTGAGGTGGTATATCTCGGGGCACACAGGTTCGTGCAATTTTAACTGACCGCCTCCACTTTGACTATTTGAATTTCTTTTTTCTGCACGGAGAAACGTTGCAGGAAATGTATCATTTGGTTTAAAAAAAAAAAATCAGCTGAGTTAAGTGCAGACTGCAGTGCGGGAAGTTGTCTCTTAGTCAGACTGGCCGCTGGGTGGAAGAAGGCTGAGTTGATCTGAAAACACACAGGGGCAAAAGTGTGGGCGTCACTGGAAGGCATATGGAAAGCAAATGTGTGCATTAACACAATTCATGTTTGCACTTAACCAGATCACTAAGAAGACTTACTGGCATTTGGCTCAGAATGGATAAAAAATGTCATCTTTTCGTGAATTCTGCCCACTTTATTTAGCTTCCCCTCAAACCCTACTGTAGGTGTTCATCAGATTTGACAGAAATGGGTTTCCTGCCGCAGCTTGCTTGTGACAAACAAACTGACATGAGGCTGAAGTAATGATACATCCTCTTCACAAAATAAATGTTTCTCTCGTGGGTTGTGTCAACACGGTGCACGTACATCTTGGATGTGCTTCATGTTGGACTGTTGATTATCATCATTGATTGTCCGTATCATTCGTGGGGAGGCAGATGGTATTACTTTATAATGGACTGAAACAAAGGAAATATCAGTGATTGGAGATGGTGGCCTGCTGCCAATGGGTGAACGCAACAGATGGAAAGGAAAATGAGACATAAAATGAGAAAAATGACATCCAGATAAACAGATGGTGGAGTGGCAGATAAAGCAATTTTTTGAATGGTTTTGATTTGAGGAGTAAAACTTAAAAAGTGCAAATTTGGGCTGAAATTACGAACTATTTAAATATGTCAAATCTAATGTTTTTTTAACTAAAACACTAAATATAAAACGTATGATCATGTGACATTTTCTGAGGGAAACAGCCTTTTGACAATAAAGTAAGTTGATTTTGTTTTAAGCATTGTGATGCGTTGCTCCACTTTTGTTATAATGTAAAAGAGTGATAGCTGCTGAATAGGTTGGCACAGCTGAAGTCTGAATAGACCTGGGAGGTATACCAGTTCGTACCAAAAATCATTTCAAATTTTTTTAATTGTATGAATTTTCCATGTATTAGTTTAAATAGTCAGAACTACATTCAGAATTTCTCGTCCACCAAACAATTGTTTCACGGGGAACCTTTATCCGTGCTGCACCACTGAACGCAAATTCAGGGCTCACTCAGCGGTAGACGAGGGGCAGGACCAAAGACTTGATTTGGCTCTTGATCTATTTATTTTTTAAATAAACAATCGTGTGAGGAAGAGGAAGGATAAAGAAAGAAAAAAGCACTGGCTGCCGATGTTTGTTCGTAAGTGAGCAGGAAAGTAGATATAAACAATAGTGGAGAAAAGTGAAAACGTTAGCATAGCCTATCTAGAACTAGCTTAATGAGGAGGTTAGCAGTAGTGTAGTAGGCCAGTGTTTTTCAAAGTGGGGGGCACCAGGGGGGGCCTCAGTAGGCAAGTGGGAAGATGAGAAACAAAATGAAAAAAAAAATCTGTTAAATGTTTTAAATCAAGATCATAAATTCAAACCTATTTTTCAGTCGTATACATGAAAAGATAAATACCATCCAGTATTGTTAAGAAATACAGCGATATAAAGTTTCAGTCATACCGCCCAGCACTAAGTCAGAACACCTCCCAGTCTGATAGAACTTGTTAGTTCTTTTAAAATGGGTTCCTGGGTTTGAAAAAAGGAGTACTTTTGACAGAAATGTGTTTTTGAGAAGGAAAAACAGAGTTTCAGATTTTAAATCAATCAATCAATCAATCAATCAATCAATCAATCAATCAATCAATCAATCAATCAATCAATTCCACACATGTGGAATTCCCTAAAGATCTATTTTTGGACCATTTAATTTTTTTATCTACACGCTCTCCCCTAGGCTCCACATTTTTAAATTGGGGCTTTTATCTAAAGTGTAATCATTTTTAGACTTTAATGACTTTGAACGGGTGATTCACGCTTTTATTACATCCCAACTGGATTGTTGTAACACCCTGTACGTTGGTGTTAGCCAGGCTGGTCTCTCAAGACTGCAGTTAGTTCAGAACGCTGCAGATAGTCTTTTAACACAAACAAACAAACAAAAAAAGCATGAACATAGCCAGGGCTGGCTACCTGTCTTTGTCTCCCTTTTTTGTTTTGGAATTGATTTTCCAGTTCTCATTGATGACATAAAGTCCTGAATAGACCATCTGCTGGATATCTGCTTCACAAAGATCTGACAAAGAGCTCATCTAATTTAATAAAGTGTATAAATGAGTGTCCAGAGATAATACAATTGTTTGTATGTACACCTAAAAATAACTAGCCCCAACTCAAAATGCAGACAACCCAAAGCAAACAGATAAAGTAAAAAGAGCCACTGACCAACAAGCAGTAATGGTTGAATTGAACCTTAATGTATATAATTTGACACGGCAAATAAGAGCTCACAATCTCTGTGTTGTGTAGGAAAAAAAACTGTTTTCCTGAGATTTGAACGAAGCGTGTGCCTCACTATTAACTCTGTTGGTTGCAATTTGATGAGACTCCAATTAGGCAGGATTTTAAATATATCCTCAGGGTGCCCATCTATGAGTGAATACAAAGGTGACAGATTGGAAGTCCAAAGAATAAAGCATTTGATTGGCCAAAGACGGGGCCACAGCCAAAAAAAAGAAAAATCTAATAATCAGTGTTGAACTAGAAAAACCAGAAGGTTGGAGGCAGAAAATCAGGTTTCCGCTGGTATTAAATCGAGCTGAATGAACAGTAATCCAGTGTGGCTACAGATGGAATGACCTCTTTTCTGATCCTGATCTTTCTGTGTCTGAGTGTGCTTTAAGTCCACTTCCATTTATCTTTAAAAATCACATGTGCAAATAACTGATTAAACAGCGGAAGAAGAGTGGGGCATATAAAAATAAAAATGGTAAAAAAAAAGGATCATTCCCCATGGTGCAGCTGTACGCTGACTGAATGAGGACGCAGACCTCGGCCCCTGGGCTGGATTTCCGTGCCCTATTCCCCCCGCTCCATCTCCCACGATCCTTCTCCATCCCATTAAGGAAACGTTCCGAATGGAAACTGAGTCAAATTGTGAGCGAGACCGAGGAGAATTGGGGTTTCAGCGGGCTGGCATATGTGTGTCAGCATCTGCCAGCTGATGTGGGTCTGCTAACGTGGATCTGAAAGAAGAGGCTGGACGGTTCATAAATTACAAATCAAAGCAAAATATATAATAAAAAAAACTAGTTCAGCAAGGCGACAAGCTTACGCCAAATGCACAACGCTGCAAAATATGGGATTTTATACAGGAAATTACCAACAAAACGTAAAGTCATGAACGACCTCCAGTCAAAGGTGATTCCAGGCGAACATTAAAGGAAATAAGCAAAAAAGAGGCGTAGTGGACCTGGGTAGAGGGAGGATGAGGAGAAGTAGGAGGAGGAGGAAGAGCAATCCAAGTGAGTCATAGAATTAACTTCCAGGGCCTTCTGCGTAATCATTTCAGCTCACGCTTCATTACAGTGAGCTGAATCACCAGACGGACACGTGGCCAGAGAGACCCCTGCTTTCTTACGCTTTCTTTATCACACGCAGTCATCTTTGTGTGTGTGTGTGTGTGTGTGTGTGTGTGTGGTCATGCCTCATAAAAGAGACTACCGAAGGATGGACTGCAGAATGTCGAAAACAGTAAACAAATCATCACTTACAATACGTAGCCTTGCCAATCTACAGCACTAGTATAAGTAACATTAAAAAGCAAACAGAAAAGACCTACACATGAAATAACATTGCTGGTCTTTGCAGGGTCCTGGTGTGTTCTTCAGGTGTGTAATATGAATGCAGTGGGCTCACAATAATGGATGACATAGAGAGGTTGGTCCAAAGTGATCCTGCTTTGGTATAAACGTCTGTAGCAATTTGATGTTGGTTTACCGTCATGGTGGTGATGTATTGGGTGAAGAATGGGAGAGGACGATGGTAGCCCACCCATGTCATAAAGTGCATACTACACTTGGTCATTGAGAATTTAAAGCAGAACTGGTTGATGCCTAGTCGACAACCGACTAGGCATCGGACAACCAGTGAAAATCATAAAAACAGTGCCATCATTGACAGACCTGGCCCACACTGACAAACCACTTGGCGTGCCAGCAGTCAGCCAGCGGTGCCAGCTCGACACCAGACCTGGCCCACACCTGTCTGCTATATGGGGAACGTCTCAGGGTCATAGAAAATATCAAGAAAAACCTTTTTGTCAAGGAATAAGAGAGTTGCAGCCTTCACATTGAAAGAGGTTTTTCAAATTTCCTGCGATAAAGCTACATCTTCTACTAGGTCGTGTAGCTCTTCTAGGACACAAAGGGGTCACCATCCAGTGGAAATTAGAGATGTGCAGTGATTTTAAATATCCTAAGTCTAGTTAAAAGAACACTTTTGAAAAACTAGTGTAACCCTTACAATTATCAATTATTTTTATCAGCCCCTGGTAGTGATACGCCAATAATCAATCACTCAAGGTGCTTTTTTAGACATAACACCTAAAGTCCACCCCCTCTCTTGGAAAATATTAAATGAAAAAGAAACAACTTCAAGCCTCTTTCTGCCATTGCAGTTTATTTTGAAAGGAGCATAAAGTGGAAACTATGGTCAAAGGAGAGCACAGTTTTATACTTTAAGGATCCCAGGCTTGCTGGAGTAGCAGAAGGACACGTTTTTGTCCCCAAAACCTGTTTCATTAGAAGGTTTTTAGCTGCAGGACTTTTAGTGAGTGAACTTTAATTCATCAATGAAATCCTCAATCACGTAGATTGAGATACCACAAGAAGTGGGGTTTCTGCTGAGTAGTTATCAGCAGTCAGTACGAAGGACTTGCAGTAGAGAGCATTCAGATAGATCTCAATTTGGATAATCAGCGATAAACCATTCATCTCCTAACTTTGAATTAGAAGTCACATTAAAATACGTTTTCTAAATCTACTTAAGATGCTCGTTTAGGTTTCATGTTTCCGATTTAAAACCAAAACATAAAAGAAGTCTAGTGATCATGGTAAGTTTTTCAGTTTTATCCACATTTTTTATTCTTGCTGAAACACTATGTGTAGGATGTAGAACAGATTTTTTTATTTTATTTTTATGACCACACAAACTAAAAAATCTAAACAATAGCCATCTGTGCCGCAGTCTGGGCAATTCTGGTGTATTTAAAATTAGCTTTTTTTTTTGTGGAAAAACACAAATCTTTGGCTGGTGTGCGCTCGGAGCTGTTTGTTGTGATCCAGACGCTCTCCGTGTGAGAAGAGGATTAGCACGCCGACACCCCGCCGATTTACAGTTTTATGAAACAATTCCGACGTCTCCCTCACCAGGAAGCAAATCTTTCCGCAGCCTTTCAGGAACAATCTACGGCACAAATCTCCCTCTCGTCTCCCTCCTCGACTCAAGGGCACTCCCGGATTTGTTAAACAAACAAACCTCTGATAGCGATCGTTCCGTGCACACTTTGCAATGCAAACGAAAGGTGATCAGTGGACGCCACAGAGAGGATGTGGTCGGTCTCTGGCAACAACAAAGGGAAAGCCCTCGCTTCGCGCCACCTCATCCTCCTACATGTGTGCCTGCTGACACCGGTGGGAGCCTTATCTCTGCTGGCCTTCTGTGGACCTCTATACATGGCTCTGAGGGCCCCCTCCCACAATCCAACAGCTGTTTAAGGCACGATGTACATGCAGATTATAACTCTGAATCTTAATTTGTCTCTGGAGCCAAACGGAGGTAGAAGAAAAAAAATAAAGGACTAAATAGCTCTTACCTGGAATTCAATCCCATAGTTCTCCCTGCAGAAGTCTCGTAGTTTGGGGTAAACATGCTCTTTCAGTGCGTTTCTCTCTGCTTCTGTATCTGAAAGAAAATATGAAACAAATGCATTTTATGTTGATATAGTGTATTTTTCTTATTTCACGAAAGGCCACAGATAAATAAAAGAGTATGTTAATAAATGGCAGCATTGTATAAAAACACCTCTGATATATTTAATCAGGTTCTGATCAAAATCAAACAGCATTATGTCCTTCAGAAAACCCTCAATCTCAGAATCTACAGTTCTCAGTTAGCAGGTCAAAGGTTAAAGTTCATGAGAAGATGATTAGAAAAAGACTGAACAATTTGGTTTCTTTGAATTGGTTGCAGGGTAAAAACTTTTCACTCAAAAAAACAAACATAGCAAAATGAAATGGTTGCATCTAAATAAATCACAAGACATCGGGGACCTTTACACAGCAGATATGTTTATCTATAATGCACAGTGCCATGCTAGGAGAAAACCACGTTTGGGGTATTTTTTGCCCTAAACTTGTGGAATGGTTTACCTTTTCGTATATGGACCACTGAGACCATCAAGACTTTTGGCTTTTGATTCTGGCAGAGTTTGAGATTCTTTAAGAGCTGATGGTTTTATGTTGTATTTCTGTATTTTATATTGGTCGTATCTACACAGAACATTTCTGTTTCTTTGTTGTTGTTTTATCTGTTCATTTGGCTGAATTGTGAAGCACTTTGGTCAACTCTTGTTGTTTTTAAATGCTATATAAATAAATGGACATTGACAAAAAAAAAAAACTCAGCAACTATCAAACATGGTGGTGAAGAGATGATGGTTTGGGCTTGTTTTGCAGCTACAGGACCTGGACACCTTGGGGTCACAGAGTTGATGACGAAGTCCTGTGTTGACTCAAATGTGATGCAGGTCTGTTCGACAGCTTAAGTTTGGACCAAGCAATGCACCAGGCCACAGCAGAAAATCTACAAGGGAATGGTTTAAAAGTGAATAACCAAAATGTTTTAACGGTCTAGTCGAAGCTCAGACTTAATGAAAGCAACAGTGTAAAGAAAAGTGGGCCAAAATCCCTCCACAACCATGAGGGTCTTCTGTACTAAGCAACTACATCTAAATGTGGTTATAGAAGCTTGGATTACAGGGTGGACTTTTCTACACTTTTGATTTTTGTTACATTTTGGTAAAAAAGGGGTTTGTGGAAAATAATTCTTTACTGAAGGTTAAACTTAAATTATATTAGAACCAGGTACAGAACAGATCATTTACATCCTGCTACGTAAAAGCCTCAAAATAGAAATGAAAGCAGGTGAAATGGACCACAGCTGAGGTGACACTGCATCATTTGAATGTGAGAACTTCCTTGATTGTTGTTTAACCTGTACGACATAAACTGATAATAAATACATAAACCCCAAGTGTGTGGGGAAGGTAAAAAGTGCAGTAAAGCTTTAGAAACATTTTGAAGGGTTTCAGGGATGCTGAAGACAGCTCTATTCATTTTCAACTAGAAAAATGTGGCCAAAACAAACAGCTAAATTGTGAAAAATGTACAGGTTGCTGAAATACCAAAAGTCATGGCATTAATGAGCGAAATATGTTGATATATGATATGTTGTAAAAAATGTACAGAAGAAAAATGGATCATTTCAGTCGTGAGAATGCTTGATAAGCCTACACTCAACGAATTAAATACCTGCTGATGGACTCATTATTAGTTTTAACCTGATAATCTTCAGCTTGTAAGTCGGTGTGACTGTGTTCAGAATGTCTACATGTGGACCCGATGCTCAGAGGTGAAGACTGTAGGCAGTGATCATATTGGACAGAGTATCACAGATGGGAAAGCCCATGGCTTGTTATTGTGTCCCACTTTCCTTCCTCCTTCTCACCATCTTCCAAATGGTTAATGGAATACATTTGGACAGGCCCTGTCTCAGGTGCCCCTGCCTATCTCAGGGGGGTTTGTGGATAAATAATTAAAAACAGAAAACCCCCAATTGAGATGCCACCGCGTGGCACGAGAGGCCAGCCTGCACATATGTACAACTCCATATGGTTGGACCGACAGCCGCTCAGCTGCTGACCGTGTCATACGTGGCGTGAACAGAAGAGCCCAGAAATCCACTCTGACGTGTCCGTCTCTCTCTTGTTTATCTTTAGTAAGGCTCCGGGGCCGTGACTGAGCAAATATCTGCCCGCAGCCACCCCGGCAAAATGTCAAGTCAAAACCAAATGGATGTAATAGTATGTAAATGAAATAAACAGCGACTGCTGCATCAGCGGAGCACTCATCTTGTTCCGTCGGTACAATAAATGTATGAGATCTGGCGGTGACGCGGAGGACGACAGATCTGCAGAAATAGCAGCGTTTGTAGAATTTAGAAGCAACTTGTTTGTGTGTTTGGGGAGCGCAGGAAGACGGGTCGTGCTCTCAACGATACGACCCGACAGACTCAACCGTGTTGTTTTTTTTTTTGTGTTGTGCTGATAACAGCGATATGCCTCTTTTTCTCTCTTCTTTTTTTATTTTTGTGGGATGTTGATGAGTTATGGCAGCCTGACGTATGCGTGCGCATGTTGTCGACGCACCAACATGCTGAAGAACAAAGACCGGATCCCACATTCGCCTGTCTTTCTCGCTCTGTGTGTATCCCTGCCTTCAATTTTTCCTGTTTATTTCAGAACAAACCGAGCTTTCAGATACGTTCCTGTCAGTTCTCTTTATTCCCCCGCTCACGGTCCTCACTGTCCTCTCTCTGCCTCCCTCTTCCTTCATGGCCAATATTCTGAACAGAAAAACGAGCCGGATGTCCCTGACAATTTTCCGTGTTCACTTCCATGTTAATATTTTTGAACTAAAAGGTAAAACTACATAAAATGTTTGAAAACAATGCTTTTTCGCCATTTCCCATATAAATTTGAACATTACCCACCACCACAAAAGGTGCTCAGCCATAAAATATAACTGTCTTTTCAAAGACTCCGATTTTCATACTCATTTGGTCTTTTTCCATGGGCTTGACTCAGGTCAACCCAACACAGGTTTAAATTCTTTCCATTGGGTGGTTCCACCTGCTTCCAGCTCTGTTCTTAAGACCTACTTAGCCGAGGTTCCAAGCAAGCCGGCTCGAGCTGAAATTTTGACGTCAACAAACAGTTCATTGGCCAGATGGTGACATCAATCATGAGCATAAGAATAAAACCCCTTGTTTTTAAAACCTTGCCATGGCAGCATTCATTTTTTTTCTGAGTAAAACATCGCAGGACACTTTTATTTCAGAAGTAAAAAAAATATATATATATCTGAATACCCCAGCAAGTAATAGGTGAGAGGGCCTGTCTTTGGAAAAACTTGCTCTTGATCTAATTTGGCAGCTTTAACAAGGTGGCCATGTTTTGTACATAACTTAAAAGATGGGCCCCCTCGCACATTACTTGTTGGGATATTCAGATATTTCACTTTCCCTTTTAGTTCTAAAATAAAAGGGTGACTTGATACTTTTGACTCACCGTGTGTGTGCATGTGTATAAATTTAGCATGTAAAAAAACTGGCAGAAGTTAACACTAAATAGCTACACAAGTAAAAACAAGTGGAAGCTAACACTAACAACTAACCACTAAGACGATCATTACTCAGTCTGCGTCACACATCTTCATCTCCTCACTCCTGACACAAACCCGTTGATGTTAGTTTGTTAGCTAGCTGTTAGCAGACTTAAAGTTGGCAGTAAATTCAATTTAGCCAAAGCTAAGTGGTCCGCCAACTGTTTGCAAAATTAGTGAAAAGGCTAATCTGCTTAACAAAAAATTTGTTCTTTTATTAGCTGTTAGCTGATTGGCGGAACCATGCCCACCACAATAAATCTCAACTTCTAAAAAAAATTCTATAAAAAAGATGCAATTTCCTAAATCGTTTTGTAATCCACGCTTACAGTACAATGTCAGCTCAGTTTCAGGAAGGAAAATGAATAACCTGATGTAAGCAAATGTTTAAATCAGCCAAATGTTCCTCAAATTTCCCGTCCACAGACAGAAACCTAAAAGTTATGTAAACGACATTCGAGACAAGACAGTGGAAATCCATCTGTATCAATGTCTGACTGGGGGAATTCCCTTCTTTCTCTCTCAGTAACCTTTTTGCATTTCATTAATTATTCAAAACCAAAGCTACAGGCAAAAGTAAAGGTTCAGCCAACATGGGAAGTGCTATGTAATCAAACACTACCTCTACTGCCACTTGTTGGGCAATAAAGTTTCAGCCTGTTCCATGTTTCTGTAGGAAGAGCACTGATGGTTTTATAGTCACCTGTGATGGATGGTGAAAGTTAAACTCGACTCCTCTGTTTAATCCATGAAGTAACCACATACCGAACGCAGCATGTAAGTCTTGTCATTTATATCAGCTTCAGACTCAAATAAATGACTACTGGAAAAAACCAAACCAACATCAGCCTGCAGTACATCAAACAGATTTTTGTTCTGTGTAGTTGTGAAGAAAGTTGATTGGGCATAAACAAATTTTTGGATCTCCGTTGTCCTTGTTTTAGGGTTTTATGTTTCCTGATCAGATTTATTTTTAATCCAGTTTTCACTTGTACACCCAACTTCCTGATACAACTTGGATGGACACCTATAACTAAATATATTTTGGATAGACAACAAACAAGAAGCAAACAAGAAAAAAAACCTTTTCTATTCATTAACCCGACACTGAGCCAAAATGTGTTTTGATAGTAGCTGAGTGTCATCTCTATCAGATCCCAAGAAATATGTTTAGAACTCCGACGTGCACGGTAACACTGATTACTGCCAGGAATGCTAGCTCAATTTCCTGGTTGTCTGTTGTTTAGCCTGTTATCTGAAATTTCTGTTTTTTGAATGGCACAAAACTGCTTTGTATATTTCCTCAAGTAAAGAACTTACTTTTTACTAAATGGAATTTTCTTAACTTCCTGAATCAGACTGTATTGTCTAATAAATGATTTGACTGTAAACTTGACTATTAGGATGGGTTAAATGAAATAGAATAATTTGGACTGAATATATTTGACTGGATTTTAAGTAGATATAATGACTATTTTTTGTTGAAAGGTGAGAGTGACTTGGTGGAATAATGTTCTAATATGACTGTTGTAAACTTTGCTTTATAAATAAACTAAAACGATAATTTTACCCAGTATTTAGCACTTTTATTTTTTCATTATATTTCTGCTGTTCAGTTTATTCTGTTGATGTCTTTTATTCATTTCTAGCTCTTCATCTGTTTTGTTTCCCGTTTAATTTTCACGTATTTTGGATTTTTAACGCATTTTCTTTGTATGGACTCCATGCCTGTGCAGTGTTCTGTTTTTTAAAGTAAATTTGATTAAAACTCTTTGATTCTTTCTTGATCTCAGTACTTGTTCTGAATCTCCATTGGAATCCTCTACTGCACACTGTGATAAAGTTTAATCACATCAAAATAAAACAATCTGAAAAAGAATAAATTAGTACCACTTCTGTTTCCAGTCAGATATTTATCACACCTCAAAACCATTTTTTCATCTCTACATGAGTAACAGTTCCAAGACTGAAATAATTTGACATAATTGATCTCTTTGTGAAACACTATAGGAGGCTTTGATATGCAACAAATCTTTGGGTTTAATTCACCAGGCCACCAACCCTTAATCAGACTGATAAATTACAAAATATCAGCAGTAAACAGTAACACAGACTTTAAGAAAGCTCTTTTTAAAATCTCAACTTTAATTTTACCAGTTTTGTTACTGCTTGCCCTACTGTTTTAGGTATAACTGTACCAAATCAAGTATGACATGTATTTAAACAGGCACGAATACCCTGACCTATCCCTGTCACTGGAAATGAACAAAAGCTACCCTCCTAGTCACTTGACAGAGATATTAGTACAATTGAAACCCAACAGAACTAGGGTTACAGTGTATACTGTCTTTATATCTCCTTAATCACAAAAATATGGTATTGTTAGCAAAAATTAGTACATAGCTATGGTGCATCCAGATTGGGGAAACATCAGTTGTTTTAAATTGTTGTTAAGCTACAGTGCATTTGCAGACAGAAAAATAAAACCCCTTTTTCTTTGTTTGAGATTGGCTGGTCAACAGTCAAACAGAAAATCAGCTGATTCAGCTGAAACATGAAAATCTATCTCAACACCTGTGAAACTGGCTTACAGTCATGATTGGTAAAGTTGATTAGCTGTGGCAACCTTTTTAATTCAGGTTGGATCCTTTGTAGGAGATCCACCCTGACTTCTTTGAGTTAGATCCTTTGTATTCAATTAAGTTGTATATGCACATCCAATAATTATTTTCTGAGCACTGTTAGCTAGAGGGTCACCGAGGGGTCCTTCTGTCTCTCTTGTTGGTTCTGTGATATCCGTCTTTGCGTTCTACGATGCCCCATTTTCAAACAACAACGACCTCTGTTGTTCCTGACTTGCCGATCTACGTGTTCAATGAGATCAAACTGACATTTCTCTGGATGAGATGCAGCTTTCACTGTCAAACACACCAGAAATCCATACTAGCCAAGCAGAATTAGGGTGGGGTAAAGCGTTGGGTCTTGGCAAAACTCTGATCCAGCAGCACGCGTACTGAGCATGAACCGCAGATTTATGAAGCAAGAGGAAGACAAAAAAATAGTGTTGTGCTTGGACAGAGGTTCAGCAACTGTCGTTGTGTGTTGTTGCTACAATCTCTGCTCCTTGCCTGTCTGTATACCCCCCGCCCCATAAATTTTGTAAACTTCACAAGTGACAGAGGGTTGATCGCAATTATTTTATGAAGCAAAAGGATGACACTGTATGTCGACGCTCTATTCCAACATCCTAAAGCTGCCCTACTGCTGCACTACAGTGTGTAAGTGGACAAAGTGGTAAGACAAATGAACACACACAAATAGACACAGGCCATGAAATACGGAAAATAAAAAGATCGAACTGGAGATATGACCAGATTATGTAACCACTCTTAGCAGGGAGGATGACCCACAGAGAGTGTGACAAAAGTCCAAACACAAAAAAATTAGTATTTACTGCAATGAAAGAACAACAGATAGAAAATAAAGTTCAATGACCTATTGAGTGAAAAAAAATACTTTAAGAATGTGCTAGTTAAAGATTTCTACTTGGTGTGAAATAAAACCATTTTAGAATCTTTCCAAAAAAATGAATAAATAAATAAAATATTTCAAAATCCCTTGCAAAGGACCAAGTTAAACTCTAGATATTTTTTGGTTGGTTATGAGTAGATGATCAAAACATAATTTACCACAGGCATTTCCAGAGGCTGGCATCCCATCTATCATTAGCTTGTTAAATAGTTTTACATTTAATAAGGTAACAGTTTTACAGTCCCAAACCCTCAGGGGAGTTGGGAGAAAATACCCAGACTAAAGCTGATTCTGTCTGGATGACATACTGGGAGCTTCTAATTGCTCATGGGTGCTCCGAAAAAACTCAGAGAGAGGTCAGTAAAAGCTGCTGCCAGACTTGTCAGAAAGAGCTTCCGCTATTCCCTCGGGGAGGAAAATAGAAAAAGAGTAGAGGAACCAGAGGACACCGCTGGAGAGAAGAAATCTGCTATTAAGGATCAAACTTTGCATGGTGCAAAACGAGGCAGGGCCAGCCCATAAATCCAACTTTTGACGGCCCGGGAGAAGCAATTTAGCAAGAAAGAGTTGACGAAGTCTCCCACCTGCCATCCCTCCCACTCGCACCCCCGTTTCTCCTTCACCAGACTCGATTCAAAGAAGTGGATAATTAAGGAGACTGAGAATATAAAAGAAGTTCGGAGCTAAGAACCACAAAAACATGAGCTGAAAAATGGAAAAAAATGCAAATGAGAACACTGGGAACAATTGTGCGGTGAAATGTAAAGTGATTAGTGGCCTCTGTGGCGACTATGCTATATAGCCTTGATGATGGTGCGTTGGAGGGCTGATTTCATGCGTCGTGTCTCAGAGTCCTCTGGTCTTTTATCAACTTTAAACAGCTTGTGAGAGCAGGCAATTGCTGCGACGCCAGATCCCCCAGAGGCGACTTCAGTGAGGTAACGTGGTCGCCTCAATATGCCTTTATAGATCCACGAATATCGACCAGCAAGACGAAACACACAAAACATTCTCTTTCATCAACACGCACACACAAAAGGAAAAAAAAATCATATTTAGGCTTTTGTCTGGTTTCATGCTGCTAAGTAGCAGACAATAGTAGGTTTTAATTGATCATCTATAACACAAACACACCAAGATGGATCGACCTGAGCCAAGAAGTGGCGTGACTCATTAACATCATGAAACATCAATGTAAACCTTTTCAAATAATTTCCTTGGCTTAAGACTGAGCCAAACGCTTTAATACCTTTATAGACCTGCTGCACTGATGAGTAATCTCTATTTTACGGATGCCATGTTCATGTCCAAAACTCCTGAAAGCTTTTTCTAATTTTCTAATAAGCCAGGACAGCATTTCCTTAACCCACAACGAACAGCTGAGTTCTACAAGTGGAACTACAGCAATAGGAGTGACTCATGGTATCTGAGATCTTTGATCAAGTCTAAATATTTGAATTTGATTCGGATTGCAGTTTTGTGGCTGATCACTGATCGCTAAAAAAGTCTGGCCTGCCGATTCGACTTTGGCCGACACCAATTTTTTTAACATAACTGACACTGTAGGGTGTTACCAGGTCACAATACACCTTCAATTTTCCAAAGGGGGCAGTGGCTGATATTCAGACCTTTGTCAAGGTAAATGAGAAGCTGATCTTTTCCACCGATCTTATTTAAGTATCGCCCAATCTCCCAAAGTTAAGAAAATTGGTGCACCTCTAGGCTACAGTAGAGTTATCTAGTTTTGCAGTAACTTGAGCTAAAATTTGGTCTGGTAGCAGCTGCCAGTCATCCCAAACACATACTCAGCGCTCCACACATTACCACTATATTCAAAAAACTCTGTTAACCAAGTACAGTGATTTTAATGAAACTCTTCTACAACAGATTTGCGTTAGGAATAAATCCAATTAAAGGTGGCCAGTACAGTTAATCAACTTTAGCAAACATAAAGATTGCTGTAATTTAGTAAGAATACTAATATATTTACCTTTTATATTCACTTCAGTTAGGTTGTAATATTTAATCCATTTGAAGTGCATATTTAGGTGGGATATTTCAAAACCTCTAGGGGGTTCTAATCTCACATGCACATTTTATTGTATTTTGTAACATGTTAAGATTTTATGTCTTTATTGTTTAAGGTACACAAACTGAAACAGGAAAACTAGTAAAAGACTTAAACTTCATCTTGTTACAAATGAAATGCAAACAGGAAGGGGAAGGATTGAAATCGCAGGACTGTGAGGTAAAAACAACTCAGATGTGTATTCTGTGACTGAATAACCTTATGTGAGGTTAATACACATCCTGTGTCTCAGGTTAGTGACCTGTGATGTGATGTTCTGGGTTAAATAAGTGCATGGACAGCCCCCTCTAGTGAACAGTAGATAACAAGCTCTGCAGCAGGACTGGTGGCTAAAAAAAGGTCAGATTTTGAACTGACAGGGTTTTGATCTGTGTGCGTTTTCCATTTTTTGGAGTATAGGTTGAATCAGTTATCTGTTTAGTATGGTAAAGTTTCTGAAAACTAACAAAGTCACTTTAGAAAATGACACAAACTAAGACCTTCAAAAGATGTAAAACCAATTGAAAAAACAGGTTGTGTACCATGAACAAGTTGAAGTAGTGGGAGAATATGTAGGACTTAAAGTAACTACTGGAGGTCTCTATTAGATATCAACTAATTATCTTCTGATGGCCACGTAGCTATGCAACCTTAACAAATATCTCAGCCAATTTTAAAATATTGACCTAAAACTTAAGGGGGGTTGTAGTTGAGACTGATCCCTAGCTCATACTCTGAGCAACTCTGTTCCCATGAAATTATCTTATGAACCATTGTCTCTTTAAAAAAGTAATCTCTGATTGTAGATCTACAACTGAATAATTGTTAGGGTCAGCTCAATTCAAGATGGCCACCAGAGCCAACATAACCATAGAAAACTGGGTATATCTTATCCAGTTTCATAGATATTGATCTAAAATTGGGTGTAGTAGTAGCTGAGCATCATACCCAACACATACTTAAACCTCAACACTTTAGCACAACTATGTGTAAAACGTTTACCCAATGATTGCAGGTAAATACAGACGCAACAAGAGTTCCTTCTTACTGTCCCTCGCTCTTCAGTAGCCTACTCTACTTCTCTTGTTTACTCCAGTTTTACTGAGCCTATTTTTACCCCCACCGCCCTGAGGGTGGATTCAAATGCAGAACTGCAACTGAGTGTCTGCTTCTGCGACCCAACACTCGGCTCACACTGTGCACTTGGTGTTGAAAGCAGCCTGTCGTGTCAGCTGCTTTATTGAGGTACGATCGCACCCGTCTCTGAATCAAACTCCATCTTCATCTCAAAGCGCTGCCTTTTCAGGTTGGAGACATCTTCCTCTTTGCCACATTGAATATCTTTAGTTCAATAAGTCCACTGTCCCTCCTCTAAACATGTCCAAAGCATCTCAGTCTTTCTGAATTTGTCTTCTACTGTCTCAAACTTAAGGGAATCATAACCTCTTTGTCTCTGCCACCCTTCCAAACCACGCACCAAAGCAGGTCTATAAGTGATCTGATCCGATCAAGGGTTTTTCTTTATTGATCATTAACAGAGTACCTGCCACACTCTGGACTCACTGTCTACGGCTTGATGTCAGCTGTGCCGGAATGCAAAGGAAAGTTAAGCTGCAAAAAAAGGAAATTTGGAAACTTTCTCATAGTCATTTGTTGAAATTCATGGAAATAATTTGAAACTTTGGGGTAATTTATCCAAACAATAATGTAAACTTTTTTTTTGTCATAAGCAGGTATGAGTTTGAACATTGACTTATGAAAGTAATAATTTTATGACTTAGTTTGTAGTCAATGACATCACTGATGACATTATTGGTTCACAACCATCTTAGCAACTTTAAAAGAACATATTTTTTTGAATTTTTATAGTTGTCTATGTTCTTGTTGCTAGAAGCCTTTTCTAAACTCTTAATCTGTTTATGCAAATTGTTATATGATGTTTATATGCTTTGTTGACATTTATTCACATAACAATTAAATTAGGAAATTGTGTATCACAACAAAGATCAAAATGTCTATTGAAGGAATTTATGAGTTGTCTTAATTACTGATTTTAATACATTACACATTCTGTTGGTTTTTCTTAGGGGAATATTGGAATTGTATAAACTATTGTGTGAATGTTGTTTATCAGTTTAGCTACATATGCATGACAACACATAGAAAAAGAAGCTGGAAAGCAGTAGATGTGAGTTGATTTGTCAAAAAAGCTGCCCTTTAAGCCATAGGGCTGACAGAGGCGGGGCCAAGCTTTTGAAGATATTGGAATGTGTGAAGCTATCTGGGGAGTGGGTGAAGGAAAATGCTGGGTGCAGCATTAAAAAGGAGATCAGACGGGTTTTGTATGGTTTCTTACACTTACATTATGAATAACATCGTATTGGTGAGTCTTTTATCTGGTTCTGACACGAATTGCAGTTAAACAAACACGTATTTCTTTCACTATATTGAAGTACAAAAAGTTAGTTTTCATTCAACTCAGTACATGCTGTTTGATCGTTATTTTAGGCTTTTTTGTAATTTTATCTTCATAAAAACATCAAGTTTTTAGTAAACTTCCTTTACCAGCCAAACTTAGCACTTTTCAATCTGTACATGTCCAGGTGATTTAGATTATTATTTTTTACGTAGTAATAATATGGTATAGCAAATAAATCTGGTCATTTTAGTCAAGATTATGGTAAAATATATTTTTCTGAACTGTACCAAGATTTTTTTCTTCTTTCTGCTTCCTTTCATTTATTTATGATTTGTGTTTTTATATATGTTTTTCTTTTTGGTTTTTAATGAATGAATATAAATAAAAAAGTCCCTGTTAAGAAACAACTGTCAATAGCTTAAATTTCCCTCTTCCAACTTTGAAAATCCTCAGAATTTTGCAACTCTAGTTGCACCATAGTTCTACATTATACAAAAATGTAAATTTCTGTCCAAAACATGCAAGTATTTTTAAATACAAAACAGTTCAGTAACGAGTAATGTTCAGACCACAGCAATCATTCAGCTGGAGAAAACCCATGATTGCATGGGGAGAACATTCAAATTCCACACAAGTGCTCCATCCAGTTTTGAACCTGCAACCATGGTGCTGTGAGGTAACGGCTCTAACCACTGTATCCACCATGCCACCCTATCATCCATATTATTATAGGTTTTCTGGTTAAATATTAGGGCTAGAATTCCTGAGTAGGAGCAATACATTAAAGATGAATTTGAGTATGAGATGATAGTTTCCTGAAGAGGATTTGGGTGTTTGAAGTGACAAACGAACCAAGCAACCCGAAGACTTAAGACTATTCCTTAAAGGACTAACTTTCATTTCAACAGATTAGGACTGCAGGATTAGAAGCTTGGAATGTGATTTTAATTCCTGTCCTCACACTTCAAGATGCTTTGAATATTTTAGCTCTATGTCAGAGATCCTACTTATTATTTACAAAAAAATCAGCCCTCTTAAAGGAAATGTAAAGTCATGACGACAAATAACAAAATCCACACATTTACCCCCAATGGTTGACGTCTTAAAAACTGCCAACTACAACACATGTTTATTAAAGTGACTGAAAACAGGTCAAATACATTAGCCCTGATAATAATCCGTGTATGGTTTGTTCTTTGGTTTTTCTGTTTCAAAACAAAATCCCAAAAAGAAGAATCCTGTTTTTTGTTGTTGCTGTTGTTTTTAAAACCTAAATGTAAAATTGAACTAATTAAGAATCCACAGTTTTTTGGTTTTTTTTTCAGCTATTTAAATCCAAAATTGAATTAATGGTTGTTTTAATGTGTACCGATACCAAAAATATTGGAAGTCGCCAAAGAAGTGTTTATAGTGGCTGAAAAACTGCTTAAACATGGAAACTATTCTTAAAGATATTGGCAATGGCTGCCTTCGAACTGTATTCTGCCTAACTTATTAAAGCAGTTTTATTTAAGGTAAGATCCTCTGCCCTCAGTGAGACAGATCAATTCCCTCTAAATAAAAAAAACATATCCATGAGGAGACTTTAGCCATTTTTATGTTCTAAGTAAAAAAATAATGTGCTGGGAGATCCATCATTTCTGGTTCCAAAATAAAAGTCCCAAATGGTCCATTTGCAAAACATAAACATCGTCTTTGTTTAAACTATTTAAAAAAAAAAAAAAGTTACATTTTTTTTGTGATTGTTGCTTTTCTAATTTAGTTTTAAAAAATCACCCAATTATTCCTTTTGTTTGTTGTATTTTGAAATTAAAAAGAATGAACCACACCATGGATTTTTACCCACGAAAGACTCATTTGGCATTTTGATGTGTTAATTTACGCTTTGCTATGTTAAGTGGATACAAGTGCTTTGTTTACATTGAGTGCGTACCAGCATTTTTGAAATACATCTAAATGAATCTGCAAAACTACTGAAGCAAAGTAGGTTTGATTTCTTACTTTTAAAAATGAAATGGGAGAACTTTGCTAAAGCAGCAGCATGAAACGTCTAGGTGGGGAAATGGGTTATCACGGTGACAGAGGGGGTCAGTCCTACCGTCGGGGTTGGCGCAGATGAAGACCCGCACGCTGCGCCCGGTGGGGACGTGGTTCGGCGGCAGCGCGTTGATGTTGCCGCTGATGGCCGCCCTGCGCAGCGCCGAGTCCCGCGGGCAGGGCTGCCTGCTCCCCACTCCCGACGGCCACATGGGAGGCGACTTCCAGCGTGGCTATACACACACACACACACACACCAATACACGCACAAAAGGGTCACATTAGCGCGCAACCAGGTGCGCAAACGGAGGCTTTTGTTTAAGCTTTCTCACACACACGCATGGGGCGTTAAAGGCTTAAAATTATTTAATTTTCTAACTTTTAACATACAATCTACGATTTTAATTATGTTTAATCCTTCTATATTTAATCCAGAATGCCTATTGTGTCATTCTAGATTATTTTTTTTAAAAGGATTTCTACTCAAATAAACCAATTAGTGACATATAGCCTTAACGCCCATTAAAGCATCCAATCACACACCAGTCAAGTTATGAATTTGCCCCCAAATCTTTTTTTCCTTCTCTCTACACACAGGAAACGAGACTCAATGCATTCGTTAAAAAAGGCATTCATGTGGATATTGTAATAATAGGATCTTACGCACAGCCTACTACCGTCATGGTGCATGCGTAATTTGTCTACATGTCCTTGGACGCATTCATGAATTTTCATGCCACGGTGGGACAAACAGACAGAACAGAACGAGACGAGACAAAACTCGAGCAAAAAAAAATGGGCAAGCATCAGCCGTGTTCCCACCCCGGAGAAGATGCTTGTAAAAGGCGAATAACCGCTAAAAGCAAAAGGTTATTCCGCCCCAGGGAGAAGGAGAAGGCGCCAAGAAGAAGTCGCTTTGCTTCGGTTTTCCGGAGTTCTTGAAATCTGTTTCACAGATTGACGGGGAAAACCTCGGGAAAAAAGAGAGGAAACCAATAAAAATAAAAGCGTGGGGAAAGTAAAAGTTGGATAAGTCCACTATTTGAGCACTAGCAGCAAATCCTCAAAACAGATAACTCTATTAGGGGGAAAAAAACAAGAAAGAGGAGAGCGGGCGCCGCATCCACAGAGAGAGGATTCAGGGACGCTGGAGACAGGCACAACAACAAGAGAGGGGGGACTTCTTGTTGCTCACATTCATTCGCTTCATTTCGGGGCTTCCGGTAATGTCCAAGCGTAGGGGGCGGAAAGAGGAGGATAAAAACGCCCATTAGAGTGGCTGTGACCGAGAGGCGGCGGCGGGAGACGGTAAAAACGACGCCGTGAGTCGCTGTGCTCGCCGCGGCATCCTGCTGCTTCTGCGAGCCGACTGAGTAGCTCCGAGAGCCGGAGAAATATAAAGCCTGCGGTGTGAGCGCGCGACTTCCGGTATGGCTTTTCCAAAATAAAACATCGTTTTAAGCTAAAAACGAGTCGGGTGCGCTATTATTTAAGAATTCACGCAAAGGTTGAATAAAAACATGATAAAAATTAGGATAATGTTGACTGGTTATTTTTAACAGCTTTCTGTCTGATATACTCACCCCCAGACGTCGTTCGGTGAAGTGAAACTTTTACGCTGAAAACGTTTTATTTCCGGTCGGAGCTCCGGGTTCCAGTGTCCGACTTGAAGGAGCAGAAGAGATGCTGAGGTTGTTCCTCCTCCTCCCAGTCACATCGTCTCATGTGGAAGGTGCTCACCCAGCTCTATTAGAATTTTAATGGACCGCGAACTCAGCATTATTGTCCTAAATGACGTTACGGTTTCAAATCATCCACCTAACATTTAACCATTAAACCATTAAAGTTGTCTTAATTCCCATTTAGCGAACGTCGATTAAAGTTGAGAGCCGGTTAAACTCACATAAAATTCCCTTATATGTTGTGGTTGTTTCCCTTTAAAATTAGCTTGAAAGTCAGCTATTTTTGATAAAAGTAGCAATAAAGCTGTTCCCATATTATATTTCCAGACAGCTATTGAAGTCTACAAACAATTATTATAGCCTATTCAAGTGTGGGAAGCTGGGGTGCGGAGGGTGCTGCAGTAACCCATGATTGACGCTGGTACATGCACTTTCAAATATACAGTTAAAAATCACTAGAATAGGAGTAAAATCGATATTAATAATGTTGCACATATTTAAATTTCAATAATATTTGTCTTATTATGGATCACCAGAGCGAATCATCCTCCTGCTTACTCTGATTTGACTAAATATACAACTCATACAGAAAGGGCATTTTGCTTGTTTGAGCCATATGTATA
>JARVJO010000001.1:12358932-12386018 GCA_031762555.1 Cynodonichthys magdalenae
ATGATAACCAACCCCCCCCCCCCCCCCCAGTTATGTCAGCATTAAAATGTCAGTCTATAAATGCTTTCCTGGAAAACTGCTGATTTACCCACAGAATGGTGGTTTTAAACAGAAGCAGTTGGGTTAATGCTATCAATCATGAGCTTAATACATACTGAGACAGCCATTGGCACTGGATACTGCACTTGGTTCTGTTGTGGAGATGCCAAAGCAAGTCCTTGGCATTCACACTGCTGAACATGATATTTCTGAGATTTAAGAGTTTGTGTTCTGCATCACATTGGTTGCATTAGATAGATGCTTTTGCTGCACGATATCCATGACAGCACTGCTTATTGGCTGTAGTCTTATTGTTTCTTTAGTTTTAATGCTAGAGAGATAGTTAAAGCTTTTGTGTGGTGGTAAATGAGGCTAAAAGCTTGTCCCTCATTAGATCAGATTTGCTACAGACTTATCCAGATGAGCTGCCATCTTTTGTCTGCAACAAACCTAAGAAGGGTTTTCAAAGATATCTGATTAAAGGTGTAGTAGTGAAACATGACTTGGTCAAAGAGTTTGAAGAAAGGGTCTGAGGCAACAGCAAAGAAGTGAAGTGTTAGTAATATATAAAGTAGTTGCTTCTTTTCTCTCTCTGGTTTCAGCTGTCAGACTGCCAAGTGGAGGGAGGACAGTAATGGCCAGATATGTGCTGAAGTCCGCTACTCTGTAATTAAACCTGTTTTCTATAAGAAGCAATCAAAAACAGAACAAACAGATGCAAATTTGAAATAAATCTATGGCCACAGCTTTCATTAATTCAGCAAAAAGCAAGAATGTTTAAAATGGTACCATTCTACATTATCATGTCATGTCAAATAAGGATTTTGACTTTGCTCAAAAACAGAAAGTGAGTGAGAAAAGATACAAAACTAGTTAAATGATTGGGGAAAAAAATGTTTGTGGAAACAAAAAGACTGAACAGATTATCATATTTCAAAAGTGGGGAACTATAAAAGCTATAGTAACATTAGTGGCCCCCTTGTGTTCTTGACCTGACATGCTTAGCAAAGCTATTACAAAGCAGAGCAGTGACAGCAGCGCGGCTGTAACCTATTGTCTCATTAATCTAAGGATGATGAGTAGCCTTCGGAACTCTTGTCTTATGGGATTAATACAATGTCAGGACATAAAATATGAACGTCCTTCTGCTTGTAATTAGTTTTGTCAGGTGCCTTCTAAACTCTGACTCCAGGATGAATGTCTGTGAAATACTGGTGGATACGTTTCCTGTGGTCACAAAATATAAAATAAAAATAATAACATAAAATACTGAACAAAGTTATGTTTAAGATAGTAAATATATTATGTCTTGTTTGGAGCATAGAGGGACTGTGTAGATAATGGCAGCCTGTTTATATTATGGGGTCTGTGTGCCAGAGTCCAGCATAACCAGGACAGGCCATGCTGGACTCAAGCCTATAGACTCCACAATTAGCTGTGTTAGCTAACATAGCAGGATCCTGTAGTATGCAGCTGCATACAAATCCACACATTGCAGACAGGTGTGGGCCAGATCTTGTGCAAGCTGGCACTGCTGTCATTACAAGTGAGATGGGGCCAGGTCTGGCAATGATGACAGTTTTTAAAATGACATGCCACAACTGGCCCAGTTGTGGTTTCATTTATGTGGCCCAAATCTGTCAAGGCCACAACTGGCCCAGTTGTTGTTTGGTTAAGGTGGCCCAAATCTGTCAAGGCCACAACTGGCCCAGTTGAGGTTTGGTTTATGTGGCCCAACTCTGTCAAGGCAACAACTGGCCCAGTTGTGGGTTGGTTTGTGTGGCCCAAATCTGTCAAGGCCACAACTGGCCCAGTTGCGGTTTGGTTTATGTGGCCCAAATCTGTCAAGGCAACAACTGGCCCAGTTGAGGTTTGGTTTATGTGGCCCAAATCTGTCAAGGCAACAACTGGCCCAGTTGTGGTTTGGTTTATGTGGTCCAAATCTGTCAAGGCAACAACTGGATCAGTTGAGGTTTGGTTTATGTGACCCAAATCTGTCAAGGCAACAACTGGCCCAGTTGAAGTTTTTTTCTTGGCCCAATTTTGCCAGTGCCACAACTGCCCCAGTTGAGGTTTGTTTTTTTGTTGCCCCAAATCTGTCAATGCCACAACTAGTTATGGTTTGGTCTATGTGGTGCTGTCCCATGCATGGACCACCTCTGAAAAAACCACATCTGGGCCACCAAACGGCTATCATTTTTTGTGGTATCTTGGATGAGTGTTATTGCCTTGAAAAAAAGTATCATTAAACAGAACTTGAGTCTACTGAATTATAGTTTTTAGAGTTTATTTTAAAAATTTTCACCCCACTCTCGTAATTAGTGTTTTTCTGGTTTGCTTTAGTTAGACTTACTTTCTGTCTCATCCTGAACACCCACTCACAGACCTGGTTTTTATTTGTCAATTATACTACCTGCATTGCACTCGCTTTCTCTTGCGATTAAAAATAGTCCTTGGTTTCCTTTGTAATTGGTTAGATCTATATATTTTGTTGTTTTGTGGGTGTGCTCGGGTGTTTGTGCTTTTTGCCACTTTGGGGTATTTTTCTGTTCTGAATTCTATTTTTAAATAATCTGCCTTGGCAGCGCTTTTGATTTTCTATAAAATTAAAGTTTAATTAGTTTCTTCACCTCCTGTCTGCCTGTTCAAAAATCTGCATTTGGGTCAAGTCTTATTTCCTCTATCAGTTCATGAAATTCATGGTAAGAAAAAAGAACAAAACACCACTAATATTATGTTAAGTTTATAGGTTTTGATCCATGTAAAATCTGCATATTTTCCAATATTGTCCTGGAGACGATCTTGCTGCTGTTTTACAAATGATAAGTTTGACGACAGAGATGTGACATTCACGACTGATGCAAGTTTTTGAACAGCTCTTTAAAACAAACAATGGAAACCAAGTTTTCTTCTTCTGGAGTTTCATAGATGCCGATATACACAACTGGCCCACACACACTCCTCCTTTGCTTTTAGAGTACTACGGATTTTTTATAAAATTTACAGATTTCTGAAGGTCAGTACACAGAGGTCTAAAGGGGGTTAACATGTATGCAATAATATGGTCTAAATCGTCAATAAACAAGGTTTGGAGTGATTTTTTTTCACTGAAAAGATCATTTTCGTGTTGTGCTCAATAAGAAGACCATTCTAGTGAAATCATTCATCCCAACTTCTGGACTGAAGGTGTAAGCACTGTCAGCTCCAGGCTTAGGTGTGTAATTTTCTGGTTGCCTCAGAAGACAAAGCCCTCAGTGAGCGTTAGTCACTTCATTCACCGAGCACGAGCCGTAAACAGACAGAATGATGACTGGAGGGGAGAGACCGAGATTAAAAAAAAGGGGGCATGAAAGAGAACGTGCTTTGATGTAGCTGCACTTCAAAGATATTCTCGCCTCTGGGGTGAGCGTCCCTACACTGTATTGACTCGTGCTCAAATGACAGCATCCCCCCATCATTTTTTACTGCATTTTTTTCATACCCCTGCAAAGTTTTGACACATATACTTCGTTTTCACTGAGTTTGTGTGTGTGTGTGTGTGTGTGTACCCCGTCAGCTTTGACAGAAATGAAAGTGAGGTGTGAGAAGAGATGTTTGGGTTCTGATCGCTGGCTCTCCCCTGCTATTCCAGGCAGGTTCCTCTTGTAATGTTGTGCAATTCAAGATCTCAAAACTTCAGTGATGCAGAGGGGATTCAGACATGTCCGAATTATTATGTAACACAGAATGTGACACATTTCTATTTTTCATTTTATGTTATTAAGAAGCAGATATTCAGTTTCACAATTTAGCACTTTCTACTCTGAGGTCAAAGTGACCCACAAGGCAACTTTAATTAATAATCTATCTGCCTGCCTTCCTGCAGGAGTGCAGATGTGTAGAAAGCGTGTACTTGTGGTGCAGAATAATGCATGACACCCTGTGATTTCAAATGATCAAAAGCAGGTTTTATGGTAAAAGAAAATGCAGTGACAAGTTTCCTTCCTGAAATGCTAAAACATTTTTAAGAGTGGAGATTTGAGGCCTTTGATCGCATATTTGTCACTCAAAGCACTGCTAAATAATCAAGTTGTACATGTACAGGACTCATAAAAAAATATCCAAACACATTTTTATTTATTTCTTCTATCATGTCGTTTTTCCTCCCTTCATAATGAGTGAAAGGATGCTTTTTGTTCTCGCTCTACAGTGATGATTAAAAGTTTTGGCAGAGATCCAAATGTTTAAAACTTTTATTTTCATTGCCTTTCTTGCTGCTGCACGATCATGTATTTACCTGTCTGTCTGTTAGCAAAATATCTCATTAACCTATCTTCTAAGATTTTAATGACACAGATGTACATCTACAACTTTTTGAAGTCAACTCCATTCAAAATGGCTGCCCCAGGTAAACAGCTCTACCACTTACAAAAATAGCTCTAATCCAGTGAGTGTTATTGATATTAAGGTACAATTTGGTGTGGTAGTAGCTGAGAGTCATCCTCATCACTTACTATGAGTCCGAACAAATCGCCTGAAATCTTCCCAAATTTGGAAATACAAGAAATAGCTGCTGCGAATGTTTTCGCAGCAGCTTTACTTTTTCAAAGAATGTTGTTTTTATTTTTACATGTTTCTATGCTTTTGCTCCCAAGTCAGGCATTGAGGAAATTAAAGGAAGTGTTTTAATCAGATGCTTGAACCATCTTAGCTTTAGCTCTACTTTGAGCTTCCCCTGGATAACAGAGCTCTTCACCTTATCTCTAAGCTTGAGCCCACCAACCTACAAAGGAAGCCCATTTCAACCACTCGTACCACTTTGCCATGGAGTGTAGGCAGACAGTAGACGAACTTTGCTTTTGAGCTCAGCTACTTTTTTTCAGTCAGCAAAGCCCTCAAGGCCCCTAAATGATCATGTTTGGCTTTTAAAGTCAAACCCAAAGTACAGACTGAATGACTCTGAAAATCCAAAGTACTTATTATGAAAGTAAATGGCTGACAGGGCAGTAAAAAGTACTTACAAAAACTGGAACTGGTACAGATACGAGGTTCAGGAAGACATGAGTGGTTGTGGGAGAATGACACAAAGTACTGACACCAGAGTGAGGACAGGAGACAGAATATTAAAAGGAACTAATGAGGAGCAAACAAGAAACACCTGGAAGAGACACAAGAGGGAAAGATGAGTGGGGCCGGAGTAGAGGAAGGCAGGAGAAACTGAATAAAAAACACCAAGAATCAGAGATATCAGAACCAAAAAAAAAAGTAATTAAAAACACTCAAGAAACAGATTACACAGACCATGACATACGTACTTCATCCGAAGCTGCAAAATCGTCTCTCGTTGTAGATGCGTAACAAAAACGGTCATAAAAAACCTTCAGTGTTCCAATCTTATTTTATTGAAAAACATTGAACAACCACCAATCCAATCTCCAAAAATGAAGGATATCTGTAACGATAAATCAGACAGACGTGCACAGAGGAATCCATCTTTCAAAAAGTATGGCGCTCTATCCGTGATAGATTTGCGGCCAAATAGGGAAATTGGAGTGACTCCCTTGCTGTGACGTGGCCAGCAGTTGGAAGGGTTTCCCAGGGTTCTGCGCAGTGTAAGCTGTGCGTAAAACATCTCACCACCTTGTGACTTAGAGTCAACTGTTCAGTTTTAAATCGAGTATGTTGGGCCCTTAATTCTGCCCTTATTTGTTGGTCCATTTTCTGATCTATCTTACCACCATGTCTGGAACAAGACTTTCAGACACTTGAACTCTTCTGCTTGAGCCAAAAAAAACTCACCCATAGACAGCATTTCATCATTTTTGGTTAAAAACCATGGCCTCAGACTTAGACGTGCTGACTTCTGTTCCAGCTGCTTCACACTTGGCTACAAACTGTCCAAGTGCAATTTTTTTTAAAGCCAATTCCACGTTAAAAATACAGCATCATCTCATTTAGTACACAACCTGTTTGGCTCCATGTACTGTACAAGGAGTGAGGTTTGATTTCCACAGAGAATAGCTTCTCATCGAGTCGGGCAATCCCGTCCTAATAACTCGCCACACACTGTTACAGTTCTGTTAAAAAAGACAGTCTAATTAAAGTCTGTATATCAGGATCCACAGGTGATCCGTCGCTGCCAAAGAGCAGAGCAAAGTCAAGGCAGAGTGTCGTTTCCAGCGATATGTTGGCTTTCACCTTCGCACATCTAATACCTGAGCTCCTTAAGGAGGAGGAGGAAATGTGTAGCTACTCTGCTGCTCGGCAGAAAGATCTTACTGGCTGTCATAAAGAAACAGGCTAATTGTGAGAGGAGAAGCAGATGGTGCACAAAAACGTTGACAGAAATGAGAAAACTGTTACACCAGAGGGAAGGCTTTGCTTTCCTGCTCGAGTTGCCAGTACAGTGGAAGGGAAAAGTGAGAGAAAGTGGAGTGAAGCAGCTTTAGACTGCAGAGAATCCCTTTTACAGGGAGCCAGTTTTTTCCTCTCTCTCTCTCTTTCTGAAAAGCCTGCTCAGCTCATTGATGGGCACTTCTGGGCTGACTTTCGGATGATGAATTTGGAAGTAAACTCTTGGATGGGAGTGGAACGGTTTGATGTAGAAGAGGAATGGTAAACAGGAAAGTGGGAGAGGGATAAAAAGAGGACAGGAAGAGAGGAAAATGATCAGTGGGAAACAGCATCACAAGAGCTTGTTTCTGTCTTTGTGCTTCCATTCATCCAAGGCAGGACCACCGAGGCAGAATGCTAAGCTAATGAGCTCCCGAAGGATAACGCTGGTTTGGCGTACTGACAGATTACTCCATCAACTCTCTTATTACCAGCCTCCACTAGCTTTAGCTTAGCCTAGTTAGCCAAAGACGGATCAGAAGTCTTCTAAACTGTTCGCCCACCTGGGTTTCTTAATCTTCCATGAATATAAAAGCACTAACATTCCATTTTAGGACAAGCAACGAATGTTAAAATTGGTCTGTAAAGTATTTATATTACAACATTTCTAATCTGTTTACTTTTTCCCTTTTGTGCCTCTTGTAGAGGAAAAAAACGCAGGTACAGATTGGCTGAATGCGATTGTCTTTCTAATCTAATTCTGTTTTCCTGCTCTGCTGTCAAACGAAATATTAATCAAACTGGAAACAACAGCACGCAAGGGAAGGCGAACACTGCATGCAGGTTACAAATAAGTCTTTTTATAACTGGGCTGTAATTTGTACCCAAACACTTGGTAGATGGATCTTTTTAAATTTTTGCAATCAGAAACCATAAAATGTTAAAAAGAAACCAGGCTACACTGTAAGTATTACAAAAAGCTGCTGCTGTCACTAATTGTTTCCAAATGACCATTAAATTCTATGTTTATTACGTATTATATCTGTGAATGTAAAATTAACGACAATGTAATTGTTTATGCAACAGTCTTCACACAAACGGCTAAGAATTTTCAAAAAAGTTTTGAAATCCATTTCACTCCTGGATCTGGTCAGACTAGGTTTTAGCTCATCAATCTTTCTCCAAACTGAGGTAAGATATTAATCATTGAGAATCTTTCCACAGAACCCCATTTCAAAAGACTTGAATTATTGCTCCTAATGTATCACCTCTACTGTTAGCACAAAATTGAATAAAAATTTCTTTCCAAAAAACGTAAAATCAACTGGAAAGGTCTTTTTTACAGGTAAACCTGAAAGGCACATAATTATCAGGCATGTCAGCTGATCTGGATGTCCCCTTCAGTGTAAAAATGAGCACGTCTTATGTTTTTTTGAGCAAGTACACTCTAAAAAAGTAAATGTTGGATTTACTTAACAGTGTTATGTCAACTGGTTCCACTTAATTGAGTTGAGTAAATTCAAAGCAACATACCAGTTTTTTAGCCAAAGAACATGGGTACGTTGCTTTGAATTGACTCAACTCAGTTAAGTGGAACCAGTTGACATAACATGGTTAAGTAAATCCAACATTTTATTTTTAGAGTGTACAAACTTAGCAAGTATCTGGCACAAAGTAACATGTTTTCTTCAACGATTTTATTCAAAGCTGGAGCTTTTTTCTTTTTTTTTTGTCAGAAGCTAATTAAAAAAGACTTTTGTGTCCTTATCTGTGTTAAGGGGAATGTTCTTGCTCTGTTAGGACTGAAGAAAAGAAGACCAGCAAAGAGAAGCTGAGACAAAAGGATGAGTTATGGAGAAATCTCAGGGCTGCTCCTAAACCCAACAAATGAAGATGGATCCCACAGAGACACAGCTGGATGTGTGTGTGTTCACTAAAAAAAAAAAGAAAAAGAGAGATAAAAGTGAAGTCTTCTCATGAATCTGTCAGCATGGCGGACCCGTGTTTGTGTGCATGCAGACTAGAGCACACGGCTCTTTACGTCACGTTCGTGTAAGTCTCAGCGAGTCGAGGTGGGCAAACGAGCTGCTGGGACGTCAGGTTGAGGAGTCACTCTGCCCGAGAGTCCTTCGGATTGAATTGATAAGAAGGCCATTAGCTGTTGCTTTGGAGCGTTGCCATGACAACATGTCCTATGTGGAGAAAGGCATGGCTCCTTAGGTGCCTCTCCTGTGAGAATCCATTGTCTGCATTTGGTGTATAAAAGATTGTGTTACAAGTACGGCAAGGCTGGGAGCTTCTTCTTTACCCCCCCCCCAATTTTAAAAATAGCTATTTGCGTACATATTACCCAACTCCATGAGATTGTTTCATGTTTAGCTTTTAAAATGTTTTCCCCAACATCTGGACCTGCCACTCACAGCATCTCCTGAGCATCGATAGCAGCTGTACGTGTCACCGAAGAGCCCACGGACCAAACGAACACCTGGTTCGATGGCGGCAAAGGGGAGGTCATAGCATCCTCTTTTTTTTTGTTAAACGTCCACACTGGAAGCTCAAAGGTCAGTGCCACTAGAGACTGGAACTCTACTCCCTCCTGTCAAATGAGAAGGAGTTTACAGAAACCTGCGTGGGAGGAAATGAATAACCAACAAGTGTAAACGTGGCCTTGAGCAAAGCAAAAACGCAGCGGTTTTTCAGTCAGTGCTTTAGGTTTAGAAAAAAAAGTAACGCATGAATTAAATCAGCCGAACACTGAAGAATAAGCCTCATTTGGAAGGTTTGTTTTTCTTTTACTTTCCAAACGACAGCTGACAAAAAGGTCAAACTTCTTCAGATTCTTGCATCTATATGCAAACTGGAAAATGTCTCTCTTCTCAGGCTTGGAGTGCGAAAAGTGTTCAACAGTCATCTTTAGCCTCGCCTGTTCAGCTTTTTTTTTATCTTGACTTTGCCAAGGTCGATTGAAAATGTAGACACTGACAGGATTCCTTTTACTAACTCACAAAGATGCTTTTATTTCCATGTTTTTTCTCTCCTCTGTTCTCCAGTTCTTCAGATTGTGTCAGCATTAACCTTACGACTGTGACCTAGCCGATTTAGAGGCGTTTGAGTTAAAGAACTTTGAGTTGTTTTACCCTTTTTATGTTTGAAATGCAGCTAAAAAAGTCACAAACACAAAAACAACAACAGAAATGAATCCTGAGTTTTAAATGACTGCTGACGGAGTTAACTAAACCGTTTAATGGAAAACAAGCAGAACAGCAGCTGAAATCATCAAACGTGTAACTAAAAGTTAAAATAATTAAAACCTGTAGCTAAAGGCTAAAATTAGCAAAACGACATTTGCAAAGCAGTAGTCAAAAACTAAAATTATCAAAACCATAGTTAAAATAAGAAAAGTATATTAGAATTATAGCTAAAACGTTAAAGAGATTTGTAGCTAAAAGTTAAATTTAGCAAAACAGCTAAAGGCTCAAAACAGCATAAATGTGGCAAAACAAATTGAGCAAAGCAGTAACTAAAATGATCTCAAAACCAAAGCTTATAGTTTAAACGAGCAAAAGGGCGCAGGCAAAAATCCAAAAGGGGTAACAAAAAGCTTTAATGGTAAACAAAAGGCTGTCAAGGCAGCTCAAAACTTACACAGCACAATGAACAGACAAACACAAAGTGACAGGAGACTGAATATAAAAGGAAACTAATGAGTGGGAAACACCCGGGGAAGACACAACAGGAAACAGGTGAGCAGGGGCGGGGCTGAAGGCAAACACAGCAGGGCAGAGAAACACTAGAAAGGTAAAGCAAAAAGACACAGATCATGACAGTAGGTAAGATAATCAAAATTGTAGCTAAAAGTAAAATAAAAATGGCTAGTGCTAAAATTGATAATACCATTGCTAAAAACAAAATTTGCAAAGCTGTAGCCGAAAGCTAAAATAATCAAAACCACAGCTAAAATCAGCAACATTTTACCTAAAAGTTAAAACTAACAGAATTATAGCTAAAACTTAAAATTAGCCAAACTAAAGCTAATTGCTTAAAGGTGAAATTGTAGCTTAAAAACAAAGTTAGTATAACAATAGCTAAAACAATCAAAACTATATCTGATAGTCAAAATGAACAAAACAGTAGCTAAAAGCCTTAAAATTGCAATAAAAACTGAATTGAACAAAACTGCAGCCAAATCTCAATGCTAAAATAAGCAAAACCATAGCTAATTGCTAAAATGAGCAAAACAGTAACTAAAAGTTATTAGCAAGTAAAGGCTTAATGTAACAAAGTAGTTTTTAAAAGCTAAAAATTAGTAAGACAGTAACTACAAAGTCAGAGTAGCACAAGATGTCAAAAACGGAGCAAGAAGGCTGAAGTTGAAGATTTCTCATTGTATTTCTATGGTAATTTTTTCTTAAGTTAAATAACTCCAAAAGTACTACAGTTACAAATACCAAGTCATAGCACACTATTTTAAACGGAGTTCAGTTTTGCTATGGCTAAAATAGAATACAACTAAAACAGCTTATTAAATGCAGAGGTTTGTGTAGCCTGATTTTTTATTTTTTTATGTATGGAAGAAACTCTGAGCAGCAAAACCAAAGTGAGAAAAGCTAAATCAGCAGTCTATGGACACCTACCAGCACCCAGCCAGTATTACAGATATGGCACCTTTTTTGAAATCTTGATTAGAGGAAAAACATTTCTGCATCCTTAACACTGAATCAGTGTGAAAATAGAAACAAGCCATGTGCATGTTGGGAACCTGTGAGCACACACTCAGGTTTTGGCAACCCATCATCACAGGAAAACATACAAACTAGCAGAGTCTACCTTTACAATTTCTGAACCCAAACCATCTCATTATATAGAATTAAGTACCCTACGATGGAATTGTCAGTCTGAGCTTTCCTGCACATGAAAATTTTAAAATATACCTTTAACTGTTACTGTGAACCACAAACCTTCTGTATAAATATAAGAATAGCAGCAGTTTAAGAAGAAACCAGTTATTTCTTATTGTTAAATGCATCATTGCAGCCATTTAAATACCAAGCAGCTGTGGAGGAAAAAGTAGTCCTCTGCCAAGGGAAGGATCTCAGTTCTCCACATGTGAAGGTGTCCTTGGGTTAAACAGTAAATATCCCCCCAAACCTGTTCATCTACATGTGAGTGAGTCCAAGATGAAGAAAAAAAGACAGCCTGTAGAAGATGGTATAGACTAAAAAAGGCTGTCCAACACAAACATCCACACACTCCGCCCTCCCCTCCCACCCTTATTAATTTTGTCTTTCATGCTCTGGCAACTTCTGGATTGTCCTCAAATTAATCAGTGTTTTAATGAAAGCCACATTGGAACTCTACAGTGATTTGCCGAACACAATCTCCTCTTGCCTCTCATCTTTGACTAAAAGCTTTGCAATGTGTTGGACTGCAGATACAAAGTTTTACAAAAGTTTCTATTTATATAAGATATATTTAACCACATTAGCACTACTATTTTGCAAAACTAACTTTGCATCTGTCACCCATTGGATGTGTTTATAGTAACCATTGCTTTCCAAGGTGGAGATCTTTTAAAAAAAACAGAAGTCAGTTTTTGCTGTTATCAGCTGTTCTCACACAAAGCTTTTTGGGAAAAAGGAACTCTGGCCGTCTTTTTCACATATGCCCACAAATGCTTTGTTTGCTAGACACTAAACTCATCGGAGTTTTTTTTTCTACGACTGACATGTTTTCTCCTGGCTTTGTTGCCATAAAACTTTGATTGTATCCTAAAAGTGTGAATATTAGGAGAAAACTGTGCTGTTTTTTTCTTGTCAGATCCTCGTATTTGTTCCTGCAGATTTCACATTATGTCTTGTTTTGATGTCCTGAACTCGTGCAAATAAATGTTATTAATAATAAATAAGTTTTATTCATGAATCTGCCTCCTGCTCTCTATTTGGGTCCTTTCTATTGCAACTGGATCATGACCCCGTGTAACATCTGGGAATGTACCTATGTTCCCAGATGTCTGCAGTATGCAGAAGTATGTTGCTGATAGCTATGTTCCTCTGTAGCTTTGTCTCCTAATATTTTTGTTCCCCACTTGTCTCCTTCACCTCACCCAATGAAGAGTTTGCAGGTTCTGCCTCAGCTCAGCCAATCCCCCGGCGGAAGTCTAGTGTCGTCAAAATCATATGTCTCACCTGCTTAGAACCACCTTGGAGGTGGTTTTGAAAGCGCGATCGGAACGGAGACACATTTGTCTGAGGCTGAACTGAGGAGAACTGCATACAGGGACACCACACTCTAAAAAATGAAATGTTGGATTTACTTAACCATGTTACACTAAAAAAAAACAGATTGTTGGATTTACTTAACTAAGTTATGTCAACAATTTCCACTAAACTAACTGAGCTGAGTAAATTTAAAGTAACTTGCACAATTACATTGAAATAAATTGTGAAAGTTACGTTGGACTTACTAAACTCGGTTAAGTGGAAATTGTTGACATAACTTGGTTAAGTAAATCCAACAATCTGTTTTTTGAGTGTATGTCAACTGGTTTCACTTAACTGAGTTGAGTAAATTCAAAGCATTATACCAGTTTTTTAACCAAAGAACATGAGTATGTTGCTTTGAATTTACTTAACTCAGTTAAGTGGAACCAGTTCCAACATGTCATTTTTAGAGTGCAGTGCAGAGGGGTACAATGCCTGCACTGTTTTTCAGTATATTTTTTATTTGCTTTAAAAGACGTTTAAAGGGATACCAAAGCATCTTTCATGAATTTCATTATTAACCTTTTAGAGCATAGGTACTGAGGAACATAGGGAAACGCAATCCATAAATGAGAATGTAGAGTCAGTAGACAACTGTCTTTTGCAGAAGAACACAAACCAAACAAGCATAAACCCCAAAATCTCTGCACAAACAACAACATATATATCACTGTTCACAGGTCCATCTGACCCTGCTGCTTTTCACAACCGTCCTCTGATGCCAGCATTGGTGTCACCGCTGACTTGTTTGGCTGTTTTTCAGCCGTCGTTCCCGGCTCTCAGTCACCGGGCAGGGTTGTGAGAGGTGTGTGTGTGTGTGTGTGTGTGTGTGGTGGGGGGCGCCTGTCAAATAAACCATGACCACTGCAACCTGTCATGAGCCCTCCTCACTTTTCCCATTAAACGTTTCGCGGTGTTGAGAACCCTGTCAGTCTGAGACAGCTCAACACTGTAAAAAAACAAAACAAAACACCACACCTGAATAAAAGTACAGCCTCAGCCTAATGGCAGCGGGTCCTTTCTAACTGAGCATTTAATGAAAAGAGTGAGTTTCCATGTAGGTACTCAACCTGTTCAAATCAAGAATTTGAAAAAAAATACTGTCTTGAACTCTATTAATAAATGCAGCTGCACTGTTTTCTGTGGAAATGAGATAGTAAATAAGCTAAAATTAGCAAAGTGAGCCCTCTCATGATGCCAGATGGATGAATCATGATTATTTATAACAGCTAAGAAATCATCTTGGTGAAAAAAAAAGCTCCTCCTTCAGACTCATGTGCTCATGACAGATGTTGGATGAAAATTTTCTGGCCATCTATAAATAGCGTTGTGATAAATCATGAACACGCATTAAACGTGTGAACACAAATCTCAACACCTGTACAGAGGAATGGAGACATAATTTGTATTTTTGTCATTTGCATCCTTTTTATCTCTCTGTGGGTAGACTTTTGTATTGAAAATATGTATTATTTATATGCTTTTGTAATTATTGCTTTAAATTATGCAGCGTAAATAATTTATATTTCAAACATTTAAGATCTAATTAATTATATTTTAATTTAAAACAACTTTGACAATGGAAATCATACAGTACATGCTGTACTGTACCAGACCTGTTGCCTCCGCGATCAACCACAAATAATTAGAGGATGGAGATGTTTATCGGTTTCTGTTTTTATTAACCTTTATTTAACCAGGTAAATCCGAAAGAGATCACAGACCTCTTCTGCAAGGAAAGCCTGGGCATGAAGGCAACTTAATGTGAATGTTTTTGGTATGTGGGAGGAAACCGGAGTACCCGAAGGAGCACGAGGAGAAAAATAATCTCTGCATGGAAAACTGTGGACACCTTTTGGTCATTCGTTTTTTTTTTAATTTAAAAACAGGTATTGAAAAACAGATGTTTTTTCCATTTTAATTTAGTACTCTAAAAACAGAAGAACAGTCTGCCTTTTTATTTTTCATTGTGAGCAGCAAGACAGCTTAGTGGACCCTTCTAGACCTGAGGAACGTGGATGATTTATACACTCTAAAAATGAAATGTTGGATTTACTTAACCATTTTATGTCAACTGGTTTTACTTAACTGAGTTGAGTAAATTCAAAGCAATATACCAGTTTTTAACCAAAGAACATGAGTATGTTGCTTTAAATTTACTTAACTCAGTTAAGTGGAACCAGCTGACATAACATGGTTAAGTAAATCCAACATTTCATTTTTAAAATGTAGGAGGGGGAAAAATCTGATATAAAGGCAAAATCAAGACAGTTAATGGTAAAAGAAAATCCAACAGATAAATTCTAAAATATGTTCATTTAATAAAATAGTGAATTGAAAAAGGCTGGTTGTAAATAAAACCAAAATTCATTGCAAAGTGTCAGTGAAACCTGTGGTTTCTCTGAGCCTGATGGATAACATTTGTGTCCCCTGCATCCCAGAGGTGTTTCTTTTTACTGTCTGTCTTTATAACTGATGCACCCAAAGCAATTAAAACGTTCTCCCCGATGCTGCTCACATACAATATGCCCCTGTCATCCCTGGGCAAAAACCATTAGTGGATGTGAAAAAGCCAACATCAGGGTGACCGAGTGGTATCTTGGGATTGTGTGTAAAAAAAAAAACTGAAAAGGAGGCAGCGATATGGATAGCTAAACTATTCACTTGTGTTTGCAACAAAGGGTTGTATTTGTACTATTTTCATCTTTCACAGCATAAGTATATTTTCTTTCCAGGAAAGCAAAAAAGTCCAGCTTTCTTATGTAAAATACATATAAATTAAAACATACACTGTATATTATTAGAAAATGATCAGAAATTTAACATTTTTCTTATTGACCACTTTTCTTGGTGATAACGAGTTTTTTTTTTTTTTTGCACTGTCAGGAAGATTATTTTCCAATGATAACCAAATCTCTTCCAAATTGCACCAATCTATTAATAAAATCAAATTGTTAGCTTTCTCGAGGTATTATGTTTTTTATTGTACTCACTGACCATTTTACAGTTACTAATGTGCATGCATATTTGGCACCACGCCCCCAAATACATTCATAGCTATTTCTGGTATAAAAAGTCAAAGTTTGGTTCTAGTCTTTTGGTCCTTTACACCTACTTTTTTATTGTCTTTTATATACAATCAAACAGGGTAAGTCCAAAAGTCTCAGGACACCCTTTTATTTCAGAAAAAAAGGGAAAATTAAATATCTGTATACCCCAGCAAGTACAGGTTGAGGGGATCTATCTTTTAGGCTATGTCCAGAACATGGCTGCCATGTTGCTTGTGGTTCAGAAGTTATCAACACAGAACAACCGGGGAATTAGCCTGTTTGATGTGAGACTTTACACTCACCCTGTACATTTGTTTTATTGGTATTTTACGTTGTGGAAGCAAGATGTCCTCAACCTGCAATGTTGCCAGATGTTGTAATTATTGCATAGCACAGCTGAAATATAAGTAGACATGAACAAGTCCCTGTCACACTAAACAACTTATGCCAACTTATTGTTAGGATCTACGTCTGTGTTAATGTTTTATTCTGGTTGTCTTGTCCCTCTCTGTTTACCTCCCCCTGCCTGTCTTTGCTCCAGCCCCGCCCACTCTCACCTGTTCCTCATGTTTCTCTCCCAGGTGTTTCTTGTTCTTGCTCATTAGTTTTCCCTTTAAATTCTGTTCTTTGTCTTCAGTCTTTGTCAGAGCTTTGTTTGCTGTTGTTGTTTGTTCATGGTCTCCTTAGTCTTTGTAGTTTTTGCCACAGTTCTGGATTTTTGTAAGTTCAGTTGCTGCCATGCCAGCCTTGTGATTTTAGTTTATCAAAGCCTTTTTTTCAACCATTTTGCCCATCATCACACAGTCCTGCATCTGGGGTTCTACCAAGCCTACAATTCCTAACACTTATGAAACATTTTTCATGTCTACATTGCTAATAAAAGTTGTATATTTCATCAATTTGTTAAAATTACAGTATGTACATGGCAAAAAGAAGCTTCCAGTTGATTTTTTTTTTTAAATTCCATCTTCAACATAGATGTCTTTAACATTTTCATAAGTTGGCATAAGTTGTATAAAACGTCATAGTGTGACAGAGCCTTTAGATTAAATGTGTTTCAACAAACCGGAAATAGGCATGAATATAACTAGACCACAATGCATTGCAAAATCCTTACAGAGCATGGGTATCATCTATAAAAAGGTTGATTGTGGATTGGACCAAATATTGATACTTTTGTTACCAACGTCATGCTGTTTAAAGATTGAACTTCTGTATACGTCTTCAAGAAAGAATTGCTTATCTCTTTACTTTTAATCTCAAAAAGCATTTCCTTGGATGACTTGGATGAAAATCTAACTTACAATTCAAACATTGGTGTTGAATTATATCAATATCAATGTAGTCAGGTCTGACTGCATAACCTCAGAATCGACGCTAACATGTAGCATTCATATGTACAGTACTTCTGTAAACCCAGTGTGTGTTCTGTGCAGGTCACTTCACTGTTCACACTGGAGTCTGATGGTGATTTCATTTAAATAATATAAAATATAAAAGGACCACTGAAAAAATATTTCATGTGAAAAAATCAGAATTGAGCTAAACGTGCTGTAAAAGTAGTTTTAATTGATTACTTCCTGCTAATACTGTAAATGGACACAAATTAAATATAACAGTAACAGAACTACTGAAAAATATACAAACATTGGTAATTACAAAACCTATTTAAAACTGATGGGATGCAATCACATTTAGCAAAGGACAGTAAAAACCCTAATAATCCACACTCCCTTCTATTTGATTATGTAACTACGTGACATCACATGCCACAGTATGACTTTTTGTGTCAATTTTTTTTTCGTTTGAACAAACGGAGACAGCATTGCAGTAAACCACAGGACATACTTCTCACTCAAGACAGAGTAATTCTCAGACTCATATAAAATTGAACCGGAGCTGTGTTAAGACTTTTCCCCTCTCAGATCTAATGTCAGCGGATTTTCCAGGCCGCTGTAGCACAAAATCATTTGGAATGGCTGGATGCTGACATCTGTGGCATTTGCAGGGCAGGAAAGAAAAAAATCAACCACTCAGCCACAGTTTGTCCTAAATGTGCTATTACATTTTCAAAACAGTCACCAATTTAGAGTTTACTGCTGTTTTTCTAGGTGCATTTCAAACCTCAATTGGTTTTTGTGCGGTCAAAATCATGCCACACTTTTTTTTTTTTAAGTTTGCGTTATTTTTTGAAAATTTTATACAGTATTTGGTATTTTCAAAAAACAAGACTGCAACTAAGAAATCCGAAAAATTGTTCAAAATGTTTTCTTTTTCAGAATGGTTTTAAATCGACATCTTTGTAAACCAATCGCCTAAGTTGTTCTTTTCAAAAACATTTTATTAGGAAACAAAAATCTTTACCAAAAGTGTACCACATGACAGTTTTTGAGATTCCTGACAAGCTTGAAAAACATTAAAGTATTACAGCCATACAAGATTTTGTTAAAATTAGGAGATTAAAGTCATAAAATTTTTATTAGCTGTGGCAGGACTTTGAAACAATTGTGCAAACAATGCTATGGATTCATATGACAAACTGAAGTTGTATTGCAGTTAATGGCTGTGTTGACAGATTTAGTTGTCACATAATTTGGATGGAAGCAAATTACACTAACAGTGACCCAAATGTCATCGTGGACTACTTTATAAACACAGTGATGCGCATGATAAGGAAATGAGGGGAAAAAAATCAGGAATGGACAATGGAGGTGATACAAAATTGTGACTTTTTTCGACTAATCTCGTAATATTATGCATTTTTTTCCCCCTAAAAAAGATTGTGTGGCCCTAATACTCCAATGACTTAGGAGATTATTTTAGAAAGGTGTTGAAATGCTCTCACAAATCCCCAGTTGCATTATTGCCCTCTCATTTTTCTTAGGGCAAAAATCGTCCATATTGAAATACATTATAAATGCATTGTTTGATCCTAAGTTTATTATATCATATAAAATAATGCATTCCTTTTGATTATGGGACATTTTAATATTTCTATCCCTGTTCTTTAAATAAAAAATAAAACTACATTTGCACTTAAAATAAAGGATAATGTGGTAAAATTGTAGCTGTCAGAACAATTTTGGCCCTGACAACATTTAAGTGATGTAATCAATGATAGTTTAAAAAATCTACATTATTCCTTCACTGAAACTATTAAAGTCATTACTGTGAAGCTCACGGTTTTACCCATATAGACATTTTTAGACATATTCCTATTCAGACAAATTAATCTAAAAAAAACCTCATGACTATACCCGGCCCGCACACTTATTCTTAGCCCCACATAATTTTTTCGCACCGACTCGTTCGCACTCTGTCAGCAGTGGGCAGGAGTCCAGCTGCGAGGAGCCCTGCAAATGGCCAGTGATTACAGCGGTTTTAGAAAATTCAGTGGAGGAGAGGAGAAGGGAATAAAAAGGAGGCAAGACAGAAAAGGAAGGCAATCAATAAACTCTGAGCGTCAAAGAAACCGACTTTTTGATCCATTTCTGTTCCACGGGGCTGAAGTTTGTGTTTTGATTAGGCAGGACCGTGCGGTGCATGGGTGGAATCAAAAGTATTTGTTGATGGATGAAATTTATGAGATGCCTTTTCATGCCTGAGAATAACCCAGACAGGGTGGGTTGAAGGGGAATTGCATCGATTAGCCTTTTAAAGACCAATTTGTTTCTTCACGAACTAATGGAGCCTCAACAGTGTATGTTTTGAAATTTGAGGTTTGCTCTTATTTGCTCTGAACATGACATTATATTAGAGAATGCATTGGTATGTAAGCTGACAGACGAAAAGATTTATGTCGCTGTTACTCTACGGGCCTGTTCGAAGCAATGTGGAAGGTTTGCAAAACGAACCTTTGCAGAAAAAATAACTTCACACAAGACATTTGTGGCTTCTCCAGAAAACCTGCTAATTCTGGCGGTATCGTTCTTAATGCTGGGGAGTGGCAGCGTGAGCGGTATCATTTTTAAAAGTTGGACATGCCACGCTTTTAAAAACTTCCTTTTTTTTTACATTTAAATCATTCAGTTGGGATCTATATAGATTGGAACTGCAATGCTTTGGTCTTTGTAAAGATAAACGACAAAGAAATACGTCGGAAAGCATCAAACAAAACATGTACAGTAAGTAGTCTTTGGTATCAAAGCATTGACAAAAGATTGACAGGTGTGAGTTTTTGCAAGGACAGGGCATAATTTTAGTTTTAAACAAAGTCCTTGAAATGTTTCCTTCTTTTAAGTGCAATAAGGCTTCGCCCCTTTGTCTCTGCAACACAGAATGAGTCGGGACACCCTTCGCCTCGCCCAAAATGTAACGGTTCTTGCTAACCAGGTGAAACAGGTTTTCTGCCTTACTGTCTGCCTCGTCTTAATCTTTCTTTTAGTTGCTGTCTTTTTCCAATTTCTCTGTGCCAGAAGCAATGATAAACTCATACAAGGTATTTAAAAGCTAAAACTCTGTCAGACCTGCAATTTTTCCCCCCTGTATGTGTGTTTATGGCGTGTGTGTGTGTGTTTGCTGCTGGACATCTTTGATTTTCTGCACTGCTGAGTGTGTGTCTAGTGTCTGTCGGTGAACGGGTTAAAAATAAAAGCACAAGACGGGTAATAATGGCCGCCGGCTTGGTGAGCTGCTCAGATTGCACAGAGTGGACGAATATCAATCCACTGACCTTCAGTTCGAAACTTTGTAACCTGTAGCAACATCGGACCGAAGCAGCCAATCCAAACATGTAGAACATGATCAATGAAGCGCCCTGGTTTGGTTTCACTCTTACCGTCACTGTTAACTGTCTTTTGGTCTTTAATGTCAAAAGGTAGCAGGGATATAAACACTCGCTTCTTATCATTGTGCGTTAAGAGAAAAACTAGAACCAGGAGACCTTTTTAAGACTAGTCTTTAGGAAACTCATCAATTATCCAATGATCCTCAATGTCGTCTGATTTATGACCTTTACCCAGGCAACAATGTTTCAGCCTGTTTTAGTTCTTTACTTGAAATACCTCTGTATTAGCTTTTAGGACTGGAGCTTCCTGTTCTTGAACAAACTGAACTTTTTTTTATTTTAATGGATTTTATTTTAGAATTTCTGTTTGCAACTAAGTCTCAAAAACAAAACAAAGCAAATGAAGCTGCACATTTTTTTGTTCTGCCGTTCTTATAGTTTGATAGCAGAGATAGAATTATCTAGCAGCGCAGAAACTTTTTATTTTCAAACTGATTAAAAGATGTCAACACCGGAAGACTTGTCCATCCAGTTTTGCATGTTGGAGCCAGAGTGTGACCCAGAGCCAGAGGAGAATGAAGATGACGAACCTGCAGAACCGCGGATTCACAAAATTGGTATGCCGGAAGTCTATGACCTTGTTTAGCAGTTCTGCAGCAAACTGCTCTAAAGATATCTTTATCTTTATAACAGAATATAAAGATACCTATGCAGCACCAGGATAGACAAAATTAAACTTTTCTGCATTTCTAGAGACTCCAAGTACACAACAGTCCCTAAAAATATACATCACATCCAAAAATACCACCGATCCAACTGAGACGTCCACAAGGTCTTTTCAGTTTGAAGCATACCGTCTCATGCAAAGCAGGAATGCTACGTCCATACTAATGGTGGGGACGCCATCAAAGTAGTGCTTTTAAAGTGCAAAGCCTGTTCCATACAATGATTTATTCAGATTAGAGCTGACTGCATGCGGTGACTATGTGGGAGCTGGCAGGACAACACGCACGGAGAGCCTGTGGCCGTTTGCTGAGTGCTCGTTCCACAGACGTACTGATAAATTCTGTTGACAGTACAGAGAAGCTACAGGACAGCATTCATCACGCAGACGCTGGAGCTCTGTTCTGTGAAGAAATGAAGGACCCCTCATAAGAACAGTTATTTTCATGTTGCGCTCATCGATATCAACAAAAGCTGCACGTCTGCTTATCGTCACGAACAAGCTATTGTCCACTGACATTTCAGTAAATGTCAGAGATTAGACAAAGTGACATTTTGTCTGTGGAACATCAAAATAAACTAAAACGGCTTTGAGATTTAAAAACAAAATTTTTTTTTTTTTGTATTTTTTTTTTACAATTTAACAAGACAGTCTTCAATAATAATCTCTGTGTATGGTACGTTCTTTGGTTTTACCATTTCAAAATAAAATATATTTTTTTTGTGCGCTAACAGAATATTAAGTTTGTCTTTGCCTTAATCATTAAAATGAAAAAAAGGAAAACAATGTAGCCTTTTTTCTATGTTGCTGTCGGTTTTAATTTTGGTTTTAAACAAAAATTACTGAAAAACCACCAGATTTTTTATTTTTCTCATTTTATTTTGAAACAAACAAACAAAAAGCAAAGAACGAAACATACACTGATTTTTAATAAGTTCAATTTCAGGTTTTTCCATTTAGGTTTTTAAAAACAATTACAAAACAAAAAACACGGTTGTTTTCTTTTTGCGATTTCACTTTGAAACTGGAATAAGAACAAACCAGACATTAATAAATAATTAATTATACAATATTCAGTTTATTTAGTGCCAATTCATAATAAAAGTATTATAAAAGTAAAACTACCATAAAATTAGAAAACCAATGACTAACATGTTCTCTCCATGAAAAGGTTCTGGCTTGAACATTTTTGCATGTTGTCTCATAGAAATGGAGAGAAAATTACTCCTAATGAATCACTAAAGCCTTAACTGACTTGTTTGAGGGTGTGGCCTATTCCACTTAATCTCTCCTGCTAAAAAGGACTTAGCTTTCACAACCCTGGATAAAAGAAGTTCTTTAATTTCTATAACTGGAAATAATTAATAGGACCGGTAAGGCTGTCTCATTTGAAATAATCTGGACTTAGGCGCAGGTTGCCAGATCCTTCTGAACTGAGATTTTAATCTTCTAAATTTCTTTTTCCTTGATGCTGAAACTTCTCTTTTATATGTTATTGCCTCTAAGCTGCCAAACTGTATTTTGCTCTAAATATTCCCCCTTATCCTGATTTATTTCGTCTATGACCGACAACCTCGGCCTCTATCTCTCTCTCTGCCTCCCTATCTCTCCAGCGCCTGACGTGACTGAAGAGGTTGGCTAAGATAAACCACAATGTCAAAGCCTGCCTCAGCTAAGTTCGCTGAGTGGAAAATTGACTAGGATTGTCTGTGGCAGTCCCCCTCCCTTTTTCACAGCAGTATGTAGACCGTGATGCTTAAAGTGCTGCGCTAATTAGTTTTCTCTGTTTCCTCTGTCCAGCCCACTCCTTCCACGCCACAATTGCTTCCTTCCTTTTTCCATTCTGCTGCGTTTCCTCTTTGCCATGACCCATCTGTTATGTAATAGTGTGTAGACAGTGCACACGCACCTTCTCAGGGGTTTTCTGTGTGCCTTTATACGTGTCGTACGAGTTGTGTCTCTATCTGTATTTGCTCAGGCTGGCAGAATCACACAAGCAGTTAGGTTCTGACAGGGAACCGAGGACTCAAAGGTAAAATAAGAATGGGATACTAAAAAACTTCCTTCAGCAAACCATTTTTGGTGGTTGATGGTTTATTTATAAAAAAAGAAATTCCAGCTCCTCTATTAAAGTACTGAACATGGCCTCTGTTGGTTTCAACACCCAGCAGAAAAGAAGAGCTGGACTGTTTCTGTACCTGCCTCTTCCTGTTGAAACAAGAGATGGGGTACACTTTGGACAGGTTCATTACAGAGCTAATATGGGTCCAATAGTTGCATTCTCTTTTGTTCCATTCAGATCTTCTTCTTTCTTGTGAAAAAGCCTTTTGCTCTTAACCTTTTGTGCCAGAGTTTTAATCTCAGATCATCTTCTTATCATGAAAAATGATTGCTTAGTGCTTGGAGCATGTGATGGGAATAACTCTCGGCTACTACCACACCAAATGTTAGCTGTGTACAAGAAAAGCTGTCCAAGTTAGAACCATTTACATCAGGGTTATTAAAATGGCGGCCCTTGGGCCACATCCGGCCCATGGGTGACCTCTATCCGGCCCGCCAATGAGCCCATACCCCCCAAATACATAAATCATTTTTTTACATCATTTAATATAAAAATATATTTCAAATAATTTGTAAGTTTTCTATTTATGTTTCAATACAACAAAATAAACAAATTTAAAAGGTAAAAGATTATAATACTTTTTCTGTTGCTGCAGTTTTTCACCTACCATTAATGGGCAATGCTCTTGATCGGGGGATCTGGCCCCCAGGCTGTTGACTTTAAATAACCGTGGCCCTCGGAGCAAATTAGTTGAATAGTCCTGATTTACGTATTTACTAAGGGAAATTGTCTGTAGTGGCAATCTTGCATTGGATTGACTTTAAGGGAGTCCCAGTCAAAATGATTTTTTTTATTACAGCGGGAAGTAGATTATAACACAAAATGGAAGCAGTGTGGTCAGCTTGCTCTGGCACATATCAGTGAAAAATACCTTGAAAGGTTTTCTCGATACTTCAGCTTGAGACATAGTTGACTTCAGATGTTAGTTGTAAATGGTCCATGTATCATTCGTTTTTCGTTTTAAAAACAAATATTACAAAAGCAAAACCAGATAGTAATTCTACTTTCATTTTATACTCCAAAAACAGAAAAGCTGTCTTTTTATTTTTCTCAAATCGTACGTTTCTGCCGTTAGTAGACCATTTAGGGTGGAGCTATAATTTAACAACAGGCGGCTGCCTGTATATAAATAAATACTACCTAACTAGATTTATCTAACAGCATTCTGTATTTTTTTTAAATTAATATAGCTAGTCTAGTTGATTTTAAAATTGTATTTAACTAGCTCAGCCTGTAATGGTTTAATGGCTAGCTAACTAGTTTTCCATTTCTTTAACAAGTATTAGCTGATAGCTTGTATTTCACTGATGATTCAAACTGATGCTAATAAAAATGATTCTGGAGTTTTTAGCTCATAAAATCTACAAAAGGCCCAGGGTGAGGAACTTAAAGCCGCACCAGGTTCCACAGGAGTTGCCTTGACAAACTTTCATTTTTATTGAGAAAAATAAAAAGACGAATCATTTTGCCATTTCTGGAGTATAAAAATAGGACCATCCATTTTTTAAATTCAATATCTATTTTTAAAATGGAAAGCAAAATAAAAACAAAACAAAAAAAACCAGAATGACCACAAAGTACATGGACTGTAAATGCACATTCAATAATTAGTTTGAGAGTTTGAAAGTGCACAATGTGAATTTGGGGGGTGGTGGTGGTGGGGTTGTTTAATTCAGTTAATAAGCTAATGCATCCAACAGTGAGGTAACTGAATGAGCAACACTGCAATTAGTCACTGTTAACCTCCCATGTATATGCTGGTTTTTGTGTTTCTTTTCATCTATCTTTTCAGATTTATTGTTAGTGTTTAATTTCCTGTGACCATTTTCTGTACGATTTGTGTTCAGTTTATTTCCTGTTTTCTGTCATTTTCCCACTACATCGTCAGCCCAGCCACGCCCACCTGTTCCTTATTACCATTAAGTCATCTGTCTCCAAACTCCTCATCAGCTCAGTCCATGTAATCTCCCAGTTTTCACCTCACCTGCAGGTCTGGCATTGTAGCCAGCATTTTTTTAAATTATTTGAAATAAATAAACCTGTAATTATTGTAATTTTTTAATTTCATTTGAGCTTCTCTTGTTGGTTTTTATTCTTGGGTCTATATCACCTTTAAACCATGGCAGATCTGTTTTCTGGAAGCATTTCCCTTCTGTAATCACACACAAACGTCCCAAAAAGCATACTGAGATGTTTTTCCTCTAACACTATACCTCTCTTGGTTTTTGCTGCTCTCTCTCGCTCACACACACACAGGTTTGTTTTTATATCCCCCAAGGGGAACCATGTATTGACTTCCATTCATTTTTGGTACTTTTATAGCCTGACCATTTACCCTAAAGTTAACCTCACAGGTTCCTACCTGACCCTAAAACTATTCTAAACTCAATTCACATCTTGGTCCTAAACCTAACCCCCCACCCAAAATTAGCATCCATACTTGAGGGGACCTGGCTTTGGTCCCCACGATGCACATTCGGTCCCCATGAGGCTGCCTTTTTCTGGAAAATGGTTCCCACAATGTAGCAAAAAAGTGCCCACACATACACAAACACATACTCTTACCGCAGTGTCAATGCACTCTGCGTGAACAGGCAGATTGCTGCGAGAGCTAATGAATTGTGCTGTCAGGCAAGTAACAGATTTATTTACATCGAGAAACGGATATCTCCTCCAGCCAATCCTGGGGAGCTGAGCTAGTGAGGCTTTACGCTATAGGGCTGCTAATGGATCAGGAGGAAAGTAATGAGAGAAGGCAAAAAAAAAAGTTGAGAGACGTCCAGGAAACAGCATGGTGCTGGACAGCATGCTATTACACTGCAAACTGAAGAGAAATGAAGGAGGTTGAAGGGTAGTGGTTGAAAATCCAATCAAATCGTGCAGTAGACACACACATATACTGTATGTTCGATGGTGCTGGAGACAGGTAGACACCAATTAACAGGCAAAGCCTGGTCTGAGACTCGCAAACTGTTTAAGGCTATGTGAACGCAGAATAAATATTTAAGCTCCAGCTTTGGTCAGACCTTGAAACTATTGCTTCTGCACTATCTCATGCAATACTGTGAGATGTCACGCTGTTTGATGGGAATGACTCTCAGCTACTCCCACATCCAATTTTAGCTCAGTATCTGTAAACTGACTGAGCTGTTTGTGTTTGCTAGCGTTGATTAGCTGTGGCCAATAGATGTGACACTAAAAGGGGATCAGTTGTAGACATACACCCAATGATTCCTTCCAGAAAATTTCCTTGAAATTAGTTCAGTGGTTCATGAGATATTTTGCTGACAGATAGACAGACCGATATGCTCTATTGGCATATTTTTCGCCTTTGTCTTTGAACATAGGGCGATAAATATGTTTGGGGGAAAAAACAATAAGAGGCGAAGATGGTCGACCATGCTCAGACCTGCCCTGAGGGCTTTGTAAAGGCAAACAATTGCTGGCAAACCCACGCTCCTGAGTCACAAAACATAAAGAGAACAGGTAAAAATGGAACACCAGTCAGAGGAATGTTAATCTGGTTTTCAGAGCTCCCCCAGGAAATCTTCACCCACCTTTTGATCTGCCTCCTACATCCCAGTCTCGCCTTTCTGCAGCCATCTTTTGGGATTTCCAGTGTTTCTGTATGTTATCATTTTTGAGTTATGTGGGGGGGGGGGGGGAGAGTTCTGCTTTAGTGTGCTAATCATGTTGCCATGTAGCACAGTGTAAACCCCTGCGGCAGGATTGGAGAGGGCAGAAAAGGACAAGCCTTCGGTGGTGTGACTGAGTTCTTGGATATTATCGGCTGCGCTGGCTGCTGGCCTCAGATTATGTCATTAAACCCTTCGGCGAGGCAGATTTTTGCTTT
>JARVJO010000001.1:12386118-12397268 GCA_031762555.1 Cynodonichthys magdalenae
AAACACTCAGTGTTCTAAGCTTCTCGGGATCCACAAAGGGGTCTCCAAGAATTCTTTCCCTTAGACTACTCAGAGCCTAAGGGAGCCATTATTGTGTTGCAATAATGTAATTATTGCAACACAGTCACATGACCCATCAGCACATGCAGTTTCATTTTCCCACTACATTTACGTGCTTATCTATTTGTCAGCGAGTGTGGTGGAACCATGAATACGTACACCATTGATATGTCTGATACACATTTTAATAAAAACCATCTAGAGAGAAGAAAGCAACTAGAAACCATATAAAGTCCGCCAGATATGAACAACTGTTTGACAATGATCTTTTAATATCTATCATCTGCAAATACCTTGATTGCTGTAGTAAATTAAACAGTAATTAGCTGACAGTTGGCTTCAAATAAGCATCGAAACAGCCTAACTGAGGGACGCACTGAGCTCTGGGGATGTTGTTTTGTTAATAAGCAGGACATAAGGAGAAAATCTCTTTTCTCCCTTTCATGTATTAAAAAAACCTCTCCTTTAATCCCTTTGACTTTGAACACAATCCCTTAATGGCTTCCAGAAGCTGGTTTTCTGCGTCAATCTTGACAAATTCCTTCTGTCCAGAAAGAAGAGCAAAAACGTTTTAAAAAGCGTCCTGTGGCTAATATCTCAAACACAACAACGGGAGGATGATGAAAGGCTGCATCGTGGGAAACAATTTAAAGGACAAAAGAACCAAGAGGTTCATTGATAGAACATGATGTTTGATGTGTCAGCAAATGAGTTTCAGCACTCTTTTTGGTTTTAAACCTTTAATCCGCTGAAAATCGCTGCATTTTATTTGACAATTTAGGCAATCTTGACTAAAAAATGTGCTCATTACAATTGGAAGAGGGTTCTTTTCCCAATCTGTGCTGAGTGGCTGTTCAAAACCCTTAAAACTGCTTTTTAAAAATGTCTTTTGAATGATGATTGAGCACTTAAAGGGAACCCTGACTAGTTGTAACATTAGACATTATTTGAAAACCTTTTTTTTTAAATTATAAAAACAAGACTGTAAAAATACTGTGGGTTTTTTAATTTTTAGAAATTAAAAAAAAATTTCTCAAGCAGACTTTGCCAAGCATACATGATGATGGTTATTATTAGGTTCTCTGGTGCGAGGCTGGGAGCAAGCTTTATCCAGCTTGAACGTTAATATAAACCAATGTTTGACATTCAACCCTTTTAAATGAAACCAAAGCACAATGAGAGAGAGAAGAATGTAGAAATGATTCATTTTGCAACTGAATTAGTTACTGAGTTAGCTATTAATTTATTTAGCTCATATCTATAAAAACAGAAAACCGTGTGTCAAAGGTAATGGAATCAAATCTAGCCTTCAAAACTGTATAAGTGGAGTTCCACATGGTTCTATCTTAGGTCCATTGTTTTTCTGTTTATACATTAAGGACTTAACGGACAGTTGTAAATATGTTTGAAGATGATGAAATATATATATATATGATTGTGTCATTTGTTTTTTTGTTCGAATCATTTCTTAAATTATGTAAAGCACTTTGTATCACCTTGCTGCTGAAAAGTGCTATATAAACAAATTTGACCCTATAAATTTACTATGAAGTGACGTTATTAAGTAATCAGCATTTTTTTTTAAAGTAGGATTTATTTAAAGCTGATTTAAAAATCTAATTAACCAAGCATCCATCCATCCATCCATCCATTATCTGTACCCGTTTCTTCCTTTAAGGGTCACGGGGATTAACCAAGCAATACATAGCTTATCTTATTGTCTTTAAGCAAAGATTAGCCCACTGTTCGCCTCCAGGCAGAGATGGTAGCAACATCTATTAAACTTTACCCCAAATTTTCATCAAATAAGGTAAAAATGACACCAGGGGTACTAGTGACAGTGAACCATACCTTGATAACGTCATATTTATTGAAAGTAGAATTCCTTAAAGGAATACAAATAATGGTGTGATTTTTGAAATATTTTCCTAACAGACCAAAATTTTAAATTAACATCTTACCTTATGTGGCTGCAATAAATAGAAACCCATGTTTTCCTTTTCTACCTCACTACATGCAAGGCCATAAGGAATGTTCACATACAATGCAAGAATTAAAGTTAACAGTTATTTTGTCAGTCTTTTTACTACACTAACGGTTACTGAATATCTGACAAGTTTGGTTTTAATTTGGGTAATTCTGAAATGAATTGCCACCCAGTAGTTGTGTTAATCACTTCATAAGCTGTTTTGCAGCACAACTTAATGAGCTCCAGTTGTGCAGCACACAGCACACTGTCATGGCTAATAGCACTATGCCTTATTGATTGTTCATGTTCCTGGTGTTTGGAGACATCAAGCAACATGTTCAGTTGGAGGAATTAAGTCAGAGATTAAGCAGAATTGTGTGGGAGGTCGTCCTCTCTGGGGTCCAACCAGGTTTTCCCATCCACAGTTAATTATTGTCCCATATTTATGGTCGAGGCTAAAAGGTGATTTACCCAACACTGAGACAAATACAAACTTGTGTGTGTGTGTTTGTTGTGTTAGTAAAACATCACATTAACCAGGCCACAGATTTAAATGGAAGTTTCAGTAAATGTTCATTGGATGCCCTATAACTGATTACCTTTTGAAGTCAACTTAATTCAAGATGGCTGTTGCTGATTCAAGATGGCCAGCTATCAAAATTAGCCCACACAAACATGGCTACAACTCCAACGCAGTCAACATTACAGACAGTTACTGAGCTGAAATCTGGAGTGGGAGTACCTAGGAGTAATTTAAAACAAAACTCCAAGTGATACACATTGTGTCACATCTAAACCTAAAACTTTAGCATTAACTGTTGACATCAAGTTTGCTCAGGGCTCTCAAGTTTTGGCCTGAGCTTGGAGTGAGATTTCAAGCCGCTGAACACTGTTGCCAACTCGGTAAGAAAAGTAGCTTTTGGCCCTCCTAAGAGCTGCTAAATAACATCATCGTCCAATTTTCATATTTGGATTTTTGCCAACAATTGTGATCAGGACTGTATGGTACTTAATGTGGGAGAAAACTGTTTCTGGAGGTCCTCCCCCAGAAAATTTTGAATGAAGTAGATACCATTTCCTGCATTCTGGTGTAATAGGTGGAGATGGATCTTTTTAGGCAGTGAGCGGTTCATCCTAATGGGTCTGTCCAGCCAAAGAGAAAAACATTGAGCTGCACATTCGTTCGTTATCAAAAAGTGTGGGTGTGTGTGCATTTGTGCGTGTGCGTTTTAGCGTGAGAAATGCAAAATGTGGTTTGTGTACGTCCTGAATACGTGTGTCTCACGGTCAATGCGTGAGACTTGAGAGTCCTGAGTTTGCTTGTTTGGTAGTCATGTGACTTTGTGTGCGGACGATGTTTTAGTTGCTTTGTTGGTTTTAATCACAGTGAGTAGTTTAGTTGTGTTTAAACTTATTTATTTGGGAAAATGGCAATGGCATTCCACCAGGAGGACATCAAAACTTTGTACTACGATACTGTAACAATTACTCAAAATACAGCCATCATCCCCACAGGGAAGGAGTATTTTTTATAATTTTTCCCAAGCTAAGATGCTACCTAACTGGATTCAAGCGATGGGACAAGCTGAGTTTGACACAAACTTTAAACATCACGTCGTCCTGATGCATCTCAGTAATCCAGGTAAAAAATTAAAAAGGAAAAAATAAGTAGGTTTAAACATCACCATTAAACTTCTTTAAACGATTCAGAAGCAGTGGCTCGAGCAATTAAAATACACACACATGCACAGTAGATGCAGGAAGCTAAGCTAGCAGACGTTAGTAAAACACCAATTTTACTGAGAATTCCGCTCGCTTTCCAATTCTAACGAAGACCTCGACCCTCCAGCCAACCTTTCAACTGAACTTTCATGTATTTCCTGAGGTCAGGTGTGTCAAAATTTGCTCTAGGAAGGCCTTTTTTTTGTTACAGTATTAACAGTGGTCTGCATGACGTGATGAATGGAAAGCTAAAAGTAGCAAATTTGTAGGCAAAAACTCAAATAAGCAAAATAGTAAGTAAAAACTGAAAATAGCAAACCATAGCTATGTAAATGCTAAAACTAACAAAACCGTTAAAAGCCAAAGTTAGCCATACTGTAGCTAAGCTAAAAGTAGAATAAAAACAGCAAGAATAAAGAGTTCAGGGGACAATGTTTTTGAAGGAATTAAAAAAATCTCAATGTATTTCTAAAGGGGAGAACAAAGTTACACAATTTAAAAAAATGTATTCCTAATCGAGCTGAACATGTTTACATATGAAAACAGCAAACTATTTAAGTACAGTATTTACATATTAAAATGCAATCAAAAATTTAAACTGTATGTAAGAGTAAACTGGAAAACAATCATGAGTGCTGACTCAGCAATGTAGACTGTGAAATGTTAAGACAACCTTTACTAATTCCTGTAAGAACATGCTGTAAGAAAGTGCAAAAAAAAGTTTGCGTTTTATCATAATCTAAAAAGTAACGGCAGCGCCTTGAGGTGCCATTAAAATCCTAGATGATGTGTTAATCTGAGTGGGCTCGGATTAACGTGAGGCTTGTCCACATTGAGATGCAAAGCTGCAAAAACGGGAAAAAAAATGCCTATTTGCTCTTGTGGATGACGCAGAAACTTTGCTGTTTGATACCGGATTATTACCAACAATACAGAGATTTATTCACTTGTGTAAAGCTCAGGGTGTCTCTTCTTGCCCTGCCCGTCTTCTTCCTGCTCTCTTTATTGGTTTCAGCATTTGATTAATTCCTGCACGGTGCTCAGGATGAAGGTAGGAGGTGTTCTAATGATCATTTTTTTAAGTCAATCTTTGCCTTGAGGGCTTTGATCTTTGGGGTGTTGTGCAAAAAAAAAAAAAGAAAAGAAAGAAAAAAGGGTCCTCATTTGAATTGCAAGGAAAAGCTGTCAAAGCGTTGAAATAAACATCTCTCTGACAGCAAATGAAATGTCATTCAGATGCAACCCTGTGGACTAATAAAACACTCAGAGACGGTGCTCGCTTTGGTAAAAGCTTTTAAAGGAGGGACACCATCTCGTCTGTTTAGCCGCGTGCGCAACCTAATTGAATTTGTCCAAGAAAACAATAGATGAAAGCTTTGTCGGAGACATCTCCTATCTGTGAGTGTTGGCTGTGTCTCCTTTTACTCACAGTGTGTGTGTGTGTGTGTGTGTGTGTGTGTGTGTAAGAGCGAGCATCCATATCAATCCATCCAATCTGCTAGCATCTTGAGAAGTGCTGCGGTAGCTCAATTAGCAAAGCAGCCAGCTTTTCCTTTCTTCTCGCTTCCATTTGTCTGCCTCTCTCTTCGTTTTGTTTTTGAAAGGCATTAATGTTTTTGCCTTTTTCTGTGTGTCTGCCAGCAAAATCCCTCATAACCTAGTAGATTAATTTTATTAAAACTCTCAGTAAGTATTGGATGTACATCCTACAAATAATTAACTGTTGGAGATGACTGCATTCAAGATGGCGGCCATAGCATAAACTCAAAACTGGCTACAACGCAGTCTGTTTTGCAAATAAAGGTAAACTTTGGTGAGGTAGAAGCTGAGTATCATCCCCAAAAGATGCTTTTGAGTGCTTGCAAGAGATGCATCTTGAATCTTCTGTGGTAGCCATGTGGAGCTGCCTAAACACTTGCTGGTACAAAGCACTGCCTATTTGTACAAAGCTCCTCCCTGGAACTCAGTCTGCAGCCGAGCTACCGCCCCACACAGCTCCACCAGACTAACAAACCGTAGCTTAAAAATGGTGGATGTTCATGATTTCATTCCAAACATAGCTTTATAATGAGCTATATTTCTAGTTTCTTCACAAAAAGTAGCTTAATATTGACGTATATGTATGAGAAGATGACAGGGAGATATATTACCAAGCTGAAACATCTGTACTTGCTTCGGTTCTTCAAAAAAACTAAACTTTCCTACTTTCCAGGTCCGATGTGAGATCATTCAAGTAAGGTTCAACTGTATCCTGAGTTGTCAGTTTCCAAAACTAATATTATATAATGTTGTTTTTTTCCCCCCCACAACTAAATACAACACTCCAATGAAAGGTTGTGAATAGCATGAAGCATTGTTGTGAAGACGTGCTGAAGTGGGAGTGTCTGAAATGGTAGGCCAATTTCAAGGCGTTTATATTTATTTTTGATATATACAGCCTTTTAATAACTCAAGGTAACAGTTACTGGATTGTGGTATAGAACTGAACTTTAAAAGAAATCCCTGATGTGAAAGGTGGTAGGTAATTTGCATTCCCTACAGAAATGCAAGGTCATTAATTAAATAAAAGAAACGTTAATGCATTAATTTTCCTTCACTTGCTCCCTTTTTCCTCACATACAGAGCACACTCAGACATACTGGCACACACAAAGGCTTAGAGCACCACAAAGTACCACCTAACCTTTTGGCCTGATCCGTGCACACTGCTGCCTGCTCAGACTCAGTGGCTTGTGAAGGTGAAAGCCAGAGGAGCCAATTAGAGCCCACAAAGCCACCCAGGACCCATTTCTTTCTTCCCCTTGTCATCCATTTATTTTCAGCTTCCCAACTCAGCATCCAAACTTTCATGAGAACCTCTTTAATAATACATTTTGTCAGAAATATTTGAACATTAAAACCCCACATCGTCCATCTGATCAGCTGTGGTGTTTATTGGCTAAAGGTCCAACTAGCTTGACAACCTCTTGACCCTGCAACACGGGAAGCTTGGAGTTTCTATAAGTAGTGCCTAATCGGTTCTTTGGAGATCATTTTGAGGTGTGATTAAAGTCATAGCTTCTTTTACTGGAAGAACTTAGGTGGAAGTTTGGAGACCTGGGCCTGATTTCCGATGTCTTGATGCTTGACTTTCCAAAGTCTCAGTTCATTGTAGTGTTGTTTGTCATGTTACTTTACAGTACACTGAAGGAAGTATTTCCACAAAGAGGAAGGTTTAGCGCAGGGGTGTCAAACTCATTTTCACTGAGGACCCCATAAGCATTATGGTGGCCCTCAAAGGGCCAGTTGTAATTTATTTCAATGTTTCAAGTTTAATTTTGACTAAAAAAGAAAAGTTATGTTCCTCACCTCATTGCTAATGCTGAGCACTGCTAACAAGGAATAACTGAGCTCTACGTGGTATTTCCTGCATAGAAACAGAGTTTTATTAGGTCTACTTATAAAAACACTGAAAAGTGAAATAAATAATACAAAAACACTACAATTTTTTTACATTGGCTACTGGCTTGTTTATAACCCTGTGCACCTCCACCTAGTGATGGGATGCCATGGTTTTGTAGGTGAAATAATTGACATGCATTATGGGAAATGTAGTTTATGGTCAATGCTGGCTTAAAAGCAGCATATGCATATTTTAAAATGCATGTCAAACTCTCAAAAACATCTTGTCGCCCGTGACAGCTTCAAAGATGTATTACTGTCTTTAAATAAGCGTATACATAGTGCTTTACAGTGTTTATCAGAGGACAGATTAAAATGTGTTTTCTTTGCAGGAAATACCATGTAGAGCTCAGTTATTGTTTATTGGTGGTGGTCAGATGAGGAACAACATTAAACATGAAACGTCAAACTTTATTACAACCATAATGCTCATGTGGCCCTTGGTGAAAATGAGTTTGACACCCCTGGTTTAAGCCATTAATACATATTTGAAGCACGTGTGGGCCACATAAAATGTATTTGCGGGCCACGTTTGGCCTGCGGGCCTTGAGTCAGGCTCTGCCCGGTGACATCATTGCATCTCCAGATGATGTCATCTAAGCGAGGGGACATGGTCACCTATTCGTACACCCCTGCTTTGTCACTCATTTGTCCCCTCTTTGCCTTCCGTCAGCCACATCTGTTTCCACTCAGCTTAATCTGCCTCTGCCTCTCCTCTCTCATGCTCTTCGTTTTACTCATTCCCCCCCCCCAAGTCTTTCAGCAGTTGTAAAGCAGCGAAAGGGAGGTGGTGGTGGGGGTTGATGGTTTAGCATGGCCACATCGCAGCCTTTTTGCTAGATTAATTTGTGGGAGCACCAGGCTGCACTGTGCTGCTTACTGTACGCAGTGAAAGTCACTCAGGGATTAACGGCAGGCAGGAAGGCAGTGGCCCCCACCGTCTTGCTGCCTCGGCAGAAAAAGCCCCCCCACCCCACACAAACACTCATACTTCCACCTCCCCCTTTTTTCCCCTCTGCCTCGTTTCCAAAGCTAAACTCCAGCCCTTTTTCCTCTCCCAGTCAAATTCCTCTTTTCTATCCCTCATACCTCCTTCCAGACCTCCCTCTTTCTTTCTCTCCATCTCATCACCCCCCCTCTAGTTAATTACTGTAATGGGCTGGCTGTCCTTGGGGGTGGTGGTGGTGGGGAGTTGGAGGGCAGGAGATGCTGAACGGTTGCTTCCCACCTACAGCACGCTGAAAAGCACATGATTTAAAAGTCTTGGATGCGTGGCCGTATGTGCTGCGAGCGGGCCCACCTCACACGCATTCATTCATAAAGATGCACCAGCCACTGCTGCAGGTAGTAAAAACAAAACGATTTCACAGGAGCTCACGTTTTACCTTAACTGTAAGTCCTGCTTTATGTTGCAACACCTGTGGTTACCATGGTGACAGATACTGTGGGTAAAAAAGATGCTGCAAACACTATCTGACACAAATGAATAACAAAATGGACATGCTGAACTGACAACTTTGTTGTGAAAAAGTTACTATAAGAAAATTTATAGAAACCATTGCAAACCTTTAAAACTACTAAACTATATGCTGAACTTTAGTTTGCAGAAATGGGGGATCTTTGTGATTGTGAATAATTAATATCTTATCTGTTGTAGATAGGATTTTTGAGAAATAATTTAATAATAATAATTTAATTTTGACAGAGTGAAGAGCAGTGGTGGTCACAGCTAACTAAAAAGTTAGCTTCACTAACCATTAATCTGCGAAACAATAATTTTAGTTCCGCTAATGCTAAACCGCTGAACAGACAAAACAACAGTAGCGGAAGCTAACCCCTAAGACGACTATCACCCAGTCTTCATAATTTTAAAGTTGAAGAATGGTGAGACTGACACAAACCTGACATGTGTCAAGTTGTATGAATTGTTCATAAAATTACAGATTTTCACCCATTTTGCATAGGGCAGTTGCACGGATATTTTCAAATCTTTCAGATTTTTTTTCAAAGCCTCAGCTTCAAATTTACTTTACATCTCAGAGCCCATTTATACATCTATGCTCTTAGTTTAAAGTTTAGCTGCTAAAGATGCTACATGCTACACACAGTGCCTGACTCATCCAGCACTGCTTGTAAGAGAAAATAGTTTTTATTTAATTAGAGAAAAATAGTATAAAAAAGTTTAACACTTGCAAATTTTTTAGTGAACATAAAATTAGCAGAACCTCAATTAACAGTAGTTAATCTTTCCATAGGGTGACCAGACGTCCCCGATTTCCGGAGAAAGTCCCCGTGTTGGATAACTTGTCCCCGGCTAAAACTGTCCCTGGAAATGTCCGCCATTTGAGCTTTTTATAAAGGAAGGGGGAAAATTCCTTGTAGACTGTTATTACAGCAGTCGAGTCCAAGCGCGAGTGTGAGCTTGTTGCGCAACAGCTGTTACGGCACAGACATCATATAGTAGACTCCCTATAAACTGAAGCTACCGCTTATGTTTCAGTGTGATCGCCATCTTGGATGGGTCCCACTTGCACGCCCAGTGCATTTTCTTGTACAGAGAAAGCTATTCGCCCATCTAAAATAATCACAACCTTACTTGTAAAAAGTTAATCACATTGCACCAGTTAATGCAAAAAGTATTGACATATTTGCTATTTCTGGTGCTGCCTAGAGTAAGGAAACCCATCCAATATGGTTGCGATGCAACATGCACTTCAGCCTGTCATGTGGTATTTAGCATTTTATATGATATCTATGTGTTACGGTAGCCGTTCACTCTGCAGTTAACAGAGTAGCAGAAAAGCACGCTGCGTTTTAAAGGAACAAGGAGAAGAAGCTGTAAAACACGAGCTCTTCTGGTCACCACCAACAGGGAGCTGTTCTGTCATGTGTGTGAATCAGTGTATTCTGGTAGGACCAAGCTGGTTCTTGTCCACATTTTTAATAAAATTTTGACCCCAGTTTATCATCCAGTGGCACCCCAAGGGTTGGCCAACTATACCTGAAAATTGCTGGCCAATTAACTGACCCCACAAGGAAGACCACCCCCTCCCATTTATAAAAAATATTACAGACCATGACAATATCACACAGACCATGCATTCATCTTCTTTATTTATTGGGTTTTATGTTTATGATTTGATTAAATACAGAATTAATGAGTAATTAAATAAATCCTGTAATTTAAAGAAGTATACAGTATTGTTATTGCTGCTCACATTTTCAAAGTTGTTCCTTGTAAAAAATTTAGTTTTTTAGAGAAAAGGAAAAATAGCTCATGGGGGTTGCAGTAATTTTTAGTTCATCCAGTTCCCTTTCTATAACTTAATGAATGAATCCATTTCATTTGATTGATAATTTATATCAAGAGTTTATTTATGTCAGTAAAAATATGTTTACCAACCAGTTAAATTAAACCAGAATACAGGAAATGCCATGATCCACTTCATTCATAATTTTCTTATCTAAAAATGACCAACTTCTAAAGGACATCTAAGACAAAGTTTCTTATTTAAATAGTAAAATCTCAGTATGTTTCAGTTTGTTTTAATCTAATGTTTTTGGAGGGGATTGGGATTACATTATGTCTATGTCTACATTAACACTAATGTAAGAATATACATGTTCACATTCCAACACTCACATTAGTTTACCCACACGCACAAGTTATCACCCACACACACAATTATTGTACTTGATTACTACTACTATTAGCTATTTTGTTTTAGTACTCTTAGGAAATACTAACAACAATGTAGAGACAAATTCTGCTGCTTATGAATGTATATGTGAGAAATTGTGAAACGATAACTGTCCCTGTTTCTTCATATCATCTTCATAACATTTAGCTTTTTTTTTTGTCTCCGAGCTGGAAATGTCTCCAGTAGTGTTGTAGTCAAGACCACCTAAGCCGAGACCAAGTCAAGACCAAGACCACAGTGTCTCGAGACCGAGACAAG
>JARVJO010000001.1:12403757-12419843 GCA_031762555.1 Cynodonichthys magdalenae
GCAAAAGGGGGTCCAACCCGTTACTAGCATGGTGTACCTAATAAAGTGGCCAGTGAGTGTATATATATATATATATAGACTAAGGTGTTTTGAAAAGGACATGAGTGTGAGGGTCTTTGATGTTTATGTTTTTTTATTCAGTGTATAATTCAAGAATTGCAGACTTGCTAAAACAGTGTTGATCTTATGAAAGGAAACAATAAAATGGAGATCAGTTCTACCTGTTTCTTCAGTTTACTTTGAAAAATCTACTGCACTGTCAGAGATTTTGTAAACATAATTGGTATGAGTTTCACAAAATGCAATTGAAGCAAAGCCACAAGGATTTGCCTATAAGTGGTAAAAAAAAGAAGGTAAGATCCAAAATATATGAAAAAGTCAAGAAATGATAGGATAAAAAAAAAAGTTTGAGCAATGATGTGAAATTGGAGTTGGAACGGCAAATAAAGCAACATTTTACATTTTCTGACAACATTACCGTTCTGGGTGCTGACTTCCAGACTGATATCAAATTTGTTCCCGAGTGGTGAAATGCCTTCATGATCCACTAGCTCCCCTCAAATTGAATCTGGTCTGCTCCTTCCTCTGCTGATAATAAGTGAGGGGTGGGGGTTGTCTCAGGTTTTAAAATATAGCAATATAAACGTGCACATCTACAGCAGTGACACACTTTCCTCTGCAACAAAACCTGCTTCATGAATTATTCAATTCTGGGTACATTTCCTCCCACTGATTTTATGTATTAATCAGGGTTGAAGAGAGTTTAAAAATTAGTACTAAACAACCAAAGGTTGATGAACAGATAAATATTAGGTGCCAAGTGTAAAATAAAATGTTAAAAAAATTTTACCAACACATTTTCATTATTCAGTTCACTTTCTGAGTGTAAGATCCTATTTTTAAAGAATCCATTAACATTTTATTGTTTTGCTTATTATTACATTTTGCTTATTTTTTACTAAATGTTCAGATGTTTAAATGCTCTAAATATCTCAATGTAAATGTTGAAGTTTAAATTTTTGTATTTCAGAATGGATCACAGCTTTTGCTGTTTAATATGACATCGTCCTGAGACAAAAGCAGCTGCTAACACTGCTAATGCTGCTAATACTTCCCTACAAGACATCAAACTTGCAGTTGGAGCCGGTGTCCAAGCTGCACTTCAAACTGTCAGACCACAGGGACCATCCATATTGTTTTCAATTATCACCATTTGGATCTAGATTTTACATGCCATCTTCAGCAGCATTAGCAACATTAGCGGTTGCTTTTGTCTCAGGATGATGATGTCACTAGAGCCACACACCATTGACAAAGGCTGTGTTCCATTCCAAATAACTAAAATGTAATCTTCAATATTTAGCCACATTTAGGATTTAACTTTACATTTTGATTTACACATTTAGATTTTGAATTTACCATATAAACATTTAAAATTTGAATTGAACATTTAGAAAAAAATAGCAAAAGGTAGGAACAGTGAGCTAAATGACAAGATGTTAATGGAATAACAAGAATTTTACACTCAGTCAGCTAAATAAGAAAAATGTGTGACATTTTTTGAAACATTTTATTTTACACTGTGCACCCCATAGATATCAATGTTCAGATGTGTTAACAAGTGTTTTAGTATCAGACTGGTTCCAGCTCAGACCAAAAAAAAAAAGACCTCAAGCTGTCTTTCTGTGCAGTCCAGTTTGTCAGATTCTGAGGAATTCCAAAGCTGCTGCCTCATCTGTGCACACTCCTGTTGTATCTTGTTTGCTGTACAGTACTGCTGTGGGTGATCATGTGGAACCCAGAACTCAAGTGCTGGCCATGTTGTGTGTGCTGTCATCTCAGATGTGCACAGAACATTGAGGAGTCACAGATCACTACCCCTCAGGGAGATGGAGTTTGTGCACTTTAGAGAGTGAGGAGAGTGTTGGTTTGGTGTGTGTGTGTGATAGAGAAAGAAACAGAGAAAAGAAGGGGCTGGTTGTTATTTTACAACTCACGTACTCTGACTACTACATCCTTCAGTCATGCTGTCACCAGCCTCACTCGGCACGATTACCTGACCGAGTCAAGCCTCATGAGAACTTTACCTGACCAGACAGAGTCACATGAACACATTATTTGACCAATTAAAGCCTGTAATAGGGAAGATGGCAATATGTTCGGATATTATTGATTTTGTGGTGCACATCTTGAGCTTTGTGCTTCTTGCACCCCCCATTGTTCAAATTTGGATATTTTCAGTATGAAGTATTAGACCCACAACTTTATCTCTGAAAGCACATTGAAATAAAATAAGATTTAGAGCTTGTTCATACTACTGCTGCTTTTTGGACATTTTATTTTCGCAAAGCATTTTTGTTGTTGCATTTGACATTATTAGAAATGTTTACACACTAACAGTAATGAACACAGCTAACCAAAAATTTAGGTTCACTAACCACGAACAAGATGCTAGATGAGAATCTTAGCTCCACTAACTCTACTCCACTAAATGGGTTACAAATTTGTGGAAGGCAACCTTAACCGCTAAGACGACTGTCACTCAGTCAACTTTGTCTCCTTCCAGTTAAAGACTGGTGGGACTGACACAAACCTGTACTTAGTTTTCCATTGGTTTAATTTGAAGGTGGGTCAGATCATCTTTGTCAAATTGACCAGTCCAAAACAGAGTTATAACTTTTTCTGCCATATTTTATATGTAGTCAAATGTTGTATTTGTTATTCAAATAGCATTAAAGGATTGTTTTTCTTTGTGACACTTAGTTTAAAGATTAGCTGCTAAAGATGCTACATGCTACACACATGTTTCCTGTTACATACAGTACTGCTTGTAAGAGGGGAAACTTTTTTATTTACTTTGGGATAAATTGCATAAAAATAGAAGTTTTACACTTGTAAAATTTTTAGTGGACTTAAAATTAGTGGAAACCTAATTTAGTAGAAGCTAATTGGTTTGCTAATGGCTATTTATAAAGTTGTCAAAAAAAATCAGCTAAATGAGAAGCTAGTTTTGCTATTGGTTGAAATATTCCTACCTCTTCACCCTAATGCAGCTTAGCGTAACACAACAAGGTATAACATTGCAGAGCACTGCACAGTATAAAACAGTTTAGCTTTACTTCATGACATGACCTAACACAACAATTCACATGAAAACCCAGCTTATGACATCACAGCATAGCATAAAATAGCTGACAATAACATAGTTTTGCATATTATAGCATAGCATAAATGAAGCATTTTTTTTTAGTTTTCTGCCTTAAATTAACAAAAACGAATAGACAAAAACATATTTTCTGTTCAAATCTGGGTACAAAACAATCAAATGTCAATGTTCAAATGGCAAAATTTTTAAAAATATATACAAAACGACAAAATAAAAATAATGTGAGCTGAATGAACTATTGCACACACATTTTAACCAGTTACAGTGGTTCTTTAGAAACAAATAAAATGGTATTTTCCACCTACAGTTGTCCCCTCCCCACCACCTCTACAACTCTACCCCTAAAATTGAAACTTTGCAACTAACTAGCTTGGCACCGCTGCAGTTCGTAAAATCTTAAGCCATAAAACTTTTTGTTGTTGATTCTCAATGCAGTAAAACAAATTTTCAATTAAATTTTTAGCTCATAAAAATTAAGTCAAGGTATGCTTATGCTTTAGCATAGCTAAGTATCAGGTTTATTTCTGATGAGATCAAATTGAGGTGACAAAGGTGTTACTTTGTTGACATCCTGGAACTTTTGCTTGTGAAGTTTTAGACAGTAGCTGTCTGAATTTTGGGACATCTTCCATTAGGGTTCCAGTCAGTCTACCTGACGTGTTGCTGTGCTTTAAAACTCAGTTGCTGTCAGACAAGTTGAAGCCTACTGAGCTGCTAGCTGACAGCAAGAGTTTATTCCCCTTTACCAAGTGAGCGTACAACTATCACCCATAATGACCATCTTCTTTATACCAAGTTAACCTTCTTTAGCCAGCCATAAAAAGCTCTAACCACTGAAAGAGTACACATCCAACTTATGTCATGTGGAGGTGGAGAGTTCCAGAAAATCTGTTCCCGTTTTTTCGCCATAGATTTGCAATAGTTCTGGTGTCTATAAGCTGCAGATTTGAGTTGAGCTGCAGTTTCAGTTTGGAGTTGAGAAAAACATATATCCAAATAAATATATAAATAAAGATAAAACAACACACCAGCTGTGAAAAGAGAACTATGGAGACTATTCTAGAGTTGCTATATCCAATTACACAAACATTTTCTATATGGCTTTATTGTCAACAAAATTTCGTTTAACAGATATTTATGCTTCTGGTTAAGGTCTTGTTTAGATGAAAATTACATTATACTGTATTCATCTACCTTTCTGCTAATGAAGTTTGTGATTCAACAAGTTGTTAAGACATTGAGAGAAAATTGAACTTTTCCACTTTACTGAACAAAATGATTTCTTGCTTTTCCTTGGAATTGCACAGAATGAAGTTTGTGTGCACATCAGCATGCACAGCTTACTAACCCGGGGCAATGCATTTTCTTTGACTTCTGTTTTCATTTACACCCCTGGCGCTAAGGTAGGCTTTGTAGCAACAGTCTGTGTTCCGTCTGTATGGTACCTAGATGTTAGCAGTTGGTCTTTGGGGCCCTGTGATGTGCACTGGGGCATTTCACTGTTGTGAAGCAGCTCTTGTAAGTCTGAGGCCCTAGTGTTCAACTGGAAAAATGTGGAATGCTTCTCTTTGTGCTGGGATGAGACTTTGGAGTTATGTTCATAAGTAATGGGAGGATGGAGTGGATTACCTTATCCACAGTAATGACGGTGTTGCTCTGATCTGTTGTGATAAAGAATGGAGGTTTTTTGGTCACATCCCACTTAAAGGAGACCCTAGGAAACACCAAGTTGGTGGAGGAATTATATATCCTTGGAATTAAATGAGACCCCTTAGAATGAGCTAAACGTTTTTTGTTTTTTTTTTTACTCTTGGACTTGTTGGTTCAATGAGTCAAGCTTGGATAAGAGAAGTAGATGTACGTACAGGTGTTTGGTTGAATTAATGATGTGGAGTCCTAAATATGGCTTTTAATGGGTGCCAACAATTACTATCAAACTGATGTATGTGGAGGTTTGGACACCTCACTCTTTCTCCCGTTCTTTAAGCCATCAGTTTCTCTTTTTTTTGGGCCCCACTTCTTTTTCTCTGTAAAATACCATGAAATGTTAATCATTGACAACTTTACTTGAAAGTAAAGTTAAAAATTTGCAAAAAATAGACACACTTGACTGCTAAGTCAGCTTTTAGGTCATTGACTACTGCCATTGGTATTAAACATAAGACAATCCATACAATACCCAAACTGATGTAGGGGTGTCCAGATACTAGTTTTACCAGTACTTCAGTTTGGGTAGTCGCTAATACTGAGTACTTACTGAAACAAAACTTAAACATTACACACTGACTTAAAAAACATCATTCCTTTATATAGAACAAAGTGACTTTCCTTACTTACTGTTGCAAAAGTTTTGAATAAATAAGATTTTATTTTAACTTATAAAGATCTCATAAGCATGGAATTAACAAACTTTTCCCTTGAAATGTAAATTGTAATACATTCAATTGAGTATCAATACAAACATCTATACTGGTATTTGTATCGGTTCCGAGTATCAGGACATTTTAAATGAGTACTTGTAAAAATGCTGGTATCAGGCCCCTAAACTGATGAAAAAAAATCTAGGCTGTCTCCAACTGTCCGGTAGTGTGTCATGCACACAAACAGACACACACATTGACAATAGAAACAGGGTAGGGATGGGTTTTTACATCGCTGCGAACACAAGATATGACTAATCACTTTTATACGCCAGCAGTCTATTCCAGGCCAAGGGAGCCTATCGCCGCATAATCGGGGAAAACGGAGCTAGCAAAGGAGACTCCTGTCACCAGATATTCGGGTGGAACCTAATATTTGCATAACTGTATGTCAGATAAGGGGGGAACCATTATAGCGTGACACAGACATAACCCGTGGGCATGTAAACGGCAAGGCATTAAGGGGGCCGATTGGGGAGGATGTGTGTGCGTGCGTGTGTGGTGATTCCATTAAAGATGGAGAGCAGATGCAGAGGATTGAGAAGTTGCCTGGGAAAGTGTGTCAGAGCTTTCATGCAGAAACTCGGCAAGAATTGATCTGGTTTTACATACAAAGAATAATGAGCAGTTTATGACATCAGTTCTGCTTCATGTGGTGGAAAACGCCCAGAAAAGACAGTCTGGTTTGCATACGGTTGATAGCATTGCATTGAAAACTTTGCAAGCCTTATAAACATAATCCTCTTAACCCGACGGAGTTGCGTTTCTTGAGTGTTTTACTCTGAAAGGCTGATCTGTGCTTTAAACCCCTATATGCTTTAATTTAGAGAATAAGAGGAAAAAAGCTCTTCAGCGACTGACTTTTAGGTTTCTGCCACAGCAAATGAGAGACGCAGAGAATTATCAACACAAGCAGCTTTCAGCGTGTCACCTCCTCTCTCAGTATGCAAGTGCATGATTCTGTCTAGACAATGGTCGACAGGCAGCTGCCTCCGAGTCTGTGCACACACATATGACTCTCGCCACAAACGTATTCCGTCCCTTTTCATCTCAAGCGGTTGCCGCGCAGGACCAAAACTAATAGACGCGTGTGTTTGGCGTATCAATCAGGTGGGATGAACAGGAAATCAATGCAAGTAGGCGAACATTTAAAGGAATCTGACACATATAATCTAAACTGGGTGGATTTCCCTTTCATGGCCACAAAGATGTCTCAGGGAGATGGCCATGCAATGAGACAATTTTAGCAGCCACGAAAATAGTCATTCTTGACATTCCTTTTTCTAATTCTGGTCTTTTTCAGTGTACTTCAGCTCATATGCCAGAGCAAATGGATACCATTTTATAAGGAGATTAGCGAGATTGAGTGACAACCCAAAATATTGTAATGTATAGTACAGGGTGAGTCAAAAGCCTCAGGACACTTTAATTTCAGAAACAAAAAGGAAAATAAAATATCTGAATAACCCAGTAAGTAATGGGTGAGGGGGTCCATCTTTTATGTCCGGAGCATGGCCGCCATCCTGAAAGTTGACATATTGGATTAAAGGCATTTTTTTTCCAACCGGAAGGTGGTCTTTTAGCATATTAAAGAGGACTAGATTTGTCTCCCAAATCGATTGCAACAATCAGATTTGCAATATTTCTTTTGAACCGCAAGAGCAATTGCAAATCTGATTGCAGCAACTGATTTCTGAGGCAATTCTGGTCTTCTCTGATATGCTAAATGACCACCATTCTACAGGAAAATTTGACTCAAAACCAATATGGCGGCTTTCTAGATTAAGGCCATGTGCTGGACATGGCCTAAAAGACTGCATCCCTCAACCATTAGTTGATAGGGTATTCAGTTATTTCATCTATCCTTGGTTCTGAAATAAAAGGCTGTCCTGAGTTTTTTGATTCATTCTGTGTATCATGTCTCATATATGATATAAACATCATATATCTTGATAAGACCTTAATTTATCTTGATAAAATTTCAAAATATTGAAATCTACGTATATCATGTATATATTGTAAATATATGTAACTATTTTAATGTACATAAAAATAATGTGATTTAAACGCAGATTCTTTCTCAACTTTCTCTCTTTCTTTTTTTACCTTTTCATCTGTTTGCTTCCGCTCATCCCAAATGAATGCTCAACACAGCTTCTTCTTTTACAGGCTCCAAAACATGGCGTTTGAGACCCATCAACACAAAGGCAGAAAGTAAACAATAATTAATGAGACAAAACTTTTTCTGTTGTGTTGACAACAAAGCAAAGGGGATGAAAGGGAAGAGGGGAAACATCTGGAAAGTCGGATGAGGGCCTTTCAACTGGGACAGGAGATGAAACTCCTCCTGCCCTCCAGGCAAATTAACAAACGCTTTAAAAAATAAGTCGCAGACAATACATTTTTTATTGGGAGAGGGGGCACTTTTTCAATGGGACACCCCCCCTGCCTCCCCTTTACCGCTCTGACAGTTTTACTCACTAAACAAAGAGAATTTGTGAGCAGTACTTTAGAGCGATCCGGGTTTATATTTAGATACAGGATTGATCCATGGGCGCAGACAGTAATCAGATAATTAGGAAAGCAAATTAAAATAGACCGATACTCTCTGCTTGCTGGAAGCCATGTTTAAAATTTGCTTTTTTACCGCCTCTTTTCTTCCATTCCTTATTCTTCCTACTCTGTTAACTGCTCTCATGTCCCTCTGCACCCAGAGCTACATCAGCACAATCAATACCGAGGTACATTTTCACAGCACATCTTCACTCGGACGGATTAATGGATCAGTGTCTGTGTGGATTTTGTGTGTGTGTGTGTGTTGAAGAGTGTGGAAGCTAAAATGATGTGGTGTTTCGATTAGACCGTACATGTCCGTGCGGCTATGGCCCGTGGCATTATTTCCACCGTCTTCGGTCAAAGTCACGGGGTCAAATCTCGCAGATTCCCACCTTAGGCTGGACATAAAGATTTTCTGTATGGCGTACTCCCGTTTCCAGCTCCAGGCCCAGGGAAGCAGACCCAAAATGCTCTGTTGGTTTCCATCTTAGAACCGACGTGGTGATTTTCTGCAGCTGTTTCTTTTAATGCCAACCACCTCTGTTATAACCTGTTATTGTTATCATTATTATTATTCACTGATTCGTCTTTAAATTGCTTCCATTTACCTCAAGTGTTTGCTCCTTTTTTTATTCCAGTTTGTAGTTTTGTTAGATTGAAATACCAGTGTAAGACAACTTTTATTAATGCTATTTCACATTTCTTTTAGGTAACTTTCATGTACTTTTCATGCACTTGAACTTTATTTTCCTCAGTAAACAAACAATAAAACCGTTATTAGAAACAAGTAAAGAAAACAACCTGAACGTACAAAAATCAGTGAGCAACAAGATTCTGACCCAACTGCTAAATCAATCGTTGTCGTTTTATGATGTTACAAGACTCATAAAATTTTCATTGAATGTGTACACAGTCTGATTGGAACACAGTGACATCGAATGTCCTCGGCTGATTCAAAAACAGACACACAAACCAACACAAAAATTCCATGTAAACGAACAAAAGTGTGACAAATTAAGCAGACAGCTTGAGGAAATTGATGGACTGAAGACCGGTTTTAAATCTCATATTTGTGATGCCCCTGCTTTTTTCCTTTTATAGGTATACACTATGTAGTGACGTAACAACTTGCAGATCACATGATCGAATCACCATGTTGCTGGGCATGAACAGGAAAGAGGGCCATATCTACACATCTTCTGTGTGTCCTTTGAGAATGAGTAGTTTTTGGGCTATCAGGTCCCTGATAACCCAGAATGAGCTGAGTCCACAATCCCCACACCAAGTCTAGCCTGATCCCAGTGTAGGGTGGACTTTGCTAGGGATGCATGGTCTCCAATCCTGTTTGAGGTGTTCATGGACATGATTATGGTATATTTGTGGAGAGGAAGGGGTAGTTCTTGGCTTTTCACAGATACTCTGCTTGTGTTTTCAGCAGGAACCAGTTCACAGATCAGCTCATGGTTCTCAACCAAAAAAAGTGGAATGATTACTTGAGCTGAAGGTTAGCCTTTGTCCAAAAAGACGAGGCTGTTACTGGATGTCTGATTGAAAGGAGACAGACAAGAACTGGCTTGAGTAACTATTATACCTTTCTAGCTTAGGAAGTAATGTGATGGACTTACAACCTGTCCAGGGTTTACCCCGCCCCTCGAACAGTGACTACTGGATATGGGCACCAGTGATGCCCATGACCCTGAAAGGAAGTAGTAGGTTAAGATGATGGATGGATGGATGGATGGATGGATGGATAGCTTAGGAAGACCTCCAGATTTGTCCAGGAAGAGTTGGAGAACTGTTACCTCCATGACATTGAATAGATAGATGAAAACCCTTCTAATAAAAACTTCACTAAACGTAAAGTAAATGACTTATTTTATTCCAAGCATTGACTGCCAGCGTTAGGCACAGTACCATTCAGAGCAAGTTGTTGACACTCTTCGCAGATGCACTTTTTGTAATGCTACACAATACACTGAGTTTTTTCTTTTAATCGATTCATTTCTTTCAGTTGAGTGCAGCAGGAAAAAAAAAGTGCACGTCTTGAATAGAGCAAGAAAATTAAAGATAAACTCGGGGGGGAAAAAATAAAAAGCCCCCGTCTATAGAGCCTCTTCACTTTGCCTCCCCTTCCCTTCACATACTTTAAGCACACTGCGTGCATCATAAAAGTGTACTCTATTTACCGTTCCTATGTTGACATTTGAGAGTTGACCTTTGAAATCAAACGTTCGTGTAGGCAGGGACCAGGGATGGCATTAATGAGGGAATTTGGCGCACTGTGTCGATTTAAAAGTCCATTAACTTTGCAGAGCTCTCTGCATACCAACTCTGCCTCTGTGTTTTTCCCCTCAGCCTGCCGCAGCTAATTGCCACACTGGGTAGGGACGGCAATAAAAGTTCCCGTTTAGCCGTGCACACGGATTCATGGGTGCACCTCATGGTGGATGAGACAATATGAGCTTTTCTCTGAATAAATAAGATAAAAACAAGGGGGGAGGGTGCTCTGCATGCTGAGTAGAACTGTTAGAGACAGATGTTATTAGAAATATCTCTCTGTGCAATTTTCATGTTTTGTTTTTTAAAATCCCAACAAATCATCGGCAGAGACACATGACAGCAAAAAAAGGAGGAATATATCCACAAACAAAACTGATAGCAGGACCAGAAAAACACATTTATTTGCCATGGGAGAAATTAAATGTGTTTTTCTCTTATTTTTTGGCCTGAAGGATAGTATTAATAATTAGCATTAAACTCTATCTTTGAGATAGCAAAATAGAAATCTGACCGGACATATGCAAAGCAGTTAGCATTTACATTTAAAATATTTATCCCACTGCTGTTCAGAAACACTTCTTTTCTGCTTAACTTTCTGATGATTTCAGGAGTTTTTTGTCTCAATTTGATGACAAAATACTTGAGAAAAAAACATATAAGAATTAGGAATTATTGTATTAGGCAGAGAAGGTAATCCACATTTTTTTACTGTTAGGAACTGTGAAGCTCTGTTCAAAAAGATAACTAAAATATCTATTGTTCATAACTTTTCACAGAAACCCATTTCAAAGATTAAACTAATCACTTAAGTTAGTTATAATTATTCCGTAGTGTACTTTAATATGGGCTGCAGTATAAGGCTCCTGCATACTCCCTCTGAAGCCGAACAGTCGATGCGCGGTTACGTGATTTTTCAGCGTTCGTTTTTCGCACAAACCTTCATAGTGCCTGAGACACCCTGTGCCAAGCTCCTAGGAAACCCCTCCCACTGCGGTATACGTCACTACAGGGGGAGTTCCTCCTGCTGGAGTCTAAATGCGGTGAAAAACGTCTGTCTCGGTTAAAGCTCCACAGGTTTTTATCAGTTAGATTCCTCTGTGCACAATGCCTGTTTTATCTTCTTTCATGAGTTTTTGGCCGTTTTACTAACTTTATAAATCGCTGCTTCCTGCTACAACAGTCGGCTCTTGAAGCGAGTTGTTTTTTTGTTTTTTTTTTTTTTTTTTGAAGCGAACGGTTCAAGCAAAATGTAGCGTTTGAGCGCTTTCAACAAACTTCTGACCAATCACACAAGTTCTTATGTGGAGGGGATTAAAAAGTTCTGCCGGCGGGTTGTATCAAGAAGCTGCCGAAATGTTGATAATGCGAACAGAATGACGCAATTTTTTGTCATGAAACTGCGACAATCCGAAAAAAAAGGGGGTAAAGTAGTAAAAAGTAAATACATAATGCAAAATTTTATACAAGTCTTTACTACAAAGCTAAGCTTGGAAAGGGATCTGGGGGTTAACATTTTTGTTTGCATTCCCACACAAAAGTTTAATGTCTTGTATTAAATGTGTTTAATTAGCTTATTTTGTGATAGCCGGTTGTCAAAACAGGATGTGTCACCACTACTTAGAGAAACAGATGATTATGTGTAGCTGTGTAGAGTTAAATATCTACATATTAGATATAACTCCATGCATGGCTGTGATATGTTTACATCAAAGCTGAATTAAAGTAGTAACTCGCGTATAATGGTGCCCATGTGAATTTATTAAGAGAAAAATTTACCCATGCCCAAGGAATTCTGTAAAAATCTTTATAGCAGACTGTGTGATAATCAATAGTAAGAACAAATCAGGCTTCATACGTTTTCGAATAGTCTGCATGGTGGCGTAGTTGGCATTGAGCAAGAAGATTGCCAGATCAAATCACGGCCAGGGCCCTTTCTGGGTAGAATTTGTGTGTTCTCTCTGTGCATGTGTCAGTTTTCTCTGGGTACTTTGGTTTTCTTTGCACTGAATAAAAACATGACTGTTAGGATAATTGGTAACTCTAAATTGTCCCGCGGTGTGAGTGAGAGAGTGAATGGTTGTTTCTCATTTGTCCTGTCCAGGAAGTACCCTGCCCCTTGCACAGTGACTGCTGGACATGGACACCAGTGAAACCCAAGACTTGTGAAAGAAGAAACAGGTAAAGATAATGGATGAACTTTTCAACAAACACTATATATATTTATATATATATATATATATATATATATATAAAGACATTGTTACCATACAAAGAAAGTACCCTAGTCAAAAAAAGGCACCTTTGTCAAAGGAAGCCGTGTTTGATGTAACAATTTGTGGAAGGTACAGACTGGTCAATATCAGTTAAAATAAATCAAACTAATTGGCTGATTGATCAGTTGAACTTCCCCTAATCAGAGGTTCTCCGATGGAGACATTCTGCAAAAGGTTTCCTCATGCAGTATATACAGTATCCAGTGGTGGTCGGTGTCCGCGGTGATGAAATGACTGGCTCATCTTTTCCTCAAGTGTCTGTTGTTTACATGTGAGCCTTTGTGGTGAAGCTCATCTAAGACTTTTTTTTTCTTTTCTAGATCCTTCTGTCTTTGTGTGTTTGCCCCGAGGACTCCCCTTCATTTCTCCTTCACTGAGGGGAAGTCATGTGTACAGAACCAGACACAAACAACACAAAGGAGAGCAAATAAAGGTTTCCACTGCCGCGCACTCGGCTCCTCTACACGTCAAACCAAACTGCTGTGATGAAAGCCTGCAAACACTCTTCAATGAAAATATCACATGTAATGTTTCTAAGAATTTTGGCTGTTGACAGATAGCACTCTTGTCTGGCTTTGTTTTTACTCATGCGAAACATCCTGAGGGAGACTACAGTAGCAGTCTGCTGTGACAGACTCTCATAAACACCTGTATAATTTAAAGATTTCTTTGTCTGATGAAGACATTTCCCTGGAAGTCAGTATTGTAACTGACAGCAGCAAATTGCTCACAATAGGTGACTTCTACAACATATTCCGTCAAGGTTTTCGAAGGGGGCGGAGTATCGTTTTTCTTGTTCCCCATAAGCAGCAGATGTTTGCGAATCCACGTGGATTTTGCACCCTGCCCTATCAAACTGAATCAACCACTTTCTGAACTGTGTCGTGATACCCTGTTTGTGTTTGGAAGCTGATAGGATTCACAAGACATAATAGACCTGAAGGGGACCTTTTGAGGCAGGGAGGATGTGGGACATAAAGGAGACGGCTCACAAAAGGAGGACCGAGCTAATCAACACGAGGTTGTCAAGGGGGCTGAGGATGTTGCTTAGAATGCAATGACTGTGACTCCAAGCCAAGTCAGTGGCAGGGGGAAAATGGCTGTTTTTGGGGTCTTTCTTTTCCCTTCTAAATGAAGTTTGGTATGTTGAAGCCTCTGTCTTTTTTAGTCCAAATGTAAAACACTGAGAACGACTACAGTAAGAAGTTATGAGTCTTTTGCTTCGCATTTTATTTTTTTCTTTCCGAGCCCATCTGCTACCATGAGCATGTGTTTCTTTCACATGAATAAGCCTTTTGAACCAATGTGAGTAGTGAATAAACATTTCTGACAAAGTCCCTTTCACTGAAGCATTCAGCGTCACCCTTGTAACTGTTTGTCTTGCTTCTGTAAAAGAAAAGAAAAAAAAAAAGATTTGAAATAATGAATTGCTGCTCAGATTTCATTTCAGTGAGTTGCTGTAGAAGCTTGTAGAATGATTTCAAGACTGATGTGTATTTAGCCCACAGGAAAAGTTAAAGTTGCCTGAAATATTTGGTGAAAACCAAGGAGCAGATAGGCAGTTTTTATTTTGCTACCAGCTGCTGTTTGAGTTTGGAGCTTTTGGTTGAATCCAGAATCTCACTGAGCTGCAGCTATTGGCATACATGTCAAGTTGTATGGTTTGTTAGTAAATTACACAGATTTTCCCCCCATTTTGCAGGTATATGATGCAACATCAATCCACATATTTGATATGATGATGATGATATGGATCAATGTTTTTGTTTGCCTTGATGTAATTGAATCATTTAATCAATACATCGATGTGGATCGATGTCTTGTTACACCTCTACAATTTAACGTCACCACAGCAATAACCAAACTCTGTGTCACCTTACTATGTATTTGGTCCTTCCACTTCTTTTCCTCTGTTTCTCTGGTGACTGATGGGGGTGCAACAAACAGATAACAGGGCTTTCATATCAACTCGCTGTTTTATTGGGATGCAGACAGGTATCCAGATCTCTGACTTACTTGTCGGAGTTTGTCACTGTCACAGATTCACAGCATGATGACCGAGAGGAGGGCACCAAACGGAGAGATAAGAGGGACAAGAGGGATGGGAGTGGTAGATGAATACTTAGGAGAAAAACAAAGTAAGTCTAGTGGTGCTATGGCACTGTTCTGTGGGGGTCTAAGATAATCTAAGAGTGATGTGATGGGAGGTAAAAATAATTTTGAATGCCTTGTTTGAGCCAAGATGCAAGGTTTTACATGGTCCATCACAAATAGGGAAAACGAGTAAACACATACAGTCATACAAAAACACTGGTTTATTCATAAGAGCTGCATGAAGAGGAAAATCTGTCAACAAACACAAGAAACAAATTCTATAGTCTGTTTCGATGAAACTTTTCCTTGCTGTAAATGTGCCTGACCTTTGTTTTACACGTCCCCTACGCCAATGTCAGAACATTTATCAGCATGAATTTGCAAGTCCTGGCTGAAAATTGAGTCGTTTCAGTTGTGGAACCAGTCTCCCCGGAGATGCTCACGTTTGCAACGGTTTTAGATTAACAGGAGTGTCCAGCCACGAGTCCGGGGGGGGGGGGTCGACGTAAAAATCCTGTTTTTAACAGCTTCCCGATTTGAAACGTGTCGGCCACTTTGCCTGCTTTGATGATTGTGCAGCATCATGAGAAAAATCACAGCTCATGCAGAATTGCATTGTGGATGTAATGGCGGCTTTGTTCTTTGAGAAGGCACATTTAAAGGGGATTAGTTGTGCGCAGACAGGATCCCCCTCCCACAATCCTTTGATGCCTAATGAGGGGCAGGCGTTTGGATTCATCTGCCACTGTGTGGGCCAGATGAAAGCAGCGTTTCGGGGGGGGGAACTGCTGCCTTTCCTCCAGAGGGTCTCTCCTCTCTCCTCCACCCATCTTTTCCCATCTCGGCTGTGGATCCACCTTTCACTCTGAATGTTTAAACGACGCGCTGGTGTTTATCTGTTCCCAGGCTCCCCTCTCCTCATCGCTTTACCTCATCTTCTGAATCACAACCCCTCACTCAAACGTTGGGCCTGGTTTTCTTTGCTTGCTACCACAAGGCAGCCATTACTCTTTTTTTTTTTTTTCTTTTGCTCGTGTCTGTTAGCAGAATGTCTCATGAACCAGCAGACAGGTGAAAATAAAACTCTCAAAGAATAATCACAAACACGAACATCTTCAAGTGTTTCATTTTTAAAATCAACTTGATTCAAGAAGGCTGCCATAGCTAATCAACCTTAGCAATCACAAAAAAAACCAATGTAATGCTACTAATTTTGCATGCAGTGACGTGCGGTGAGGTTCATGGATGGTGAGGCACTCAGTTCATCAGAATCAGATTTACAAATATATGAATCCTA
>JARVJO010000001.1:12421760-12451332 GCA_031762555.1 Cynodonichthys magdalenae
GTTTAAGTTAATTGAAAATGTGTTTATAGTACAAAGCATTATAGAAATATGACAATTTAATGTGTTTAATATTGTTTATTCTTTTTGATTTCCATGATGACAGCCCCTGCCTCTAGTGACCGCACGTCACTGTTTGCATGTAATAAGTTAACATTTGGAAGAGTCTAAATTTCACACCCAACACATACTCTTAAGTGGTTACAGATCACACCAGATATTTGTCTAAAAAAAGATTTCCATGAACTATCAGTCCAACTTGTCTGTTAGCAAAATATCCTATGAACCACCAAAAAGAGTTTAGTAAAACTTTTTGAAACAAATCAATTGATAGACATTTACAACAAATTACCATTTGAAGTAAACCTGATATATGATGTTTGGCACAGACAACTGGCATTAGAAATCATAAAAACGGCATTTACTTTGTCAACTTTACACATACTGAACTATAATTTGGATTGGTAGTAGTTGAGAGTTGTTTCAAACAGATACTCTGAGTGCTAGTCAATGCACAACTTTTTTGCTCAGATTTTTTCCATTAACTCTTGGAGTCAACCTTGTTTGTCTGTTAGCAAAAATGTAGATTATGATAAAACTACTAGAATGTAATAGTTGGATATTAGATTCACAACTGAGTAACTTTTGGAGTCAGTTTAATACGGCAACAGTCAGCAGACCTTTGAAAAGAGAAAAATGGCTATAATTCTGTGAAATGTACAAATATTAAGCTAAAATTAGGTGTGGTATTTGCTGAGTCATCCCCAACACAAAGTCCAAGCATTACCAGGTCACGCACTTTTGGCCTACAACGTTTCTTCTGATCCTTTTTTTTTTCATCAAACTCCAATTTTACAGGTGTGCTCTCTTCTGCTGCTTCCTTCACTTTTAAACACCTCTCTGGCTGCTCTCTTCACCCTCCATCTTTTTTCATTTCTTCTTCCAGCCTCATTTAAATAAAAATTCTTAGGAATTTCCCTTTTCAATTAACCGCTCGGGTCATGTTTAAGCTCAGGGTCCCCGTGCTTACTCGAGCTCCTCTCGCCCTCCGTCGTGCTCTTGATCATTGTCTCTCTGCAGGGAATTACATGCTTCTAATCCATCAATTAATGATATCAGTGCATCGCTTCTCTGCACCATTAGGGGCCGTGTCATCGTATGACTGAGTATATAACCCCTCTAGTCGCCTGAGCTCTAACTAATATCACATCCAATCTGCTCCTGCTGCTCTCTGACTCCTGCTTTTTTTACACACTTCTGCAAAGATTGTGAGGATGTTTCTGATGATTTTTCATGCATGTTAAAGTTCAGACTTGCCTTTGTTTGAATTTGATTAGGGGTTTAAAAAAAAAGTTCAAGTTTATCAATTTACATCCAAGTTTAAAAAAAGAGCTTTTTAGGTGCCAACACCAGTTTCAATTATTTATTTGAGAAGAGCACAAATAAGTGTAAAGTTTGAAATGGCACACGGAAAAGACCAAACTATGCTGACCTGATAAAATGTGCGACGTGAAGCAGTGCCTCTCAGTAACTGTTACCCTCTGGTGCTATTGTTAAAAATGTTGTAATGTTTCATGCAAATGCTATTTTATAGACTTTTACTTTGTCATAGGTTTCATGATCATTCCTGCAGAAACTTCTGCCCCAGGCTTCACCAGGAGTGCCACATCTTGCTGCTGCTATCAGCGATAGCAAAAAAAACATGCAAGTCTGTGTAAACAACTATGTGCTGCAAAGTTTAGGGCTATTTAAAGGTCTACTAAATACAATTTGCAGGAACAGCTATGATTTTTTTTTTTTATTTATTGGAACTGTTTTAAGATCATCTTCAATCCCTTAGACTTACTTTTAGTTAGTCCAGCCAAATTTCCTGTATTTCCTTAAATCAGATGTGTAGAAATTTGCTTTAAGAATGTCTTTTATGATATTACCACTGACTTTCCATAGAATCCATTCCGCTTGCTTGATCATTTGAGAGCGGCAGATAATGTATGCAAATAAAACAGATGACGTCATGAGTGAAGATCGCCATTCAAATGTATTTTTCCAAAGTGAGGCTGTCCAAAGCGCTAACATTGTTCGTAACCTTTTCACAGTGCCCCACTTCTAAAGATCTAAACTCTTAAGGTTTATACCGTTCAGATGCAAAGTGCTGTTCATCTGTTAAACACGTAAGTGATGGCAATTACCAGTGCAGATGTCTGTTCTACATCCCTGATGACTGCAGGTTCACACTGTTGGAAATAATGAGTTTTTGTTTACTAGAGATTACAAGCAAAAATAAGAGGGGTCTTTGATGCTTGCAAAAGTTTTCCCTCAGTTTCCATGCCACGGCTGGAGGTGAAACACTGCACTCAGGCTGAGGAGGAAAGCTGTCACGACAGGATTCATCTGACTGATTAAAGAAACCTTTCTGAATGGTTCTGAAGTATTAATGTGTTATTTAGTTCGAGTACAATTGATGAACTCTTGTACGTCGACTCAGACCACACAAACACTCACGCGCTCAGCTGTCTGCCATCAAAAATATCTAAAAGACATAAAGCCACCCAGGGGAACGTAGCACAAAGTGTTCCATTCACTCCAAAGAAGAGGGGCCATCAATATTTCACAGCCCCAGCCTGGCCCTGGCAGCCTGGCAGACTGTGTGCTAATTGAAAAAGAAAGGGGTACACTGATTGTACGAGGCCATTCCTTTGAAGTGGGCCTCCTCCATTTTAAATGTTTAAGTAGCGCCTGTCTGAGTCCTTCCGGCTCTAAAGTCCATGCCGCCTCACAACGAGAGCAGAAACGTTTTCTAAGATGAGGAGCGAGACAGAGTTTCATTCTGGGCTTTTTTCAATCAAAATGGCTATGAAAGAAATAATTCATGCCTTCTATTGTTGGAGCATGCTATCTATAGGGATAGATTGGGGTAATGACGAGTCATCTGTGGGTGATTGGGACTTTCAGGGGGGCGGGGGCTGCTCGTCTTGGCCGACAGGCAAGGCAGTAAAGCAGCTTTGGGTAAAATTAACAAAATTAGGGTTAGTACACAGAATAAAATACCAGCAATGAAAGTAAAAGAACCAAATATAAGCAGAATTTTGTGCCAAACGACGAGATGGAACCTGGTCTGTTTCCTACATGAGCAACAAAAATGTGCAAGACTGTAAGTAGTTCAGCTTTGATCTTTTCTGCTTCAGTGAAATTATTAAGTGTGCCAATGCACTGAAGCAGCCTTATTACAATATGCCCGTTATCCTTCCGTTTCTATCCTGATTTTTGGTTTGTAACTTCTCCTCCCGCAGCTTTGAAGAAAAGAAAAAACATAAAAATCTCCAGCTTGATTGAGAATAGTGAAATAGTGAATAGTGTGCTTTAGCTTTTTGTTGGCAGCACATCGTACGACAGGCACAATCAGCAAAAACATTTTCCTATAGAAAACAATGAGATTTGACTGAAACAAATGAGAAAACCCAGCTGTCTTTGGAGCTCTGTAACTCAGGCATACATTACTTCAGAACCATCATTCAAAGTTTAAACTGTAACACAAAGTTGGATTTTAACATTACTAAGCTGGTATTTTGATATCTTTAGTGGCTTTTACACAGCTGCAGTTGAAGTTTTATGCTTTTTTGAGATTTTACTACAAAACGTTTGTCTTGGAGTGTCATTTTTGTCACTCAAAGTTTTGACATTTTTGGATTTCCTTCAAACCACTGCAGAGTGCACTTATTAAAACAAAGTTTATTTCAACTTGTTAAATTTCTTACATAAAACACTATGGGAAAAAAAAACACGCTATCCAAAAGAAGTGATTCTCTCATAGATGCTGTTTTCTTCCATCTTTGAATGTCAGCGGTAAAACAATTTCAACTGTGTAATATGTCTTGCTGACGGAGGTGAAAGAGAGATTGTAGAGATGGAGGTAGAGACACGATGGCTGTGTCCACATTTAGGGACTTTGAAGGACCCAATCTACCCGGTCTAGGTGGGCCAGGTCCTTGATCGACCACAAAGACCAGAAAAAAGTAGCTGTAAATTTGAACGGTCTAGCCATCATCTTTATGTCATGTTGCCTAGCAACCATGATGATGTTAAACAGAATCAAAAAGTTGATCAAAGTTACCAAATTATCAATATATTAGTATTATTAACATTACAAATTTAACTTAAAAGCAATTTTTTAAGAACTAACTGACCCGCCGTATGTGCACCTTTATTAGGATAGGCTGAGCTGAGAAGGATCCACTGGACTCATTTGTCGGCCGCATCGAAAGATTCTTCAAATTTGGACATCCTCCGGCACGGCACAATGATGTAAGAGGCCAACAAATTTAGCCTTCAGAGGATACAGACCCTGAATTTAAACACAGCCAATATCCGTCACACATGAATGAGAGGAAGACTGAAGGTCCAGTAAGGCTGCAGGGGGTACAGGTGTTGCAAGTGGGTGAATTCAGGTACTTGCGGGCGGGGTTGCAGCCATTCATGGCATCGTGCAGAACACAAAGGAGGGAGAAGAAAATGCAGGAAGGGTAGAGAAGATGGCTATAAGTGTTGAGGGGATTAGTGACAGAATGAAAGCTGAATGGAAGAAATGGAAGGCTTACAAGATGATGAAATCTGCTTTGATGTATGGTTTGGAAATGGTGCTAACAAAAAGACACAAGGCGGAGATGAAAGTGGCAGAGATAAGGACATTAGGATATTCATCAGAGGTGACCAAAGTCAACAGAATTAAAATTGGTACATCAGTATTTCAGCTCGCATAAACTCAGAGAGGCTGAGATGGTCTGAACATGTGCAGAGGAGGAAAACTGGATATATTGGTCAAAGGATGTTGAAAATGGAGCTGCCAGAAAGGAAGAAAAGAGAAAGATCACAGAGAAAGTTCTTGGATGTAGTATATGCAGAGGGTTGATGCGGCAGAGGAAGATGCTGGGTATAGAGAGAGATGGAGGCAGATAATCTGCTGCGGTAACCTCTTAAATCTTGATCTTGCCCAGTATTTCACCCACTCACGCAATTACTGTATACCTAACGTACACGCAGTCAGTCACACATACCGCCTTAAAAGTTATGGCAAATCTGTGATGCTCAGCTTGCAACCACTCTACTTCGAAGCAATGCTATTTTTGGCTTTGCTCATGTTCAGCTGTAGAGGTGCAGCTGCTGACAAGGCTACATGAAATTATAACAGTTTGTGTTGTTTTTTTCTTGAACCAACCCCCACCGCAGATAGACACAAGTTTGTATTTTTTCCTTATGAGGACCGTCTGTTGACTTCCTTTGTTTTTCCAGTTGGTTAACCCGAAACCTGATACCCCCCCACCCCCCAAGACATACCTAACCCTAAACCTAACCATATCTAAACTCAATTCACACCTAATCCTAACCTCTGACCCAAAAATGGAGGTCCATTTGGATCAGGCTTTGGTCCCGATAAAGACTACGAGTCTTGATGAGGCAGGTGTTTATACCAGATCTGGTAGGTGTATATAACAGAAATGGTCCTACAAAGGTAACAAACATGCGCACACACATTGGTTTTTCTATCCTTGTGGGGACTTTGCATTGATTTCCACAAATTTTCCAGTCATTTCTACAGCCCAATCCTGACCCTTTATCCTAAACCTAACCACCCCCCGGTGAATACCTAACCCTAAACCACCTTGGTCCTAAACCTAACTCCTCACCCAAAATTGGCATCTGTATCCATGGTAACCAGGCTTTTGTCCCATTAAGGAGCACTGTGTCCCCACAAGGCTTTGTTTATCTGGAAAATAGTCCACATGATGTAGCAAATACGCATCCACGCTCACGTTGTTTCTAGTTTTCCACTTTCCATCAAAACCATCACCAAATTTATTCAATGTATTCTCTGGTCCCTACGCTTTTCAGCGATGAACATTTAGTGCTGATAAAGGAACAGGAAGCACAAGAGAAATTGGAGTTAAGGGGAGCAAAAAGAGACAGGTGAGAAGGGAGGTGTTCGCTTTCATTCCCCCATCCACAAACACTAGTCGCTGGCTGAGTTTCCACAAACCATAGAGAGTGTAGTCTTTAGGGGCTCTTTTTGAAGTTGAGCCCAAGGATTTACCACGGTTGCTTTCTCAGCAGTGGCAAACCTGTGTCTGATTCCTGAGTCTGCAGGAGAGGCGGAAAGGAGAGGAGGTAGGGTGCTGAGAGAAGAGGAGAGGAGTAAAGTTAAAGCCCTCGGGGAAATGGCAAAAGAAAAAAAAAAACATGGATTTGAAAGCAGTCGTGCGGGATGACAAAAAGAGGAGATGGATACAAAGAGAAGAAGGACGTGGGTGTGTGTGTGTGTGTGCATACGATGGTCGGTTCCACCGAAGGGAAGATTCATGAGTCACTAATTAGTCACAAGCTGGTCCATTATTTAACACCGTTCAACACAGACTGCAGTGGAATATGTTCCTGCCCAATGCTCGTTTATACACATTGTGTTTTAACAGTTTTTTTCCCCACATGTTATATCTTTAACATATACTAGTTGTGTTAAAATGAAAAAAAAAATTATTCTTATATTAAGACTCTGTCTACTCTTAAAAGTCTAAACTTAAAGGAAACATATGCTTTTAAATCCTTCTTTTTCACATTTAAATCTTTCAATTGGGGTCTATATACAGTCGAAATGCAATGCTTTGGTCTGAATTCCTCCTATTTGTAACTTCACAAGCCCCTCTTTCACCCCTTTTCTGAGGTGTGTCTTAAGGCCCTGTCACACTAGACAACTTATGCCAGCTTATGAAACGCTAATTGCTAATAAAAGTTATATATTTGATCAATTTGTTAGAATTACATTATGTACACGCCGGAAAGAAGCTTCCTCCTGATTTATACAATTCCATCTTCAATGTAGACATCTTTAAAATGTTCAGAAGTTGGCACAAGTTGTCTAATGCGGCAGGGCCTTTAGATCAACTCATTTTGACGCCGTCTTTTTAAATCCATTTACAGTGAACCCTCGCTATAACGCGGTTCACCTTTCACAATCTCGCTGCTTCACGGATTTGCGTCGTGCATTGTGTTCTGCATTCTGATTGGCTAAACCACAGGCTTTCGAAGAAAAAAACGCTACAGAGCGGAGTCAGGATTCAGCGGCTCAGTCAGAAAAGCAGTGAAACACACGTGAGTTACTATTTGTCCTACTGTACTTTGTATTGTTTTTTTCATTTTCTCCCGTTCAAATCCAATGACTCGGGTCGCGGTGGGGCGGTGCTGATCTCCGCAATTTGAAGCCTTCAAATCGTATTAATGATTAAAATTATTATTTTACAGTACAGTAGCTAATTGTAAAAAAGAAAATGTTTACACAGTACTTTTATTTGTTAAACAAATGCTTGGGCCTGTAAAAAGGTTTTGTTCTTTGGTTTCAATGTATTATGGAGTATTTCATTGTATAATAATTGTAAAAAAAATAAAGGTTACTACTTCACGGATTTCGCCTATCACGGGTTCTTTTTGGAACGTAACCCCCGCGAAAAACGAGGGTTCACTGTATGGCACTGCATGTCCCGCCCCTTCCAGCTTCCAGATAGGTCCATTTTATAGATAGAGGGTGGTTTTTGACTATACAGCAGCACATAAACATTTTTTTTTTTCAAATAAATAAAAGATGTCAACAGACTCGTCCATCCAGCCTTACATGTTGGAGCTCGATTCTGACCCAGAGCCAGAGGAGAATCAATAAGATTGTAGTTGGTAAATCCAGAATTTATTTAGAAGTTCCATCGCAAATATTTTGGCATACTAGTTCAGAAAATGTCTTAGAAAATAAAAAATCTGAAAAGGTTGGAAAATATGACACAAACAGGATATAAAGATATCTACGCAGCATCAGGAGAGCTTAAATTCCCCTTCTCTGCACTCCTAGAGACTCCAAATACAAAACAAAATGTATTTAGTGGTAAAATAAGATTCTTCCAGGATTGTCCTGGTCAGATGTTTTACATCTTTTCCTGTGTTCATGTCAGCTAGTCACAATATCAACCCTGAGCCCTTTACTTGTAAGAATTCATTTTTTCAGTATCCTATAGTGCTCTCCGATCAAAGTACTTAGCAGAGCTCGAACACTTGTCAACAAATATGTGTCTTTACAAAAGAAAAAATCTACCACAAATGAATCCATCATACTTTTCTTTCCTTTTCTACTTTCCAGGACGGTACTTTTAGAATTTTACAATCTGGCATTAAATTGATGATTAAATGCTGTCTAAATCAGGTGAAACAAGGTAATGCCGAGCATAAAAAATGCAGCAGAGACAGACTGTGACCACATCAGCCCACATTCTGGTTACATTTCAGAAGGACAAATTTAATTTCTGCACTGTTCCTGCCTTCTGCAAAGATAAATCTCCCCAGCAAATTGAAAGGTCATCTAATTTCAGCGCTCACATGTAACTCAAGCAAAACTGGGAAAAGGCTGGGAACGGTGGCCATTACTAGCAAGTCTTTCTTGCAATAAATGATTTTAAAAGTGAATGAATCATGGGCATGTCATTGCTCCCTAAGAACTGGGAGCTCTGCGGTTGACAGATCTGCTGGCCCAGCCTCGATAATTTAAATAATGAAAGCTACTTGTTTGAAAATGCCTGTCAGGATCCGGATAAAGGATCTCCATTTAGTGGAAAGCAAAGGTACATAATCTGTTATCAGTTATATGTGTAGACCATCTCCTGTTTAGTTTGATGTTAGAAACTGAAAGGTTTACCCTTTGATCATTCAAGGGTATTTGAGCTCTCAGAAGTTAATTTGATTGTACTCCTTAAACCTTATCAGCTTGCTCGTGACTACTAGGGAGCAATAACATCACAACTCTTGTTAGACTTCTTATAATAGATGCATTTTACATTGTATAATAGCTGGGTATTAAAGTTATTTTCTTTAGGCTTTTTTGAAATTTAAATCTAAACATTTCTAATTGATTTGTCATTTTAAAAATCTTAGATCATGACCATTGGGTTCGGTGCAGTTTCTGTCAACAAAATGTGTAAGACAAAAGAATGCTCAGAAAATTATGGGCTCATGCTGATACTGTTGACCATCACACTTACTGTTAACACTGAACATAAGTCATTTAATCACTGTTTGGTTTCTCCCCACTTTGTCTAAACTCTACTGCACTGTAATGTGTTCAAATATCTACTCATTTTATTTATGAGCAAGAAAAAATTATTTGTTTCTAAGGATCAGGATCAGCCATTGAAGCCCTAATGAGGAAAACTATTGATCCTGTAGTAAACAAGACTCTTCAGTTTTGGTAAAAAAAAAAAAAAAAGTAACTGAATAATAATGCAATAAAGGCTTCTGTTCCAGTATTTTTAAAAATTGTAATCTGCTGTGATTCCAACTCCTGTTCACAAATTTTTTTTTTAATGATGAAAACTAAAAAATGGTAATTTTAAAGAACTCCGTTTTTGAAGTAACCAAATGGCAGCAAAATACAGAGCTTCTCATAGATGTATCAGCATCCTCACTATTGGTTTGCTCCCTAGAAACCAAAATAATAAAGTTTTTTTTTTTTTACCCGTTTTCTTATGTCCGTTTTGCTCTGCCCTACTCTTGTTGCCAATAAACTTTGATCGTGTGCTAAAATAGTCAATAACCAGGAGTTGGGGATGCACCACAGTTGATCTTTTTGCCAAGCTCAGCATGTTTTTTCTTAATTTTTAATATGTTGTTAACATTGATGTTCTTGCCACCTACATACATGTCAAGTTGTACGAAATGTCATTAAATTACATGGGTTTTTCCCCCATTTTGCAGATACACAGACGTATAAAGAAATCTCCCAGATTTTTTCAAAAACTCAGGTTCAATTTTATTTTACATCTCAGAGCCTGTAGGATGTAAAAAAAAAAAATAATAATAATAAAAAAACATCTACCGTTTTAAATACGTTTGCCACCTCTCAGCCGCATGTTCTCTTTCCCTGTAGCCAATAGTCAGCTTGTGAGTCCCACCCCCGTGTGTGAGTACTATGGATTTTGTGTGAAAATTATGAAATTTGGGGGGGCAAAGATAAAAGCAAACATCTGAAGGGGTTGACATGTATGCACCTACAGGACTGGCATGGATGTTTCTGTGTTTTTGTTAGTGTCCACCAGGGTTGTCAAACTCAATTTCAATAAAAGGCACATCAGGATTTTGGGGGCCCTCAAAGGGCCAATTGTAATAAAGTTCAATATTTCAAAATTAACTTTGACATAAACTCGGCTGAGCACTACTAACAAACACTAACTGAGCTCTATGTGGTATTACCTGCACAGAAACTGCGTTTTAACACATCCTCTAACACGTACACTAAATAGTGTACGTATAATGTAAAATAAATAATAAGGAAATACTGTTAAAAGTAAAAGAGTTTTCCTCTCTGCTGAGTTGTGGTGTGTAGCAGTTGTTTTAAATTCGGAACTCTCCCACTTTCCAACAGGGAATTCCCACTGGAGTGTTCCAATTTAAATTAGCAAATTTTATATGAGAAATTACTCTTTCCCAGTACAACTGGGCCACAGCAAATGTAGCTGTGAAAAAGCAGCTAAATGTAGATTTTACATGGCGAATTTCATTCGCCAATTTTGAACCCTGTGCACCTCCACGGTGGGATGGCATCATTTCACAGGTAAAAAAATTGACATGCATTATGGAAGATGTAGCTTATGGTCAATGCTGGCTTTTAAGCATTTTCAGACATTTATACAAATTTGACGCTCTCTTGGGTGACATAAAATTCAGTGACAGGCCACATTTGGCCCCTGGGCCTTGAGTTTGACACATGTTGTGTAGATGAAAATAGAGGCCTAACACAAAAAGGAAGGAAATTTGTGTTTGGTAGATCCTTTGTAAGAATGCTTCCTGCCATTAAATTTTAAACTTTGGAAAGGCTGTTAATTTCTCTTTTTAATGGTGCCACATTTGTAAGGAACATGCATTTGTAATATCTGTAAATAGAGCCTACATAAACTGAGAAAGTTTTAGGACAGGTACCTAATAATTTTGCTTTATGTAGGGTAATGCTCGTCATGTAGGACCTAATAACTGTGATCGAGTAAATTAAAACCAATTGTCCATCGGCTTTGGTACTTAGAGACAATTTGCTTCTCATTTGAGTAACCTCTTCAGTTCTAAATGTGAGGAGTTCAGACTTTGTTTGATCTTCATTTCACTTCTCATCCAAGGAGCTTTCCGATTTAGAACCGTCCTCAAGAATGAACAAAGTATTTGCAGAAATACGTTTGCTTTACGTCAAACCTCATCAACGCTCATGTTCAGGTAGAGAAGAAACAAAAAAAAAAAAAGGACAAGCTGGCACAAATAGTTTGTGTGTTTGTTAGAAAAATAAGAGGAAGTTTTTGGAGATGGAATCAAATTGCCTGCATGTTTCTCTCGCTCTGCCTCGACGGGTACGACACAAAACAAAACATAATGAGCTGCAGGATTTCCACGTGCGATGGGGTGTGAGGAAGCCAAAGGGAAGGAGAGGGGGGGTCAACAGAAGGGGAGTAATGCTGCATAAAGAGAAGAGCTGCACCTTAAAAAGACATGTGAATGGAATCTGGACACAAAAAAAAAAAAAACCGGAGCAGCGAGTTTCCTTGTGTCGTAATCTTCATGATAACATCAGTTGATTTTATTACAAGACGGCTAATATCTGTCCTGTCACCCTAATTTTCATCCCTCACCATATCGAAAACGTGGCAGCAGAGCTAATGAATTCAGCTGCAAATGAAAGAGTGAGAGGTGGCAGGGAATGACAGAGAAAGAGAGTGAGTGAGAGAGACTGAGCGAGTCATCCTGGGAGGAGAGCATATTGCAGACTGGAGCAACTCCTCCAGCCGCTGACTTGGAAATGAGTCACAGGCTCTCGTGCTCGACTAATAAAAATCTACAGCATGTGCTATTTCATTTCTTTTTGTTTAACACCAAGCCAGAATGTGTTGGGTCATAACAATGAGGTGGTCAAGACGTTTTGAATGGACTTCCTCGTGGAGCTCACGACTCGTTTCCTGCAGTCGCCAGCAGAGGGGGGTAAAGACATGCTGAAGAGTCCGAGGCAGCTTCACTAACGTCTCACTCCTGGAAGACCTTGAGTAAAAAACAAACACGTGCCCTTTGTGATCTTCCAACCTGCACACTTAGGAGGTTGCATTTAGTGGTTTGTATTAGATTTGTTTGTTGTTGCTTCGACTTTGAACATCAGCAATAGGGTCGTCATTAAGCCAGAAAGATATGAAAAGGAGATGTATTTGCCCAAATTAAAGCCTTTCAAGATGACGTGATCTTAATACAAAAAATAAAAAATAGAAAAACCGACCTCATCCAAAGGCTTTACCAAGCTGTCTTTCTAAGTTGTTTTTCATCAAAGGGCTGAGAATGGTCTGATTTTGTGCGAAGGGGTTCTAGACATATTCGCATCGCTCAAGCTTGCATCTGTAAACAAATCAACAAGGAAATAGGAATGTTAGAGATGCTACATCTGCAACAATGGAGCAAAATGGCAAGTCAGTCTGCTTCTGGATTCTTGTTTTGCTAAAATCTTTCACGAGGATCTAGAGCAGGCATGTCCAACTCCAGTCCTTAAGGGCCGGTCTCCTGCAAGTTTTAGATTTGTCCCTGCTTCAGTGCAGCTGATTCAAATAGATAATTTACCTTCTCAGTTTGTCATAAAGGTCTGCAGAGGCCCACTAATTAAGCCCTCATTAGGTTCAGCTGTGTTGAACCAGGGCAGCACCTAAAACATGCAGGACACCGGCCCTTGAGGACCGACTTTGGACACCACTGATCTAGAGCATCAGCAAATTGTTACCCAAAAGTCGTTGCAATGAAAGGACTAATATAGGGTGGCTACGTTTTTATTCTGGAGCACCTTAGGTAGGCACGTTGATAACATCTTCAGAGTTGCTTGAAAGGCTCTATGCACTGATTCCAAAATAGTTTAGTTTTTCAAAATCGGACCACCCATTCAGGATTTAGAGGTCATCAAACTTTGGTGATCAGGATCAGGAAGTTCTGCATTACATGCGTAATGTCATAAAAAGATTGCGGCACACCAAAAGTTTTCCGAACCATTTGTCAAAACAAAGTAGAAATAAACAATTAGATAAACATCAGAACATGGATATCAGAATTAGAAAGGAAGTCGGTGGTATCGAACATCATTAGAATCTAAAGCATTTTTATTGGAATTTTGGCATCAAATACTAAAATGATTTGGTGATAAAATAGCTATTAGTTTTAGTAATTTAAGATGTGGAATTATTATTAGAAGCTTGCAGCAATGTCTATCATTAAGTTATCTCTGATTAGAAAATAAAAATACATGTTAATTATATAATTTGTGCCAAATGTCAGCCCACTCAGTGCGTCTTGAACTTGTAAAAACTGCAAGTCTGCAGCACAGAGGAAAACATTGCATCAGCCTCTGGCTAGTTAATTCACTGGTCGGTACATTTTAAGAATTATTTGGCTTTTTCCTTGAATAATCAGCATTTGATTGTTTCCAAATATTTTTTTTTTCTTCTCCCATGAAGGGTATATCTCTCAAAACAAACTCAGGCAATCTCTTCCATAAAACTGTTTGTCCTGAAGGAGGGCACTTGTTATCTCAAACTGAAAGGCGTAAAAGTAATTATTTTGTATTTAGTTCTTATGAATAAAAAATCAATCAATCTGAAGTCTCTGTACTCCTGAACCACCGTTGTTCACTCAACCTTCAATCATTCTTGTAATGCAAATTGTAGCTTTTGAACAAACATACAGTATAATTTTTTTACAATGGCAGGCATTCAAAAGCTTGAAAGGCACATTCACTTACATTACCTTGTATGAAATATACTGAACACTGTATATAGACTCACCGATATTGAAGTAAGAGTTGTTTAGTTGGATTAGCTGAAATGATTGCATAAAAAATGGATTTCACTGTCAAAAATAAAACAGCAGTTAGAAGAAAAAAGATCCCAAAAATACAAAAAATGTTCCAAACATCTAACTTTTGCCATACAAGCTCTGCAACTTTTCAAGACATTGATCCTCGGAATGAAAAACAAATATAAAGGCTGCCCTTCCAAACTTGTTCGCAAAAGCGGTGACCGCAAAAATGGCTCCACTTTTGAGGGAAACAAGGTTTATTTTTTACCTCCTCTTTGTGTTGCTTTGTCTTTCCGCCTTCATCCATTCAGTCTCCTCTTCCACCTGATTTGGCTTCTCATGCGTTTCCTTTCGGTTCAGTAAAGTGGTCACAGTAAAATGACTGCATCTTCTAATCGGTTATATCTGCCATGGAAATCAGTTTTATGAATCTTCAAAGAAACTGGTGCGACAGTATGCAGGTATCCCCACTCATGGCGACCACTGCAGCTGTAAAAGAATTTGTTTCTGGACAATCTTAAATTGGGCTTGTTTATATCTGTGAAGTCTTTAACATTCACACACCAGTTAGAGCACTTTGGTCATCCAATCAGTTTCCTTTAAATGTTCCTATATCCTAAAACAAGAGGTTATTGGGCTTTTGCAGTTTCTACCAAGAAGGGGTATTTGCAGTCATTAAGTGGGAATTTCTTAGATGTGGGTGTAGTTTGGATAAGCCATGACTGGTTGGACTGATATGTGGACGTAGTTTAGGTAAACGGTGATTGATGTGTGGGCGTAGTTTGGGTAAACCCTGATTGATTGGACTGATGTGTGGGCGTAGTTTGGGTAAGTCAGTTGGATTGATGTGTGGGCATAGTTCGGGTTAGCCGTGACTGGTTGAATTGATGTGTAGGCGTAGTTTTGGTAAACCATGATTGTTGGGATTTATATACGGGTGTAGTTTGGGTAAGCCATTATTGGTTAGATTGACTTTTGGGCTTAGTTTGGGTAAAGGCAGCTATTGGGAAGTATAACAATTCAGATCACTAATTTTATAAATATTAGTCATAACTCAGGACAGGAAGGTGCTAGCACAAAACGTCAATGCTATACATGTGGAGGGATATGTAACAATATGCTCCAACACACCTGATTTGACCTAATGGGGGATTTAAAGTACTTCTGCAGAACTTAAAGTGGTAATTTAATCACAGAATCAGGAGTGTTGGAGAAGAGTAACAAGTAAAACATGCGGGATAATAGACCAGTATTGGACACCCCTGATCTAAGCACTTTTTGCATATTAAATAAGTCAATAACCAGCTAATGACTTTGTGATATAACAGTTTAAGACATTCTAAAAATATATGCAATATGTGACCATGTGTGAAAAAAATAAAGCAAACAAAAAGGGCTATGTCTAAACACACAGTTGAAATTACATTTATTGCTTACTTGGATACCTTTTGAGATATTCTATGGTAGATCAGGCATTTTATGTGGCTGCCCCCCAACTTTGGAACTCCCTCCCTCACTATTTGAGAGCTCCACAATCATTGGACATTTTCAAAAATGGCTTAAAGACTTTTCTTTTTAAGCCTATTCAAAACTAATTAAAGCCTATTCAAGCTCTTTTTGAGGTTTTGAACAGAGCTTGAAACAAGACTTTTCCCAAAACATGTTTTATTGCTATTACTAGTTTTACTGGTTATGTTTTTTTTTCATTAATGAAAACTGCATTACAAACAAAGTTCCTTATTACTATTATAATTATATTTGTCATTCTTCATGTAGAAAACATGTTTAATTGACAAACTACCAGCAATGCACTAACCTTAGCATATGCATCATTTAGGCTTTTCACTGCCAACTTTCCACAGTAAAAGAATGCAAAAATGACACAATCTACAAAACCAAAGCTAAATTTGTCAAATGTTAAACCTAAAAAAAATAAAAACAGAATTTCTTTTAATCCTATTTCATCTGATACCAGGTTCATGGTACATGATCAAGATAATGGTGGTGAAATAATTAGCATAGGCATGAAATACATCATGATCATGTGGGAGGGTTGTTTTTACTCTCCCTGCATGGGGTGGGGGGGGTGGGGGGGCGAGCTGAAGAAGCTGTTGTGTAGCCGTAGGACATGATGTAATTACCTTATCTAAGAGACGAGTTCTTGAGGTGCCTCTTGCACGGCAAATTACTTAGACGCTCATTTTACACCTCATATAGGCAACTAGAGCAGTTTGAAATAACAGCTAGCGTAAAGGGGACCATAGAGATACGTAAGCCTAAAATAGATGTCCATTAACCAGTAGCATCATGGCTGAGAAATACACAAAGGGAGGAGAAACCAGGAAGCACCTGTGTAATAATACAACAATGTGAAATATGGGGTGTGTTTAATTTATTAAATTCCCTGTTCTGATTTGTTTTTCCAAAAGAAAACTGTGTGTAGAGGTAAGACGGCCAAAGATAGTGGCACTAGCAGTGGCACGAGGGATTCAGGGTAATATGCTCACTATGCTGCAATAGCTGCACGTCTGCATCAAACTCACATCGATGAACTCCACAGCTTCTGTGGGAGGTTGTAAACAGTGAACCTGTTCCGTAGGGGGGGCCAGCAGAGTATGATGAATGTATTGCCAAAGCCAACTATGTGTTGCTCCTGTTCTTTCCAGTCATTCGGAACATCAAGCGCTCGCAGGTGTTCCCAATGACTTTGCTCCAGCGGATGTAGGTGGCGGGTTACAACCACCTAAAGAAATTCCCAACAGTAGGTTCAGACTGCAGCAGCTTTGATTCCCCTCTCTGGTTTTCCTGCATGAAATTGTATCATGCACAGGAAAATTTTATGTGACAAAGTCAGATTTTTTTTGAAAGCATAAGGCAGGTAATATGTTTGCCTGTGTGTGCACAGTAGACTTACATCTAAAACTGACTACCTTTAAAAGAGAACCCAATTCAAATGGCCACCACAGCCACTAGACATTAGAAAACACAAGAATGGCTAAAATTCAACGTTTCAATCTCTGAGTTAAAGTCTGGTGTTGTAGCTAAGAGTCATCCCCATCATGTACTATGAGCACTCTTAAACTTTGTTAAAAACTTTAGCATACAAGGCAGCAGGCAATATGGGTTCCTTAAAATTCATATACCATATTTATGTGTGTATATTGAGAAACATTTAACCCCAAAAATCATACATAAAGTTGAGGGGTTGTTTATACATTGGAGTAAGTTTTCTAATGTACTACCACAATAAATTTTAATATTTTTTGTATATAACTGAAATATAGAGTCTGGGGGAATAAATCATCATATTTTGTCCCTCCCTCCTGCTGTCTGTTGCGTATAGCATTAGGGATGCCACACAGACATAATATACGTAGACCAACTAAACTAAAATAAAAGAAAAAGTAGTGCTAATATGTTAAAAGAATGGTTCTGAACTTTTAATTGTGAAGTTAATCCTCCAATGAAATGGCGTGTGAAGACATGTCCCAATGCATTTTATGTCTGAAGGCATGTGATAAAAAAATATCACTATGGTAATATGGTCACTTCATCGGCAGACTAGACTGTCTCATTTCACAGCCGTCTTACGCCGCCCACCTGAACTGCGAAGGGTGTGGCTTCTAGGTGGGCTGCAGCCCCTGAATTTGGACATATCTTGACACCATTAGAAACATTCTGGATGGACTGGAATCTAGCAGTGCCTGCTAAGTCTCCCTGCTCAAGAAAAGCTGTTTTACGTTTGTCACGAAGTTATTCAGTCCTGTGGTAAGAAGAGATCAAAATCAACATGTTTGCCATCAGTTTAATCCATCATGTATGGAGGAAGACACCAGGGATGACATGAAGAGCACCATCCCTACTGTCAAGCACAGAGGTGGAAAGATAGTTTTTTTCTGCTTAGGATACATGATGATTGCATTGCATTGTGGGGTCAAAAGACTGGCCCATGTACTGTAAAATCATAAATGAGAACCATCTTCTATCAACGAGAACACTGAAAATGAGTTTTGTCTTCAATATACATGTCAACTCCTTCAGACATTCACCTGTACACTTACCTTCAGAAATCTGTGCATTTCATAAAAAAATGGGTAGTACATTCACACAATATGGGGTGTGGGATAATGGTGTTTGCAATGGTGTGTGGCTGAGCAGAACGGAGGCGGTGGTGTGTGGAAGGGGTGTTGGCGGTGTCTGCAGAGGAACAGGTTCAGTCTAGCGAGAGGAGGACGAGGGAGTGAACTTAGCATTGCCTTACAAACGGCTCTGAGAATCAGAGTAAATCTGAAGCTGAGTGTTTAAAAAAAATCTCTGAGATTTTCTTTATACATCTGCATACAAGCAAATTGAGGGGGGAATCTGTGTAATTTATAGATAATCCGTACAACTTGACTTATGTATACTTCTAGCAGGAATATGACCCAAAACATACCATCAAGGCAACAATGGAGTGGTTAGAGAAGAAGTACACTAAGGTCATGGAGTGGCCTCGACAGTCTCCATACCTCAGTCATAATGAAAGTTTGTGGAGGTTGCCAAGAAACCTCACGTATTTAAAACATTTCTGTGAAGAACAAGGTTTCAAAATCCCACCAAAATGTTTCTAAACCAGGTGAACAACTACATGAACTTTACAGTGTTTCAGTGTTTAGTTTTCCACCAAGTTCTTAGTCATGTTTTACCTGGGAATCAAATACTTTTTATACATAATGTCATATAAATATTACTATTTACTTTTCTATACTGTTTTTTTCTGTACTTTTGGTTAAAATGCTGTCTTCCATTAAAGTGAACCTGTCAATATAAATACCTACATATGTGTGTGTGTATGTGTATATATAGATTTAATTTCTTCGTAAGTAGGCAAACATAAAATCAGCAGAGGATTAAATATCTTCCTCCCTGCTGTAAATATAATAATAGTGCCTAGTGAGCCATACACAGTACAGTTCTGTTAACACAGTTATTTAGTAAGTAATTTAGAGAAAATGAAAGATTACAAATAGCTCAAGTAAACTACAGGACCCGAGTTGTTTTTCTCAGCCCATGTGTGTCTGTTTTCTGTGACAGCTGAACTGTCCCAAGGCTAAGGACAGGTGTGGCACAAGATTAAGAAAAGTCACTGCCTTCATTATGTCTTACTGCCACTACGTGTTCTTTGCACTTGAGAAAATAATCTTAACTCAAAATGCTTCTGAGCCCTTTTGTTCTTCCTGCCAGGTGTGGTGGTGATGTGAACTGAGGTTACCGCCGTCTTTCAAGTGAAGGTTTCACACGACAACAACAAAAAAAAAAGTAAGGACATCGTTGACACCACAGCTGTGCTGGTGCTTACCTGTACCCAGCTGTTGTCTAGAATCAGACTCCTTTGTGTTGCTATAATGGACTTGAAACACCGTTGCACTTACAGATTTTGGCAGCTTATCTGACGTTACAGACAGGCGTCGTAAGAGGCGGATGGTCACTCATGCTGCTTTGCAATCTGAGCAGGATTTCCATCTGACCAGACGTGTTAACCTCGGATAACTCAACACCATCTTGGTCGTGTTTTCAGTTTGGAGTCTTACTGTACTGCTGATCTACCTCATGTTTTTTCTGCTAGTTCAGATCTGGCAGCTCTGGGGGGGTGGGGGGAATTGTGTAAAAGTTAAGAGAAATTTATTTCTTAACTTTGGTAGTGGAAATTCCTTAATTTAGGACAATGGGGCTAAAGGGTTTGTTTACACCACTGTGAATATTATGTAAACTGTTATATTTTTGCTGTTTATGAAAAAAAAATATCGCAAAAACACTGAAATAACAGTACCACACCCATTGGTGGCAACAGTGTCGACATTCTAAGCTCGGCTTAATATTTCCTCAAACTTGGTATATTTCTTTAAAACTGTTTACATTTTTCTATTTGTTATTAATTGTTGACACTTGGGTAAAGTTTCACACCATGATTTGTGATGTAGAAAAGCCCGTCAAAGCAACTCTATAGTTTGTAAAATAGGCTTGCTACGTCATCTTTTTTTTTTTTGTTGATCTTCAAGTCTTTTTTATGTCCTTTTCTTCACAGAAACCTCAGCTTGTTTGTGGACAAGAGACATGAAGACAGCAGAAATTTGAAATGTATGAATATTTTTGAAAAATGGTGCACACAGACCCTAATTCTGAACCGACAAGCAGCCCAGTGTTCTACTCGTAAATATTGCCATATCATGTATTTCAAATATTGTATTTAAAATGCTCAGGCAACATGACTTCAAAGAGAACAGAAATGACTGGCACAACTAGGCCTGCATAATGTTTGTGTGTTGCTTTGAATGTTGGCAGCGCCAGCAGCAGGCTGCTTCATTTCACTTGTCTGCCTTAAGCGTGCAACAAACACTCAGGTATCCTGTCATTCTCTAGTTTACTTAACATAAAATGCAGTATAGTTCTCATTTGATAGTTAGTTTGTATGTTTTAAGATAGACTTTAAATAAAAATATCAAAAACATCCCACAACAACACCCAAATCAAGATGGTCACAACAGCTAAGCTATGGTGGACAGGATCAACCTAGAGATGAGGTGAGGAGCTCAATCATCAGTGTAGTCAGTGTTTAGGGGCAGCTGGTGATGATATTTGTAGGGTGGTCTAACATATGTATAATATGTAGATATATAATAAAACCTCATGCGTCTTCTCTAAACAGCAAACATGGAAAGCAGTAAAAAAAGATTTGTTAGCTACATGTACTATTAGCCAGTCTTTTCACTGAAACCAGGTCACAGAAAAACTTTTGGTTTTACCGCTTTTCCTTTTGCTAGATTTGAACATCTTTTGGTCGATCCACCCACAACCTCTTCACTTCCAGTTTGACTTGCTAACGCTGCTGAAAATGGCATTTAAAATTTAAATTCCAAACATGTTTATTTAAAACAAAATGGATGGTACCTGTGATCCAGCAGTTCGAAGTGCAGCTCAGACACCGGCCACAACTGTAAGCTTGATGTTTTGTAGGGAAGTGTTAGCAGCTTTACTAGCTGCTATTGTCACGGGATGATGACATCATAACAAAAGCCGCATACCAACAGCAAAGTCTGTGTTACATGCTGAAATACTTAAATTTAAATTGTATTATTTAGCCACAACATTTACATTTAACATTTAGATTAACACATTTAGATTTAGGATTTAAAAATAATATAGTAATATAGTATAGTAAAAAAAAAAAAAATTAATATATAAATTTAATATATAGTAAAAAAAAATAGCAGTGAACTAAATACAAATAAAATGTTAGTGGAAATGTTTTAACTAGGATTTTAAACTCAAAGTAAGCTAAATAATTAAAATTTGTTAGTGACATTTTTTAACATATTGTTTTACACCTGGCGCCCCATGAGAACAGGTTTTATTTTCTCCAACGCAGAGCTAGTGAGGTAACATTGATTTTGACTTTAATGGAGTCGTGCTGCGAAACATTTTGCAAACTTATGTAAATATTGAAACTTTTCTAAAAGGTACATCTAAATAACTCAGATTGGTATTTGGGACCAAAATTATTGACCGAAGTTAACATTTGGCAGCAATCCTCTGAACTTTGTCATTGCAAATGCAACAGTACAAAACTCACTTATTTACTATCCTTTACACCATCAACAGAAACTAATCCATCTTCTAGCCTCAGTTTCCACACCTGGTTGTTGTCCACCTGTACAATTGGGCCAAAGCATTTGGGCTAAAAAGGTCAGACTTTGTTGATGCTAGAGATAATCCTGTTCAAACTGCTGTCACACTTTCAGGCAGATGGCTTCTTAACATGGATGTTAGCCGGCTTTCAGTTGCTGATCCGCAGCTGGGCGAGTACGGCCACTTGGACTGTATGTTTATCTAATCTAATCCCACCTGCCAGGCTGTTTATAGCACTCTGGAAACTTTTTTTTTTGAACAGTGAATGTCCAGCCTTTCCTTTAGGACAATATCAGCAGGGGGGGATTGATGGAACGGGTCTTTGAAGTCACTTTATACTTCACTTCTCTATGCTTTCTGACCAACCTTACTATCAAAAGGTCAGATAAAAGTCAGAAATTTGACTGGCTTGCTTGTGTAGTCAGAATATAAGAATAAATCAGTTTGGTTTGGATGGAGGCAGAGCGTCAGTTCAGGTTTCTCAAGGTATTCTCATAAAATTGTTACTTCTCATTGCTTTTTCTGATACTGCAAGGGTAATTCTGAAATCTTTTGCATCTCCTTAGTAACGTTGAAAGAAGAAAGAGAAGCACTGATCAGTAAACCCTCCAGCTTTTTTCCATGCAACACACCTACGAGATCAAATACAAGCTTATAAAACTCCTAGAAGGCAAAGGAGATGTCTTTAAAGCATTCCTGCTCTTTGTTTTTGAGGCATTTTGTGAGCCTGTGACCTGCCAGACAAATTCACAACACTTTTTATTGATCTTTTCAGACCTATCTTCTCTCATGCAAATGTTGTGTTGATAAAAACTTTTATTTTGATGGAAAATTTACTTGTTACCATTTTAAGCCAAATAAATTAAATCTGAAGATCTGTTGTTCTGGTTAATAATATTACTAGAAAAAAAAAAGTCAGAAATTTCATGGAAGAATGCATATCTCTCACCACCAGATTTAAACTCATCAAATGCTGAGGCAGGACAGAATTATATTACAGCCATTTTTAATGTTGGATCTCATGGGATAGGATTGCGCTCAGTGAATGTGTTGAAAATGACTTTCTGTTGTCACAAAACCAAATTTTGCTCATACCTGTGAAACTGGCCAAATTTTAGCCACTTTTTATTTAGGTTAAACAGGCTGTGCTGGCCATCTTAAGTTGGATTGGACATTAATAAGTTTTAAATGTGGATATTTTGTTTAATTTCTAAAATAAATTCACTAAAATTTCTTTAAGCTCCATGAGATATTTTACAGTCACCAACCAAGTTTGATGCCAAAACTTAAATACAAAGTTTAAGAAAAAAGGTCTGTTGAAGTAAAATTCAGCTGCTCACCAAATTTTAGCTTAATAACTATCGAATTGACGGACTTTTAGTCATGTATTTGTTTTTTAAGGTTGATTAGCTGTGACAGATTAACGCTTTAAATGTACGTAGACCATGAAAGATTCTTTAAAATCTGCTCAGTGGTTCAGGAGATATTTTGCTAACAGATAGACAATCAATCACGTTTGACCCCATTTTACCCCTCTGACAATCTTAAGGATGCTCCGCTTATTGTCTAAAGATAATCTTATGAGATATTCCTGCTGTGTGTGGTGTGTGAAGAGTGATCTGGTTGGCTCATAAAAATGTTGGGACTGTTTCAACCTCAAATTGGGAATATTCAACATGTTGGATTGTCTTGACCTGATATCCCAGAGTATGTGTGCTTCTTCCTCGTCGGCCATGTTTGTTTACTTTGAACTCATGTTTGTTCTCGAGAGGTTTTGCAAGTTTTCTCGTCTGACATCTGAGTGAAATCTGTTCGTGTGTGGTGTGTCGTCTTTGCCGCGTTGCTGTACACCACAAACTGTAGAACCAAACCTGTTAAATCTATAATTTTTATTTGTCGTGTTAAAAGATTGCTGTATCAACCAGACATAAACAAACAAGATTATCAACAGGAATGTTGCATTATCGTCATATGCTTCTGCACCAAAAAAATAAAACAATTAATGGACATTTTTGAAATACAACACAATTTAAATGCTAAAACAACAATAATGCCTGAAAAGAACAAATGTGTTATTTTGCTCAAATCTATTAAGTTTGCCCAGTAAACAAACCTACAACACTTGTGCAAAAGGTATAAAAAGGTTGCAAACTCACAGTGCTTTAAACAGAATCGGGCTACTATGCATCGCCCCAAGGAGCTTCCTAATTAACAACAAAAAGGCAATTATTTTATGTGGTTGTTAATTAGGGCTTGACTGAGAGTGGGGAGGGTAGGTGGGTGAAATGCCATGGAAATTGGAGATTAGAGCTTTAGGGAGCTTTTCATTTATTGGCAGTTTTGTCCGGACGTTCAACCTAGAGAATGTGAAATGTTTCTTTATACATAAAGACATTTTTTTAACACCTGTTGGGGTCAGGGAATAAGTGACCCCGTTGTAAATGTTGCAAACAAACATGTTAAATGGTTCTACCCCGTATGAAATAGAAACACTTCATTAAGTCTTTTATAGATTATGATTAAATTTCTCTGTAACACTGATTTAATGAAGCACACATCCAAAGATAATTGAACGCCATGCAGATCAAACTAATATACATGTAAGTAATTAAATTGATGAAAGAAATTAATTAGGCATCATTACTAATCATATATTCATGCTTTGGTTTGTTACAGAAATGTGAATACAACAGAATACGTCTTCAAAACACCAGTGTCAGGCAGCACCAGGGTAACCTTAAATAAATCGAATAAAAAGATTAAAAGGCTACTTTTAAATTCCACATTCTGTAATAAAATAATGTAAAAACAGATTTCATGGTCAAGTTGTGGTCTTAGACGAATCCAGCTTCTGTGAGTTCCTGCATGGGAAAATGTTATCTGGTCTTCTGAGTGCGAGGTTTTTAAGGTCTGTGAGATTCTCTTGGTGCTGCCTCACTTGTTTGAAGTTTATCCACAGGTTTGCGATGACGTTTAGGTCAAGAGGCTGTGAGAGCCATGGCAAAAAGCCCTCAGCCAGCACATCATGAAGTACAGCTTTGGAGATTTTTAGAGCTTGTTAAGGTTCTTCAGTCACTGTCTTCCCATCGTCAGCTACTTTTTTTGCACAGGTGCTGTGATTTTGAATTGATTTTTTAATTTTAAACCTACCAGTGAAAATTTCTGGATTTTTAATTTTTTTTTCTGTACAAGACACAATATCCATTAACTCATTTACATATACTCACATATATTGTTTTGGTGAAGATTCTCAGTCCTCCAGGTCATGATAATCCATCCATTAATTATTTTTATACACTTCTTCCGTTCAGGTTCACAGGGAAAACTCTGTGACAGGGCTGTTCAGGGGCCACAGTTCCTCAGAGCCAACAGCTCAAGGGCCAGATATCTGAGGTTTGGGGGTCATTGCTCAATAATGTAAAAAAATATATATATATATTATCTAGGGATGTAACAAATCACTCAAGCTCTGATTCGATTGGATTAGCGATTTGAAGTTCACAATTGTATTAAATTTTTAGTTTTTATTTAGTTTTTTTTTTTATTGATTTAGATTGTGTCCAAATATTTTATACAGTATTTAAATGATGGAGTGATACAACAGTTTTATTTATAGATATTGTATACACTATTTCCCAGTGAACGAGTTGGCCTTCTTAAACCTGACAGATGGTTGTGCTGTGTGTGTGTGTGTGTGTGTGTGAGATTGTAATGCCAGTTTTCTAATAAGCATTCAGCATTGCTTTAATAATACTCTATGACAATATGATTCATTATGGCCATTATTTTTCCGTTCAGTGTTTGAGTTATGAAGCTAATTATTCTCATTGTTTTCTGAGAAAATTGAGTCTGAAATGGAATTTCAGCCTCTGCGTCTCAAATGACACACTTGTTTACTCCTTCGCTCCTCAGACAGAGTCACAGCGACGGCCGTCGACTGCAACTGTTCCTCTTTCACAATAAAGCGCCATTCGTTGTGAACAAAAGGTTTGCACCTTTCATCTCATCCAATCCCAACTTTTTCGCTCCCATGTCAATGCCTAATGGCTGTGCAATTGGCTTTTAGGGGTTGCCATGCTTGTGAGCTCTGCTCCTACTCACACCCTTCCCTTGTTTCACTTCCTTTTTCTTCTTTTGGAGTCTTTCTTTTTCCACAACATTGTATTTTTCTGTTCTCTTTCTGTCACAGCACTTTGCTCAGAGACCACAATTAAATTAGTTTGACTCAACTGGTAAATAGTGGAATGGCCCACTCAGTTCTGAAAAAGCACATTGTGCCCAAATGTTTGAGTGCTCCAAAGATAGAATGTGAACTTAGAGGCATACAGGTTGTTTGTGGTTGTTTTGCTCTCTGGGAAGGCCATTAGCTGCTCTGACCTGTGCAGTTAAGAGGTGTCAGCTATGATTTGCTATTGTACGTCTCTGGTCTCTTTATGGTTCGGCGCTGATTGTCTTTAAAAGCCCCACCAGGGAGCTCTCAATTATCACCTACTTAAGGACCATCATTGTTCACTGCTTTCCGTCATTCACTTCACCTGCATTAGTTCTTCAGATATAAGGTCAAGCGTGACATCAGGGTTTTAATTTTGAGCTTATAGTGTATTCTAAAGTTCATAGAGGATGACACACACTAGCCAAGCAAAGGTGATAAGTAGTGAGTATCTGGTGGAAAAATTACATTTACCAAATTGAGTTCTCTGAACCTGTTGCATGTAGCAGTAGCAGAATGTATTTCTTGTTTTCAGTACAAACAAACCCGTAAAAAATCACTCAACCCAGCTGTGTTTTTCTTGGTAGATTCCTTAAATTACCATACAACAACCTCTCTTCTTTCAAAATAAAGAATCTACCTGTTGCTACATTTTGCGTTTGAAACTTGTGCCAGGATGTCTGAGACTGTGAAATGATTTTGCACACGTAAACCAAAAACTGTAAATTGTCCTGAGACCCAGTAATTCATTTTAGTGTAAACTGCTAATAGCGAAACTTCTCATTTAGCAGATTTGCTTTTTTGCTACTTTTGGAAACTGTTAGCGAACCGATTAGCTTCCGCTAAATTAAGTTCTGCTAATTTGAAGTACACTAAAACAACTCACAAGAGTTAAATTTTTTTTTTATGCCATTTATCTCAAATTAAATAAAAACTTCCCCCTCTTACAGACAGTGCTGGACATGTCAGGCATTTTGTGTGTAGCATGTAGCATCTTTAGCAGCTAAACTTCAGACTAAGAGCATCAAGAAGACATAAAATAACATCTAATGTTTAAATAACAAATACAAAAACTGACTATGCATAAAATATATCAGATAAAGTATTTGCTATTAATTTTTTTATGTATACTGTAGTGCAAGGCAGGACTTTGTACTTCTGTTTATTTCACCTGTTTCTAGTAGGTAGCTCTTTCACAAAGGCAAAGAAAGGAGATTCAGACATGGATTTTTCAGAATAAGGGAGTCCAATGAGACAGACAGGAGAAGGTGACACAGATTAGGAACTAGACAAGGAGGACCAAGATGCAGGGCTAGATGTAATGTGCTGTTGTCCTGTTTGGGCCAAAACCAACATGTGATGATCAGGGATTTTAGATTTTGAGAAAAAAGTAAGAGTAACATACAAAATGTGTTCCGGGTATATGATTTAACTTTAAATGTTGTAAATGAGAAAAAGATCAAGAAAAGGTCAGATGGACATGCCGAACTACAAAAAGAAAAAGATAAAGTAATCAGTTGTTCCTAGGTCAGTGGCCTATACTGTAGCTGATGAAGTCAGTGAGTTCTAAGTAGAGTCATGATTTACCTTTAATTGTGTTTTTTTTTGTGTGTGGAGATGTTAGATATGCTTTATTATTTTGTTTTTAAAGATTAAAAAGGCGCTTCCAATTTGTATTATCAACTTTAAATTATATTAATATTTCAATTTTTCAATCAACAAAGTTCACTGAAGTGCACAAAATGTAAAATTCAAATAGAAATAAGTAAAAACAAAGTAGGCTAAACAAGTTCAGGCATTTTACCATTAAGACGTTGAAAGTAAAAAATTGGACATGGTTCATCTTTCAAAAACTACTGTGTCAGAGAAAACTCTACACTGATGATCATCAAATGCCATTTTATGTATTTTCAAACGGACAAAGATTTGATTTTTAGAAGCATCACAACCAGTAGTTCAGTTGCACAATGTGTCCGAAACATGAAAAGTTAACTTTCATCACTTCCCAGTTCAGTTTCAGTCTTTCTCACTCCATCATTGCTCGCCATGGGCTGAAAAAAGATAATTCTTTCAAAGGAGTCATAGGGATTTTGTCTGCCTGAGTAACTTCCTGTTCTAGATCAAGCCTTCTTGTGTTTTTGTCTGTGATGTAGTGTAAATTACATGCCATATAAAAAGGAATAAAGCAGAAACGTAGATTAGGCTAAGAGTAGGTTTGTTAAGCATGAACAGGTGCCTCTTCTACCTCTGTTCTTTTCTCTCTCCAGCACTAATAGGGATGCATGCCCAGCCATCTGTGAAGGACAAGGAAACCTTTTGGCTGAGACAAATCGCTTTGGAGCAGGGCTGCAGCCTCCTGCCACCTCCCTATTCCCTTACTCTGCACACACACACACACATACAGATGAACACATGTACACACATGCTGTCCCTCAGCTGCAGGGTAACAAGGGAAGCGTCTGCGTTGGGTCCATCAGAAGTCAGCCAACTGAACCACCAGTCTAATCCCTACCAGAAACTGTGCAAGCCTGTGATGCCAAGTTCCAATTAGACCCATGAAAAAAAGTCTCCAGTGTTTCTGAATGGAAACCTTTATGAGGGGTGTACCTATTCCTCCATAACCCACCGTCTACCTAATACAAAAGTGCAACCATAAAAGCAAGACAAGATAGGGCAACAGACACCCTGGAGGGGGTGATACACACATGGAACAAACAAAGCCTTCTTCATCTAGTGGTCAACAAAGTTGTAACTGTCCGCTCTGTGAGCTGGATCGACTCAAAGAGACACTGTTCAACCTCTGAAGTTCAGTGATTTTTAAACCCCTGGGTTTAGAGTCAGCGACAACCGGCAGATTTATTAAAGCCACTGAAGTATACAGAACTACCACTTTAAAAACAAACACTGGTACGTTCTAAGAGAGAGATCGATTATTTGGTGGTCATCTTTAACTGCAAGAAATGGAGTATTTTAAGCATTCTGATTGGATTATTTTTGGAGGGTTAGAGAAGGCAATTTGGAAATCTCAACTATCGTAGTTAACGATTGTTGAGCTGGGTAATTTTCGCATTCCACAGTTATGAGTTAGACAGTTGGTAGCTTTACTATCAAACTAAACTCTCTGCAGAAGCTGTCATGAGGCGATAAAGCACCACTGATCAGAATATGTGACTACTTTCCCTTCAGACACTGACGAGAAGCCATAACAATGGATTTACAACCACTATTCTCTATAAACAGGACCAATATACTGTAAATTGAGACAACCCCTTAATAGTACGGGCTCTTCAGATTTCTGCTGACAACAGTGACATTGATAGTGTTGGTATAAGTGCATGTTTTTGTGTGTGTGTGTGTGTCTGTGATGGGGATAGTGGCACTGGCTTTATTCAAGCCCACTAATGTCCTGACTGACCTTGCTAAATAAAAACCAGTAGATTGAGTTGTCCGCTCTCCCTGTCTATTGGCGAGCCACTGAGGCTTGAAGTATACATTTGCGCGCCGCATTACACCCTCTAATAGGCAGTCAGTCAAAATAACACGCTGCCTGAAATGTCAGCGTTTACCTTGGTAATGACCAAGCTTCCAAAGAAATTAATAGATCCCAAGGCTCAGTTCTCTGAATATCTATCATCTGTGACCAAAACTTCAAGCGGTACTTTAGAACTAGTTGCTTGTGGGGCTTTCCAATGAGGACACAGAATTTTCTGTAGAGTCCCAGTACTTTTCTTTTCCCCAAATAACAGAATTACATTTGCTACGAGCAGAGATGAGAGCCCATTATTTACCACCCCTTAAACCAAACTGCCATCAGCTGCTGGG
>JARVJO010000001.1:12488266-12498916 GCA_031762555.1 Cynodonichthys magdalenae
TCACTGAGTTGGTTCACTTATTGTGTTCTGTCCATTCACTTTGGTACAGAAGAAATGTTTACCGAAAATAAGAGATCTCTTGCTAAATAATTTCCTTATAACCTCGTTATAAGAGGTGTAAGTTTCTTACAGTGGTAGTAAATTTATTTTCTTGGCTAACAACAGTGATACCTCAATTACTAAAAGCAATCTATTTTTCAAATGACCATTAAATCTCAAAGCACGTCATCTAAATGTTGCCATCTGTACCAGGCCATAAAGGACTGCATGGTCGCGTAATATTTCTTCGATAAATTGTGTGAATTTTGTTTTAATGAAATATGTTTAATGCTATAGAAAATTTTACAATATGCAGCTGAAAATAAGAAGTGTGTAATTCAAAACAAAGCCCCCCTACTTGAACTACTATACTTCAAAAAATAACAATAAATGAATAATGGTGGAAATATGATTATGTGAAAATATTCAAATTGCACTTAACAAGGACAACAAAGGAATGCTTACAGGGTTTTCTTGTCATAATCCTCATTTTAAAGCAATTCAAGGTGTTGGTGCCTTTTAAGTGCCAGGTTTTTTTTTGTTTAGATTGAGATGTATTCCATTTGGTTCCAATGCTGAGTCCAACAAATGAGCCCCATTATCATACAGATGAATAGAAATGAGCTAATTATTTTCTCCTAATGGCCTTGCACCATGCAATAGCTTTAGAAGGCCTTTAACAGGCTTCCCAATATTTTAATTTATCCATTTTATAAAGTGCTTGTTCATGTTTAGGGTTCTGCAGTGGCGGCAGGTGGATTTTTCTCCAGGGGGCGGGGGCTGCAATTCCAAAATAGACATATCTCAAAAAGCAAACAAACATGTACTAAGTGTTGTGGAAAGAAATATGTGATTCAAAGAATAAAAGCACTTGGTAGACTGGTCAGCTGAGGTTGTTTATTGCAATAAACAAGAATACAGAAATTAACACAGAGCCATCAGGCTGTCTGTTAAGATCTATGCTAACAAGCAGATCTAATGACTAACTTTATATACTGTTTCAGCATACAGACCAGATCATGACGTTGCTCCCAGGCACCAAGGCCAAAAGAAAAGAAAAATAATAGTGATAAATTACAAAAACAAGTGTGATTACTCCCAACATATCTTGTTCTTTTTCATACAACAATCCTATCTGTTGATAACCAAAAGAACAGAATAAAACAAAAAAAAAAAACAGTGACCTGATGTAATTGGGTCAGTTATCTTATAACCTGACCTAAATAAGAACAGATCAATAAGTATCATTCCATTACGCTAAGTTGGATCACACTAGTGTATTTATTAAACAAATGAAAATACACATAGAGAACATGCAAACTCTACAGGATTCGATCTGGCAACCTTCTTACTGTGAGGAACAGTTTTACCAACTGAGTCACTGTGCAGTCCAAATATAAGCTCATATTATACATTTGAATTTATGTGACAGACATTGTCAGTTGATGTGGTAAATTTTGTTAAGACAGTTAACAGTGAAATAAAACTATGCTTTTTGTGTTAGGGCTTCCAGATGGAAACCGGTTTTTACCAGTTTAACAACATTCTGTTCCTAAAGACATTAAATAAGTCCAGTTGCTTCTGGATTTGCCATAACCCGTATAACTAAGAATCTACATCAGCAAAAAAAAACAAGAGAAGCAAATGAACAATAACTGCTTAAAGACGCATGCACAAAGTTGTACAAAAAAGTTTTACATCCAAAATAAATAAAAAACTATGCTTGATTACATTTATTGTTATTTTACTTTAGTTGTCTTTTACCAGGGTTTGCTGTGTAAAAACGTAAAAACTAATCTTGTGTAGAAAATGGTTGTCCTCGGTCCTTGCAATTACTATTTTAAGCAGCCCAGTCACAGCATTTACAGTACTCATGTCTGCTTCCAGTGGAAGTTCAAATTATGGCCTATCAACTTTAATTCTATCCTGCCTCAGCTTTTACTTCTTTGCTCAGTCCACATTCAAGCTGCACATGTACTCAGCTACATGTTATAACAGAGTTAAAAAACATGTGCATTGGTAAAGTTCTTTTTTTCCTTTCGAGTTTTACATCCTGTCTCGCTTCAGCATCCAATTCTATTAAGGTTTGTAGATGTGCTTGTCCAAGACCACATGCTGTACAAGAGCTTGAGTGCTGTGTAATTATCAACCTCTCTAATGGTGTTCCCTTTCAATCTTGTATGGCCTCAAAAGGCTACAATAGGCTATTTTCTGTTAGTGGTCTTGGAAGGGAAAACAGAGCAGACCCATTTCAGTGCAGAGCAAAGAGCTAGCACATAGAAATGGAGATAAAACTACAGGAACTCATTGGCATCAGATAAAACTATTTTCTGCACTACCTAAAAAAATAAAATTTTCTCAAAAGACAAACAAAAACTCTAATTTCTTTCTGGCCAAAAAGCCCACCTGGCAAACAAATTAGTGCTCCATCTCTCCATCTTCTGCCTATTATCTGTAGTTGGGTTGCCGTTGCAACAGGGCTAGGAGAGAAACCCAGGCATCCCTCTCCCCAGAGACACTTTCCATCTCATCCTAGGGGACCCCAAGGTGTTCTCAGGCCAGAGAGGACACATAATCCCTCCAGCTAGTCCTGGGATTTCCCCTGGGTCTCATGGGATGTACCTTGAACACTTCTAAAGGGAGGCCTTTAAGAGACATCCCAATCAGATGTCCAAACTACCTTTAAGACTGACTTTTCAATATGGAGGAGTGGCTGTACTCCAAGCTCTCCTCAGATGACTCCTCACTCTATCTCTAAGGCTGAGCCTGGCCACCCTACGAAGGAAGCTCATTTCCACTGCTTGTATTCAGGATCTTGTTCTTTTAATCACGATTCACGCCTCTTGACCATAAGTGAGGGTTGGTATATAGACAGACCAGTAAATAGAAAGCTTTGCCTTTCAACTCAGCTCCTTCTTTACCAAGACTGAGTGAAGCACTACACTCATTACTGAGGTTGAGTCCTCAATCTGGCGATTCATCTTCCAGACAAAGAGCAATTCATGATGTGGCTGGAACAGCAGCCGCATCAGGAAACCTTGCCTGGGAAAAGGGAAACCGAGACACCCCCTTGGAGACAGACATGGGTGGGGGCGGATCTTGGCTCCTGGGGCCCGAAAGAATAACAGCAAACCTCCGTGTGGAACCACCAACTGCAGGCGTAATTGTCAATGTCAGGTGCATTGCATGCCGGGTAGAAGGGGAGGTGGGGTCAATGGCTGTTCTGATATAAGAACTATAGGAACACTGAGTGCCTTGTGAAATATGAATGCTGGTCAAACATGTAAGACTCTATGCATCTCTAAATACTTTCTTAATGGATTGAATGTGACACTAACTTTAACATAATATCTTGAACCAATTGAGCTTTGGTTATTCTGACCACTGGAAGTCTCTGTGGTTGCCAATTTCAAATACAATTTCAAGCAAGATTGGCAAATATTAGCTGTTGATAGTTTAAAGATGCATCAATGTAAAAAAAACAGATGTTTAAAATGGCTTTTAATAAGTTCAATTATAAGCCATGATTATGAATGCAGGTGTATCAGGTGTGCTGACCAGCATTCACTACTGACTGGTGATCTTAAATCCAAATAAAAAAAAATGAGAGACAATGAGCACATGTTATTCGAGTAATAATTTGTCTACTTTTATTGTTAAATCTCACTGTTTTTGTTGTCTTGAATAAAGCAGACTAATTGCTTCAACAACCCAGAATGGTTTCCCCCTGCCACTGATGAAATTAGTTCTTGCTTTGGCCTAATAAAAAGTTGGTGTTAAAATAGCACTGGTTTATTTATTTATGGTCATTTTTCCACTTCCTGGCAGTCTGAACAGAACAAAATGGGACTAGGTGAGTCCTGGCCTCAGTTTATTAAGAGAACTGGTTTTGGTTGAAACACATTTTATAAAACACATTCTAACAGTAAATCTTAATGAAAATTATTTTTAAGGAATAATCAAACCAAAGCAAACTTCCTGTGTCATTGTTGATGTATTTCATCCTTAAGGGTGTGTGGCGGGGATGTGGGTTATTTCAACAATTTTGTGACAATTGTTGCAAAATAATATCTAATATATACAAGCTTGCGTAATTTGTTTGAAGATCTAAATAATGCTCAAAATGACTCTTAGCGCAACCGACTGCAAAAGGCATGGCATCATCATGCACACAGAGCATGTACAAAGTTGAATTTAACTTCCCATGGTTGGTGGTGTCAGAACAAAGGTCACCGGGTCTCCAAAACCAACAGTTTGCTCACCCTTTTTCACAGCCAATGTTGTATCACAATGGATTTGGGGTCAGGAGATGAGAGGGAAAAGTTTGGTCTGATTCAACTCAAGAAAAGGTCTTAGGGTCACAAAAAATCAATGATTCCTCCCCTTGGTAGAATGAGGAATGCCAGCTTTTCTGATGGTCAGAGACAAACATCCCGGCACACAGAAAGAGGGTGACTAAAAAACATCAGTGGGGCGGTTAAACCAAGCATCAAAAAAATAAATTACTCCCACACTGTAATTTGAACTGAACATGCACATTAATCTGAAAGTGCTGCGGTATTGTATGATATTGTGTTGACTCGGTCAAGCGTCAATTGTGATACCAATAAAATCTCTCGGGTCAATCTATTATAGCTCATTTCAGTTCCATTATCAAACTCATGTGATGAAATATGCTTTAACATTTGTTTTAGGAATTCATAGTAATTATAAATCATCAGTGGTGGTCACAGTTAACCAAACAGGTAGCTTCACTAACCACTAACCACCAAACAAGAATCTTGGCTCTGGTAACACTAAACAGATTAAAAAAATGAGTAGAAACTAACGCTAGCCGCTCATATGACTGTTATTCACTCTGTGTCACACATCTTTCCTTTCAGTTGAAGACTGGTTGGACTGACACAAACTTGCTGTTAGTTTTCTAATGGTTTAATTTGAAGGTGGGTGGGATCATTTGTGGCAAATTAGTCAATCCAAACCAGAGCTACAGCCCTGTCTAACTTGTGATACTTTCAGTTTAACCCTTTCAGAACAAAGGTATTTCTTTGATTAAGTTTGTATTTTTATAAATATCATTGGAAGCTAGTCAAACAACAAATAGCAAATACTTTCTCTACCACATTTTGCCAAGCCACCTCGACTGGCTCCTCTCGACGTGGAGGAGCAGCGGCTCTACTCTGAGTAGTTTTTTTTTGTTTGTATTTGTTAATTAAATATTGTTTGAAGATTAGCTGTTAAAGATGCTACATGCTACACACACAGTGTCTGACATGTCCAGCACTACTTCTAAAAGGGGATAGTTTATTTTAACTGGGATGAATGGCCTAAAAATAGACAATTTACAATTGCTCAAAATTACTCTTAGCTTACCTGACTGGACTTAAAATCAGTGGAACCTAATTAAGCAGAAGCTAATCGATTTGCTAAAATTTTCTAATGTTAGCATAAGCTAATCTGCTAAATAAGAGGTGAGTTAAAGTGGATTAGCAGAACTGTGCCTATGCTGCTAATAATAAAACTATAGTTAAAGTCAGTTTTGTGGAAAGGTTCTGAACAATTTATGCCACACCTCTTGTTGGCAGCTCTTATGACTTCAGTTTGAAGAAATAGACATGAACTCTAACCAGAGAAGTCAAATTTGATAAATAACGGCTTGCTCAAGTAGAATTTTAGTAGAATTTTGAAAAAGCACTCATTTGATGCAAAAAGGACAGACATGTAAAGGTTTATAAAAAAAAGCCTTCAGATGCCTGCTACAAAGTTTTTGACAATGGAATTATTTAAAAAAACTAGCAGTCCACTTTAGATTGGGCCCAGCTAGCTGTTATCTCATTAATATGGTCAGTATTAAAATGCCATTTCTCCAAATTGAGGTTGTTCAAAGAGCCTTCTACATCAGTTAAGATAATAATTGTTTGTGACCTTTCCAGTTTAACAGACACAAACCCTTTTAAGTTCTGGTAACGGCTACTTTTGTTAAGTGACAGATAAAATGGCAGAAAAGAAATTAGAAGAGAATTTGTCTTTCTTGATTTTCCTAAGCCTTTTTGTCACAACTCTAATTTAATATTAACAAATTCATTCAGGCAGATAAATCAGTTCCTGAATTAACAAGTTGTGTCTTGGTGTAATTTCTTTATTTAGCTTCTCAATAGTAAGTATTGTTGAGGAAAACATATTGTCAATAATTTTTTAAAAGGTTGACAGGCTATTTTCGAACAATAAACGTCAGCCACATTATATTACCCTCCATGGTCTTTGTAACAAATTGCTCTTATTTTGTTTTCTTTTGTTCAGAGTGAGGTTTGATTTAAGTCAGTGGATAAAAACAACACAGCAGATGGCTTGTCTTTTTGTTGTGGATAGGCAGCATAGTGATGTTTTCAAGAATAAAATTGCAGGATAATGTTGCCAAGCTTCACACCTGATATAGCCTAAAAAATAAATTAGTGCAAACAAAAACCTCAAACACATGTCAATGGTTTTGGTCAGCACTAGTTTAGTCTATTTGCTGGACCAGATTTTTATCAGTACAGCTCAACATCCTTTCTGAAGAGGCAATTGTACTTTGAGATTCGAGCTCACCAGATCCTGACCCCAGAGCCGTCCCCAATTGTGACAGCTCTGTCTCAGGCTTCGACTCGCTCCTTCTTCCCTGAGTATTTATTCTTCTCTCCCACTTCTGCTCCTTCACTCTTCAAGCACCAATCCTGCCCCAGGCCCCATCAGCAGTCGCCTAAAAAAATAAGAAGAAATCTTCACCTGCTTTTCTCTTATTCAATTCAATCTTTAGTCTTTTATTCCATGAAGCTGGTTCCACAAGGCTTTAGCTGTCTCCTAATAGAAACCACAGCTCTACTAACACCTTTGGGGTTTCCTCAACTGAAAAGGTCACAACCTTTGTTGGTTAGTGACTCTGGCTCATGTGGTTTTTGTTTACTCTCTGAGCTAAAGGTTTGTTCTGCTCTATTAGATTTTTATTTTTTGTAGCTCACCAAGCATGCGTTTTCACTGGGTTGTGCACTTGCATGTATGCATAGCCATGTCACGTCACCAACCACTGATTTTTTTCCCTGAGCTTTTCCCCCAACTTTAATTTTGCACAGGTCTTCCAATATGAGATTTTGGGTATTCTCTTCAAAGGCAGTCAACAGTGAGACAGCTGAGCTCAAACAGCACGGGAGCCCAGGAATACAAGTCTGCCTGTGGATTGTCTTTACACACACCCTGACCCGATTGTGTGTTTGTGAAAGGCACACCTGAAAGACATAAATAAACAAAACCCCACAAACCCACATGTGATTTTAGGCGGATTGTGGTCACATGTTCAGGGACATGAACCAGTGACACAGAGGAAATCAGACCCCACTGACAGCCGAATACTGCTTATACACTTAAAAGTCAATTTTTGACATAGACCAAAAAGTCAGCATCCAATTTCACTTCTTTGTCTCACCTTTAACATTTGAGATCTGTCAAAGTTCAGTCCATTTTTATAAACAACCTCAGCTATGCAGTGACTTTAACTTTCTCTGTGTCCCTCAAAGCCTCATCAATTGCATGTCAGCGCAAAACACAATATTTTACCATACATGTTAAGATTATTCTTAAAGCATCTAAACGTGGTGTACTATGTGTTTATAATTACTGTCTTTCTCTTGAGAAAATCTGAAAAGGCTTATTACAAAAAGCATATATTGCATATAAATGCTGCATGTCAAGACATGCTGTGTTCCTAACATCCAAACCAGCCATTTTTGATGCCTTAATAAGATGAAAAGGAGCAAAATTCAATCAAAAAAGCATTTTTTGAGCTTCACTGCCCCCTCAGGTCTTACTATTGAGTGATAATTAACATGACGCTCTAGCCTTGGCAGATGAGGACCTTGTAATGAAGGTAGTGAAGTAATGATATCCCATTATGATCCCTTGCTGAATAAACTGCCAGAGCTAAACTATGCCTCTCTCATTCCCTGGCAAGATGGGTTACTCTTTCAGAATTCACTCAAGACACAGTGTTTGAATCCTTTATCCTCTGATAGCTCAATTTAAGAACATCAGTATGACCAAGGGCACCAGCAAACACCATTGGTAATTGATGCAGTAATCATATCACTTCCAAAGCCAACTAATGTTCATTGTCATGGTATTGAAATTGATTTTTGATGCACAGGGAAGACATAATCAAGTATATTAGCACTAGGGGAAAAAAAGTTTAACTGTGAATTTTATAGCTATTATGGTGTATCATTGAGTTACTAATACAGCAGCCTATTTGTTTATTTAATGTTCCACATTTATAACTTGAACAACCAAAGTAGAGAGGAGATTCATCAAACTATTTGTCTATCTGCTTATTTATGGTTGGACTGTAGAGGCAGAAGGTCAAAGGGGGAAACCCAGACATTTCTTTCCCCGGTAATACTTTCCAGCTTAAGCGTTTTTAGGCCAGAATAAATAAACAGTTCTGGGTCTTCTTCAGGGTCACCTTTCAGCTCAAGACACACTGAAAACTTCCTAAAGAAGACCACCTGTAGGCATCCTGATCTGATGCTCAAATCATCTCATTTGACTTCTTTTAAGGTGGCGGTGCAGGGGAAACTCAATTCAGCTACTTGTTTCTGTAAAATCACTGTCATTCAAGACCCAAATTGTATGACTGTAGGTGAGGTTTGAAAAATAGCTGGACCAGTTTGTAAGAGCTTTGCTTTTTGGCACATTGTGTTTTTACTACCATGGGGTAAGGCAGCAATTTCATAACTATAGCTAAAGCCCTAATCTTTCTGTCTATCTCTTGCTCTATCTCAGTGTTACTTATGAACAAACATTACTTTCTGCACATTAGTTTAAATATCCTAAAAGACTCACCTCTAACCTGAAGTAGCATTGCATCTTATGCCCATCAAGATCCATGCTTTTAAATTCTAGGAGCTGACTCTCTGCCCTGGTCACGTCCAACTTGCACAGAGACAAGCTTTAGTTTGATGTGAGAAAGCAGGAGTAAACTAGCCATTAAAAAAGCAACTCTTGCATCCCGAAAAACTTGATAGACCCTCTACAGCATTCTAAGGGGGGGCATGGTCCAAAGCCTCCAGTTCCAGAGAACATCTAATAACTAGATAACCAAACTCTAATGGCCCTTACAGCAACTCTAAGGTTGAAAGATCTGGTCCACTGATACAGAGAAAATCAGTGCTATAGCATTTGAAGCCACACCTTTGGAAAAAGTTTCATATGTCTCAGTTGAGGTTGTGTCTATGGAGTCTGTATGGGTCATGTTTAGAGCCTCTAATGCAGATCTTGCTTCAATAAACATTGAATAGATTACAGAAGGCAGCAATGAGAGAACCAAATGGTAAACAAGTCTTCCAGGTCTTTGGGTAATCCAAAGCTTTTCATAAAAAAGTATTGCGGAAACTTGCAGTCGTTTTATTAATAACCACGCCATTTGTGTCAAATTGGTATTACTGTTTTCTGGGATTTAAAAACAAATGAAAACAATTTTATTTTTGTGGACATATGGACCATTAGTTTTCTTGTCTGACTAGTCTTACCAAACCATTCTTTCTACTTTTTGTTTTTTACTAATCATCTTACTATTAGACTACTCTTTGCTGAGCTTAGTGACAAGGTCTCATCAGGTCACTGAGTTCCACTGAGAAACTTCAGAATTGCTGCTACTGACCTCCACAAAAGTTACACAGAGAAAAAAACTAAGCTGAACTGTAGCATGAAGAAAGCTCCTACGAGAGCTCAATTTGCAATTCAAAGGCAAATTAGCAAATCAAATACTCTATCACTGCCAAAGGAAAACTAATGTTTGAAAAAGTGAGTGGCAGGTGTTTAATATTGAAAACTTCCCTTAATCAAAACGTCATCAACTAAAAGAATAATAGCACTTAAGTTGAGGTGACACTGTGATCTTGAAGGGCTTTTGAACAGCATTATCAACATAAAGTAAGATTTTAAGGTCATTACTGTCATATTCAATCTGAAAAATGACTAGTCAGGATAAATCAAATTACAAAAGATATCAAATGACAACTGCCCTTGTACTGAGTTGATCCTTTTATCTACACTTACAAAAGGGTTCGGCAGTTCTCAAGTGGCTGAGAGTCATAAAGTTGAATGTAATGTAAAAAAGAAAATGAGATCCAAGCCATAGGTAGATGCTTCACAGTTCCAACAGGATTATGTCAAGCATATTAGGAGGTTCATTAATATACTCAATCACGAACCTCTGTCATTCAACACAGGTTTGGTTTAGCAATGCAGGACAAAGACACATGTCCTTGGTGACGTCCAACATATCAATGGAACCTAATGGAAAAAGTACACAGGGTTCTCTGAGACTTTGCAAACATGTTAGAGAAATCGTTGGACTTGCAGGGTTTTCTTTATAAAAAAATATCGATCCATCCAAAATGATTGATTATTCATCACATTTACTTTTGTGTCTTTACTTACCTGCAGTTACAAGAGTGAAGCAAAGATCTATAGTAATGATTGTTACTTTATTGATACTTTATTTATCCCATGAAGGGAAATTACAGTTCGGAACAACCCGTTCAAGAGATATAGACAAAACACAACAGACTGGGAGAACAG
>JARVJO010000001.1:12505388-12519693 GCA_031762555.1 Cynodonichthys magdalenae
GTATTTCTGAAATTGATTTATTTATTATTGAAAATTGTTAATTGTCTGAAATAAATTTAATTCATTCATTCATTCATACCTTTATTTAACAAGTCTAAAACAGGGATCAAACCCAGGTCCTTCTTGTTGTGAGGCGTCAGTGCTAACCAATGAGCCTTTGTGCTGTTAATCATACAGGTGACGGTATGGCTGTCAGTATTTGGCATATTGCTACATGGAGTAATACTATGTCAAATGTGCATAAGGAAAATTCTGCTTTTAACACTAACATTAAATCTTCTTGCACAGACTGTAAGTCGGTTAAAACTAAGTTGTTTTTCTTTTTCCAGAGGAAATAATTCTAAATTAGGTCATTGCCTTCTACAAGGTTGTTTCTGCAGACTTTTACACTTTCCCGAGACTTGGTAGATTAGTGTTTGGCAGCAGTCAGCAAACTTACGCATGGGCTGTGCAACAACCCCCTAAGGTCATCCTTAGTGTCTTTAGTGACAGCAGACATGTCTTTGCATACATGAAGGATGCACAGAATAGAAAAAGTGTCCAATGTCCTTGTCAGACCATTGATGCTGATATAGCCTGGCAACTTCTACATGACAGACATTTTCATTTCCAAATATAGAGCCTGCAAAGTCTGTATTTGCTATTTGTGCACATACAATGGTCTATGGGTACATAGGAACCTTTAAGCAGAGATCCAAGTCAATAGAAAAGAACAGTGATAATAAAAAGACAAATAAAAACAATAAGGAGTTAAAGCAGAACAACGAGAAGCAATAAGGTCATATGCTATTGTGTAGCTTTTAGGGAATAAAAGTTTTTCTCTGTGTATTTTATTTCTTTGTGTATATTGTGCATCAGTTAGTTAAAATAACTGAATTTTGAGTTCTGTGGCTGCTTTAATTTCTTTTATCATTGCCTGAAGGCAAAGCTGTAATAACGATTTTGCCCCTTGTCTGTAGGTGTGTGTTTGTTTGTCTAGCTTTGGCAAAATATTGCATAAACTTGTGGATCATTTTTAATAAAATCTTCTGAATAGACACACTGGATATACATTTACAACCAATTACCATTTGGAGTCAACCCCATTCAAGATGGCCTTCAGACTATAGGAAACAAAAATTGCTATAACTCAGCCAATTTTGCAAACACTGACCTAAAATTTGGTATTTGGTACTGCAGTAGCTGAAATGTCTTTACTTTGTCATTGACCTGACAGAGATCTACAGATGTTATATGTACAGGACTGAAGGAGAAAGAAGTTAATGGTCCATATTTGGTGACTGCATTCCTAGGGGTTTAGGGATGGTTGGGTGCTCTATGGTTGGTTGTTCCAGATCTTTCTATTGGTTTACTCTGTATTTCCTGGTAAACTTGTGAAAGTCAAGAAAACTTTTCCTGGATTTTAAATGTATCAGTGCTGATGTATAGGCATATAGTGGATGTTATAAGGGTAATTTTCCTGTTTTCTTTTTCAATGTTATTGATTGTCTCTCTTCGTATTGCAGGTAGAGCAATAGCAGAGAGCTTATAGGTAGCTTGTTGGAGTAGGGCAAAGGGTCCCTGTTATGCTGCGACAGGCTTTGTTGAGCTTGAGATTTACATTTTTGGCACTAAACAGTAGCACAGTATTCAGCTGTGGAGTAGCACATAGCTAAAGCTGAGATGTATCCCCAAACAAACAAAGTGCTATCTTAAAAAGAGAAGTTTTATTTAAAATTTTGCTAATAACTCTTGGAGTCAACACTGTTCTTTTGTAAAGGCCCTGTCACTCTGTAATATTTTAAACAGCATATGCCAGCTAACAACTTTTTTTTACATAAATTACCTATAAAAGTTCTATATTTGATAAATTTGTTAGTTGTTACTTTGTTCAACTTAAAGTTTAATGACTTGGTCTCAATGTTTTAAACAGTTTGTACATGAGACATTTGTTTGTAAATGTATTAACTGATTTTGTACTCTTATTTTAGTCATATCTTACCTTCTATGGGTATTTCTTGTTTTCTTATGTTTTATGATGTATTTAATTGTAGTTTATCTGTAGTTTTGAATTTGGTAATGTTTGTGTGCTGCTGCCGTTCTTGGCCAGATCTCTCTTGAAAAACATTTTTAGTCTCAATGAGATCTACTTGGTTAAATAAAGATTTAATAATAATTAACAATAAAAAGCATGAACATGCCAAAAAAAGGCTTGATTTTTTTTTTTATTTAATCTTCAATGTAGATGTCTTTAAAATTTTCAGAAGTTGATATGTTGTATAAAACATTATAGATTGACAGGGCCTTCACTAATTTAACTGGTGAAATACTACTCGTTTTAATTAAACTATCAGAAAACAATAACTGGATATACATCTACAACTGATTAACTTTTAGCATCAACCAAATTTTTTCAACTATAGATAACTCCATTCCAGTAAATTATACAGATACCGAGCTAAAATGTGGTGCTGTTGGATAGTTTTTCAAGGCCTTGTTATTTATGATTTCATGGTTGTTTTTAGCGAAAAAAATATGTGTAATCAATCAAAACCTTTTCAGCCCATTTCTTTAACTACAGCACTCTGGCCCCAGTCACCTCATATCCCTAAACTGATTTATGACAATAAAGTCTTTATATATATATTAGGCATACACAGAATTTAAACCTGTGTGTGCAGAAGTAATTTACCTCATGGTCTTATGAGCTACATACAGCAGCCCAATACCCCCACACAACACACACACCTTGGTCAATATTTACAGAGTAGAAAGTGGACAGTGCTCATCTTAGACCCGGTAGAGATTAATTTCCCAGAGGAAATTAGCTACTGATGCTCAGCAGTGTAAATTTCCTATGTATTCTGAATTAAATTACCAAACCTCCATCAGCATTTAGGAAGAGAAGAAAAAAATAAAATTTTATGGCTCTGCCAATTATAATGTATTTTGGATTACCGAGCAAGCTTCTTAATAGAGATGGTGCCAGTTTTATTGCTGAACCTGCCATTAAATTCAGAAATAGACTCGACATTTGCATTTCCCAGAGCTTCTCAAATAACACCTTGCATTTTGTTTGGATAATGTAAAATCTGGACAGTAGGTAGCTCAATTTCTGTCGAATTAGCTGTTGTCTAGTAGTTTTTCAGTTGTAGATGTAGACGCAGGAATGACTTCACAAAACATATTTTGAGAAATTTTGCTTACAGGCAAAGTTGATTCCAATGGTTATTGACAACATTTTAAACACAGATCTTGCGCCATCAATGGCACTCTCCACTTAAGACATCATGCATATTTACATACATTATCTGACACTCTCTCAAATGATAGTACAAACAGCATGGATTCTACAGAGAATCAATGTTAATATAACAGTAAAGGGCATTTGTAGAGTGAATTTTGACACATCAGACTTCAGGAAATACAGGAAAGTTCAGCTGAAACATTGGCTGAAGAGTTGAGGTCTGACAGATTTGGAAAGTAAGTGGAATTGTTAAAAAGGTGGTTGTCTTTACTGCTGTCTTCTAGCTTAGTTTGCCGCATCTTACCTTGGGAAACATGATAAAAAAATACTTCTTCCATGTGGGGATGATGGCTGTATCCTGAGTCACTGTTACAAGTAGCATAGCACAATGTATTGAGGTGACCCTTGTGGAATTTGAAGAATGAATTTCTTTAGGCTTAAACACAGTTAAGCAGTGTACTATGTTTAAAACCAATAGAGCCACTACCAGTTTGTATGCAGAAGGGTGTTAAGTTGACATTTTCATGTGACTAGTGTTTTTAAAAATGAGAGGAAATTCCTATTAGCACTCTGATTATAAGTGGATCAGTCTCAACTACTCCTGTACCAAATTTTAGGTATCTGCAAAACCTACTGAACCATAACCATTTTTTTAATATTTGCTAAGGTTGCTTACTTGTGGCATCTATCTTGAATTGACTTCAAAGGTTAATCAGTTTTAGTTGTCAGCTTTATTATTACTTTCTAAAAGTTTTATTAAAATCTGTGATTCATGACACATTTTGTACACTGTAGGATACTAACAAATGAACAAAAGCATTGTCATCCACTTTCATTTTTGGGCAGGCAGTAATAGACTTAAGAGAAACAGCCTGTTCCATCAATCCATGTGTTTTTCTGTTCCTATGTTGTCCTTGTGGGGGTACGGGGGGCTGGATCCCTTCCCAGCTGTGAGGGAGGCTGATTGGTGTTTTCTGTCCCGGTTGTTACAGGAACCAACTTAGGCTTTACAAGACATTTTATCCATAGCTAGGCTTTGAGATATACTAAGCACAATATCTTCATTTTAGTTTTTAGTTAAGCAGACTGTCTTTTTGTTCAGGCCACAATGCTGTCTCTTAAAATGCTCATCTAATGATCTCCTTTTAGTGAGATATGTAAAAATGATGCCGTAAATAGTGTAAACACTGTTGTAAATACTGTAAACCCTAAAATAAACAGTCAACCATTTACAGAAAGGCACTGATTCGTCCTGGACAAAGACGTTTAATCTGTCGTCTTTCCTCTCAGTTCCAATTTGTCGGCGCTCTCCATGTGTGCGCAGAAAACAGTTTTTGCCGATCCCCCTTGTGAATATGGTGTTCCAGACATATCAAAGGATTTGCCGCTTGTCTCCGAATCCTCCAGCCATCTGCTCGCTACCCGCAACCAACATGCTTCCACTGGAAGCCTCCTCCCTCCACAGCTCAGCAGACAGTGTGTGCTGGTTTATCAAGCTGATGTTTCAAAGACATTCAGGGTTCAGCTGTAAAATTTTGGAATACAAAGCTAGATCTCGAAAAAAATGTTTTTGCGAATGGGACAAAAGTGTTTTGAGTTTGACTGAAACGTCAAACTGTTTTCTTGAAAAGGGACATACCACGCAAAGTCCACTTTTTTCACCATTAAATGTATTTTGTTGTGTATAGGTGTCTATAGGAGTGCAGAAAAGTTAAATTTAGTCTCTAAGTAGTTAAGCTGTTTGTGAACCATTCTAAAGTGAAAACAGTTTATACTTTTTTACGTATTTGTTATTGCAGACAAAACCTTGAAGGGCCACAACTTACAACTGATCAGTGGAAATTAGACCAAACTCAAAGTAAATACAGTTGTCAAATATTTCACATATTTACACCTAATATTACATGTTATGATCATTTTTGAAGCATCATTTGTAGTTTGAGATATTTATGCTAAAATGAGAACTCTCACAGTCAACTGTAAATCTGAAAAATATAAACACCTCTTTCCTAACATTAACACCACACCAGGTGACAGAAATCAGACAAAATCTGTGTAGAATCGAATTCCTAACAAGCTGACAATGTGCAGTCGTGTGCAACAAGCTCTTCAAAAACACCTCTGGATGTCGGGGCAAACGGTTGAATTAGATCTATTAGAGGTGTAATGAATGAGACATAAATGATGGAAATGGTTCAGCTATTTTTGAAATTTAAAAGCTATTTATGTTTTTCCAGGAAGCTCTTCCACTGCCACTGCTCCACTAGAGGAAAAGTCTTTTCTTAATCATATGAATGTAATCAGATCACCGCTTTTAATTTATGTTTAATGTACAATTTCAGATGATTAAACATCATTGGAGAAATAGAAGGACATCAGTTCAGCGTGGCCTTGAATGTATTTATATATAAAATACATTGTTTTCATTATTTAACAGTTATTTTACTTTATTATTATTTTGATACAATTCTACCTACACTAACACTGCCTTTTGACAAGATGAATAAAAGAAACAACTGAACAACTCCTCACTGAGTTCAAATAGGTTCTAATTAATATTTATATTGCATTGATGAACAATTCATTTTTTTATCACCACTTGATGAATAATTATATTTTGTATTAAAGCAATATTTTATTGAGTTTTATTGTCATTGATGCCAATGGCCATTTCAAAAGGCAGAATTTGTGGTAATGAGAGATAAGAGAAAAAAAAACTGAAGACCTCAAAAATGCTATCTTTTCAATTTTGGGCAAAAAGGCTGGCTTGAATATTCTGTAAAAATTGGTTACCCAAACCCACCGTATGTTAAATACTGTTCAATGGAACTGAACAAAATTTTCAGTTCTTTCTTATTAAAATAATATGTTTGAGCAATGTACAATGGCAACATAAATAACTTTGGGGTTCTGTGGAGTCATTGTTCTTTTTAGTCTAAAGTGGCTCTAAGAATATATTTGATGGTATCAAAATTTTATTTCAGTGGCAACTATAATAGAAAAATTGGGCAACCCCTTAGCTTGCTTCATAAATGCTCAGTATTCCAAAGCCCAGTTGAACCATAGCATAATCTTGTTTCGTTTTTTTCTTTGCATTTGTTTTTCTTTAATCTTAAATGGTCTAATACTTTATACCCTTTAATAATGTAAATATTTACATTCCAATGTCATAGCTTATAATTAGATTTTTTTAAATATGGATTAATTATCAATGAAGATCCACTAAACCTCATCAAATGCGTAAAGGTGGAATGAATCAGCACATATGTGAAATCCTTGTGGCCCAGCACTGTGTAGCTGTCAATTTATGTAAATGTGACTCTTTATTAATGGTGATACAGTGGCTTCCCACCAGCGGCTGTCAATGTGTCGATAGGAGCAGGACCTCTCTTGTGACAGTGCTGATTATTTCAGTGACTCCTCTACTTCTAGAGGGCGTGCTGCAGACTACACCAGTCACCTTCCTTACTTGTCCCTGTGGAAAATGAAGAAGATAATAGAGACATTAAAATGAAACAAACTGAAATCTTCTTAGCAGGTGACAAAAGAACATAGTTGAATTATTGAACTAGCTCACATTTTTAATAAATATTGCTTCCTTCATGTGTAAAATGTGTTTGAAAAAGGGGAAACAAATCAAGTGTTTGTGGTTGTTGGGATAAATGTGGTCATTTTTAAGTGTCAGTTTTTGAGATTTGGTCGAAGTGGGCTTTTTGACTCTTGTTTCTTAAATCATTTTGAATAATTTCACCTTAATTTGTCTGTGGCATTTTAATGAATAAACAAGAAGTATCCAACTGTTCAATAATTATGCCATATATAGTGCCGCAAGATAAATAAAGCAACAGTTCAGGGGTTGGATTTATAAAGCTTCCATACGCACAAAATGAGCCCAGAAACTTGCGTACGCCACTTTTCACGCAAAGGTTGTGATTTATAAAATCCAAACTTGACGTGAAAATGTGCGGTCCCTCACATTAGCTCTGACCCATGCGTACGCTCATTTTGGAGACGGGAAGCTGTGACACAGACGGTGAAGAGAGGAATTATAGCCACACTGCGTCATGATCACTCGCATATATTTCACTTCATAATCAGACTTAGATTTTAGATCATCTTTATCACAAGCTTTATTAACAGTATTATTTATGCTTCTGCTGCTGAGCCATAAGGACTTTTGCAATAAAAAACTCAAATCTTAAATAATAGTTCACACATCTCCATCCATCTCCTTCCTCCTCAGACGACCCTGACCCACAGACCCCTCCCCGACAACAGACATTTCAACAAGCACGACAGCGAAAGGCTCGGTTCACAGTTTGGGTACCGGGGCAGGATGCGCCCACCTCACCAGTGGTGGCTGTGTTAGAGTCAAAAGGTTTCCTTTTTAAAATCTGTATTTCTCACGCACGCGGGTGTGGAGATGTGTGAGGGGCTGAGGAGCGCAGGCGGGGGGGGAAGAGTGGTGAACTTATTTCTAACTTTATCTGACTTATTTAATTTTATTTATCATTTTTATCGTCCTGCAGGCTCCAAGAGAAAATAAATTTGAAGCTGAGTTTTAAAACAATTGTGAGATTGTTCTAAACGTCTGTAAACCTAAAGAATGAGGGAAAATCTGTTTCAATTACGGACAATTTGTTCACGTGAGCAGTTGTCAGCACCTGTCATCCTCCAGACGCAGGACGGAGCGCGTCTGAACCAACCAATCGTTTTAGTTAACATTGATCAGCTGACTTATTTAAATACACCTTAACATTCATGAGGTACTTTGCATTGACTGTTTTTGGTTGAGAGTGGGTGTGTAGAGGGCAGAACATAAGGCGGGACCTTGTGCGCAAAGTCTGCCGACCAGCTGTGAGAAATTGCTTAAAAGTGTGCATGTGCACGGTTTTATAAATCTGAAATTTTTTGGGCGTACGCCATTTTCGCCTTTTGGCCGTATGTTCACTTTTAGTATGGTTTCCACGCAATCCTTTATAAATGAGGCCCCAGATCTTAGTAGTGGTTTACAGTTAAAAGGTAAAAAAAACAATAATGTTTAAATAGATTCTCGAAGGACCTCAGTTTAGAAAAAATAAAGCAATATGGGCTGCGACCGATGGTGACTAGTTGGTGAACGAAACTTACAAGAGAATACCTAAAATGTGCTAAAAACGTTCACAAAAGTTCTTGCTTGGATTTTGGAACTGACAGAAGTCTCATATACATCTCAAATCCACTTTAATCCCTTCTCCATTTAGTGCTTTCAATTTTAGGGTTTGCATTTAGGATTTTAGAGGAGGTCTTGTTTAAACTCTTGCTTAATGAACATGAGTACAAAATATTTGAAGCAAACAAAGAATTAACACTTTATTGAACCGAAGTGCAACAGCAAAAGATGCCTTGAGTGCAGCCGCTTGCGTGATTATGGTAAAAAGCGACTGTTTTTATGGACTTGCAACTTCATGAAACTTCTCATATTTAGCTTTGTGCAACATGTTGAAGTTGTGACCTCTATTAAAATCTTTCATGGCAAAATTTCATAGTCTCTAAACAGACTAAACCCATAGGCTTGAAATTCTGTGACTAGATAGTTAACCTCACATTTCTAAAGAAGACTCAGTATATTTGTGCATGAGGTGGCTTCTGCACTGGAGGCACCATCTAGTGGCAATCTTTTTCAATACAACCAATTCAGATCCACTGAGACATTATTATACACCTAAGAGCTGATTTGAGGGAGGGCAGACTAGACCAATAAACTAATAGGTAGTCTGAACAGAGCCAAAACCAGAGTAGATCCAGCCAGTAGATCAGCAAATTTTACCAAAGTTATCCAGCAATTAGCATTCACACTGCATTTTCACAAAAAAATGCAAATTTTGTAGTTGTTCATAACCTTTCCTCAGAACTCCACTTCAAAGGATCTGAACTACCTCTTTAGAAGCCTTTGTCAGAGCCTGTATCCCTTCACAGCCTGGCCTGGTTAATGGTTTTAGAGATTAGGATTTTGATTGATAAAAATGTGAGGGCTTCAACTGCATGCATTCACCAGAATCCTAATTGTCTCCTGGTTATTGAGCAAAGAAGAAAAGGGACATTGGCCATGTCACATTGCCATTTTCATATCTAAACTGACACCTGGGGCCGCCCTGTGCTCCTCCAAATTCTCTGCCAGCACAGGACAACGGATGCCAGCTTGGATCTAGAGAGTTTTACCGTACATGGTTCTGACTGGATAGCCAATCGAATATTCAAGTATTTAATCTCCTTTTCCAGGAATGTTATTTGCAATTTCAACCTTCATTTCATCCTCGCAAAATGAATGTTCTTGTTTTTCCAGCATATTTGAAGCCAGACAACTTTTTATGGAAATACGACTGCTTTTCACAAGAGTTTTAATTCATTTTTTTATATAGAGGGTTTTTTATGTCTTTCTTTTGATTTTTTTGGTACTTTTTTCAAAGCTGATCTAAAGAAAATTCAGCCATCATTAGACCATAATATGAACATTTAAGAAGTTAAATATAAGCCAAATCCAATTCAGTCATCGACAAGGTACAAAAAAAAGTATGAAATTGTTGAACGTTAAAGAACTTTGTTTACTTGAAAAGCTTTTTTTCTTCCTAGTTGGGATTTCCAGAGGTGATCCTAATCTCTTTATTATCTTTGAAGGCGTTTCACCTACCGGACCTTGTGAATAAGCCTAATCTGAGGGGGGGAAATAGCTAAATATTAGGTTCTGGCTCTGACTGATAAAAAACCATGGCTTTCTTTTTTCCATCCCCTTTGCTGTGTTCCATTCTCCCTTTTGAGGACAAACATGCTCCTTTTAAGCTGCCAAAGAGCAAAAACCTTTAATCATAAGGCAAGGTGACCGCACATTCTCGTTATCAGGCTTGCTCAGCATGTTCATGCAAACACACTGTCAGACATGTACCATAGAAAGACACTCGCCCCACACACAGCATCTACATACGTGCATATCTTTGAACACACATATTCACAGAGCATCCATGTTTTATTTTTGGACCAAGTTTCCATTGGTGCTCAGAACAAAATACAAGTCACAAAATGAGAAATATTTTATTTCCCTTTTATGTGTAAGTGATCGCAATAACCAAGGAAAAAGAACTGTTTAGAAATGCACATCGGTGACCTGTATACAGAGATTGTGATGAAGGCCGTGCCTCAATTCAGGGGTTGCAGCCCACATAGACCGTGGCCCACATAGGCCACACCCTTTGCAGTCCAGGTAAGCTGCATGAAATGGCTGTGAAATCAGACTCTCTAGTCTTAGGATGATGTACGCTCGTGCGACCATGCACTACTCTGTTACCATAGTGTTACATTTCATATAACCTGCATCATTTTCACACGTCTTTTCACTGGAGGTATAACTTCACAAAATTCAATGAATGAATAAAAACATTACACATAAATAATAAACCTTACCAGTATGGGTTTAGCTCCAGTATCAGTACTTGTAATTGCATTTTATTTATTATATAGCAGCAAAAATTTCATCAGCTAAATTGTGAAACAAACATTAAGACGATTTATTTGATCCATGGTGAATTTCTAAACTGCCATCTTTGTTTTTCAGTTTAGTTTGCTAATGGCACAAGGAATCCTGGATTACCATTCCAGGTTGCATAGGATACGTTGATGCAGCCTATGTTTTGGAGGCTTTGGGGGGCCGATTTTTTGGCCGCACGAGAAGAAGGAAATTGAACAGCCTACAGTGCAGTGCTATGATGTAATCAGCCTACAAATGCGCAGTTGTGGGCTGCAACCCCTGAACTGAGATAGCCAAAGATGTTGCAGGCTCCGTTAGTGCTCTGAGTACTTGTTGGGGATGACTATCAGCTACTACAACAATAAACATAGAGTTAGGTTATATTGGTTGGTGTAATAATCAGTGTATATGTCCCACAGGATGGTAGATGTTGCTGCACTGTGCAGCCAGGAGTGGATACCTCAAGGCAGCATTTTGTGTGGATTGTTTGACATCCAGGATTTTAAATTAGACAAACCTTCTAAGGGAAGATACAGATGAAGCAAATAGTAGTTTATATTTTTTTACAAATAAATGCTGTTATTTTTGCTAAATTATCTTAAGTGATTTACAATAAAAGGTGCATATATTCTGATTACTCTCTAAGCAGACATTGATAGAAAAAATAATGAAGATGTGGTAACGAAGCGTAAATCCTATTAAATGAGGTCAATCTATCTGACAGGATTTATTACAACCACAGTTTTATACTATCTAATTGGTGAGTTTAGCTACATGTCTGTTATTGCAAACAAATGTTTGTTATTTGCATTGGTAGAACATAAAACAGTCCTTAGAGACTCCACGCTTTGTTTTTGCTTGATGTATCCCACTCATCACCCACAGCAAAGTGGGACACTGAGACAGCTGCATGAGCAGAACTTGGGGTTGAGAGCTTGCAGAGCCTACTCCCATCGTACCAAGTCCCATTGTAGGGTGACGCTTAATGGTGACCTCTTTCACACCTAGATTGTTTCCTTCGTTTCACCGCATTTTCCACCCACCTCCATATGGCACTGTAACTCAGTACTGTTCTCCTGAAAAGCTAAAGGGCTCTTGGTTTGCAATTCCAACACAGAGATGTCAAGTTTGGGTACATGTATGAGGTGAAAGTTCAGTTATAAACTTTCTCAGTAAAAAAAAACTTAAGTTTAAAAAACAAATCCTCAGCATAATAAAGTGACTCACTGTGCTTTCTGGATTTTAAATGAATGTTTTTTTTTCAAAATATTTAATCTAACAAGAATTAATAATAAGGATATAATAAGTATATAACCTCTCCCTGGGCTGCCACCTCATCGTGGTGGAGAGGTTTCAGTGTCCCAATGATCATAGGAGCTATGTTGTCAGGGGCTTCATGTCCCCGGTAGGGTCATCCAAGGCAAACAGGTCCTAGGTGAGGGATCAGACAAACCGCAGCCCAGAGACCCCTTATGATGAGTGGCAACATTGGACTGAGGGATGCTGTCCTGCTGAAGCAGGAGTCCTGCCGGGTCTTTTTGGCCCGTGGGACTCCAGAAGCAGCTGATAAGTATCGGCAGTCCAAGTGGACTGCGGCTTGGGTGGTCACTGAGACAAAAACTCGGACATGGGAGGAGTTCGGAGAGACCATGGAAAATGACTTCCATATGGCTTCAAGGCAATTCTGGTCCACCATCCAGAATCTCAGGGGGAGAAAGCGATTCGCCACCAACACTGTTTATGGTGGGAACGGTGTGCTGCTGATCTTATCTCAGGACGTTGTGGGTTGGTGGTCAGATTACTTTGAAAACCTCCTCAATCCTTCCCATGAGGAAGCAGAGCCTGGGGACCCTGGGTCGGACTCTCCAATATCTGGTGCCGAGGTCACTGAGATGGTTAAAAAGCTCCTCGTGGCGAGGTGTCAGGGGTGGAGGAGATTTGCCCAGAGTTCCTTAAAGCTCTAGATGTTGTGGGGTTGCATTGGTTGACGCAACTCCACGATATTGCCTGGACATCAGGGGAAGTTTTCCTGGATTGGCAGACCGGGGTGGTGGTCCCCCTATTTAAAAAGGGGAACCACAGAGCGTGTTCCAACTGTAGGGGATCACACTTCTAAGCCTCCCCGGTATGGTCTATTCAGGGGTCCTGGAGAGGAGGGTCCATCGGATAGTCGAATCTCAAATTCAGGAAGAGCAGTGTGATTTTCATTCTGGTCATGGAACACTGGGCCAGCTCTATACCCTCAGCAGGGTCCTGGAGGGTTCGTGGGAGTTCGCTCAACCAGTCTACATGTGTTTTGTGGACTTGGAGAAGGCTTTCAACCTTGTCCCTTTGGGCAGTCCTATGGGGGGGTACTCCGGGAGTATGAGGTACCAAACCCTTTGATACGAGCTGTTAGGTCTCTGTATGACCGGTGTCAGAGTTTTGTCCGCAATGCCGGTAGTTAGTCGGACTCGTTTCCAGTGAGAGTTGGACTCCGCTAAGGTTGCCCTTTGTCACCAAATCTGTTCATAACTTTTATGGGCAGAATTTCTAGACGCAGCCAAGGTGTTGAGGGGATCCATTTTGGTGACCTTAGGATCGTATCTCTGCTTTTTGGGGATGATGTGGTTGTATTGGCTTCATCAGATTGTGATGTCCAGCTCTCACTGGAACAGTTTGCAGCTGAGTATGAAGCGGCCGGGATGAGGATCAATGACTCCAAATTCGTGACCATGGTCTTGAGCCAGAAAAGGGTAGGGTGGCTTCTCCGGGTCAGGGAAGAGGTCCTGCCCCAAGTAGAGGAGTTTAAGTATCTCTGGGTCTTGTTCACGAATGAGGGAAGAATGGAGCAGGAGATTGATAGGTGGATTGGTGCTGCCTCTGCAGTGATACATGCGATGTACCGATCCATTGTGGTGAAGCTGAGCCAAAAGGCGATACTCTAAATCTACTCTTAGGTCTATGTTCCTACCCTCATCTATGGTCACAAGCTTTGGGTAGTGACCGAAAGAATGAGATTGCGGATACAAGCAGCCCAAATGAGTTTCCTCCACAGGGTGCCTGGGCTCCTTAGAGACAGGGTGAGAAGCTCGGTCATCCGGGAGGAACTCACAGTAGAGCCGCTGCTCCTCCACATTGAGAGGAGCCACTTGAGGTGGCTCGGGCATCTGTTCAGGATGCCTCCTGGACGCCTCCCTGGTGAGGTGTCTTGGACATGTCCCACTGGGAGGAGACCCAGAGAAAGACCCAGGACATGCTGGAGGGACTACATTTGTCGGCTGGCCTGGGAATGCCTTGGGATTTCCCCAGAGGAGCTGGCCCAAGTGGCTGGGTAGAAGGTAGTCTGGGTTTCTCTGCGTAGACTGCTTCCCCCATGACCCTACCCCAGATAAGCAGAAGAAAACGGTAAGACGAACGGACTAACAAAAATTGTTTAGTTATTCCTTATTAAAAGTTGATGCATTAAATATTTTTATTTAATAACATTTATGCCTCAGATGAATGTATGTAAACGTCTGATCATAACTACACTCAACAAAAATATAAACGCAACACTTTTGTTTTTGCTCCCATTTTTCATGAGATGGACTCAAAGA
>JARVJO010000001.1:12519793-12545453 GCA_031762555.1 Cynodonichthys magdalenae
GATCTTTGAGTCCATCTCATGAAAAATGGGAGCAAAAACAAAAGTGTTGCGTTTATATTTTTGTTGAGTGTAGCTTTGGACAGTTTTCATCAGGCAGTAAAAAAACTGACATGTAGACATGTTTAAGGGGTTATTATATTGGAACCCATGAAGAAGAAATGGGTATGTGGGGAAATGGGGCTCAGCCTACCTCTGCTGGATTTTCTGGCTGCATCATGTATGCATGACTCAAAATCTTTCAAAGTGGGGGATGAAGTAGGTATAGTTTTTTAAAAAAGGAATGTTATGATTATGTATTTACCATGCTCTAAGGAGTTTCCAAATCACATGCACAGTTATACGCACAGAATAGGAGTTACACTGACAGTCCCAAATCTTTTACAACTTTTTGTTCTTTCTATTATACACTTCAAACATGCACAAACACACCCGGTTACATTTGCATTTGAGCTAATCCCAGATGTATAATCAATGTGGAAATACTTGGCATCAGCAGTACGGCAGCACACTGCAGCACAACTAGCATAGCAATGAGTGTTCAGCAAATCAAGCCTTAGTGATGGGAACCCCATTAAATAAAAGTGGGAAAGGTCAATACTAGTTATTGATGAGTCCATGAAGCATGTATTTCAAAGGCTATTCCCTTTTCTCCTGTTTGCTTTTAACCAGCCCAGCAGGGACACAAGTCCACCCAGTGTGTGTTAAACTGGTATCCTTGAATGCTAATGATATGTCTTCTGGAGGTAACTTTGTTGTTCTGTATAAAGAAACTTCACAATCTTGTGATGAATCGGTCCATAGAGAGATCTCTGGGATATTGGACCTTGGGCAAGTTGATTGAACAGAGATATAATCATGAGAGTGAACTCATAAACAACAACCAATGTAATGTTTATGTATAACAACAGGACAGAGGTGTAATTGTTAAGTATATCCTTACTGAACAGCCATGGCACAGATCTCAGAGAGGGACACTAGCAACTAAAGAATCTGTCAAAGGTGGTCAACTCTTATCTAGTTCAAATGGAAGAATGACTCTTCTAAGGTTTCTTTCTTGACTTTTTTGGATGTTTTGTAGTTGGAGCATGGATGGTAAAACACAAAGACCACATTTAATGAGATGGAAAACAAAGTTGTTGGTATTCATCTAATCCTAATCTTTTTTAGTTTTACAGCTATTGTTTGTCTAATTAAGTTTTAAAAACAAAAAATAAACACCTGATCATTCTTTTTTTTCTTGTCTTATTCTGAAATGAAAAAAAAACAAAGTACAAACCACACACAAATTCCATCCCTTGTATGGATGTTCTTTCAACAGATAATTTTATGGGATTTTTTGACATCTAGTGACAAAACTGCAGATTGCAATCACAATAGTTTTACTTTTCTTACTTTCAGCAACAGCGACTAGTTATCCTAAATCACATAAGACTCTGAAACTAACAAAAAACACAGATCCTGACAATTTTCAGTTGTGTTGACCCTTCAAAATATAACTGCTCTCTGCAGAAGAAAGTAAAAAAATTAGCCTCCTAAGACCCAAACTCTTGCATTGCAATGCATTTTTGTCCACTTATGGGGCGCTAGGTCTGAGGAGGTTAAATTTCTAAAAGTTGATATTCTTCAAAATTGTATTACAACATTCAACAAGCATAGTCTTAGAAGAGAATGAAACTCCTATCTGATCATCTAAACAGTGTGTGTTTGGTAAGTTGCATAAGCCTATTACATCTTTTTCCAATAGTTGTACCTGTTGATTTAAACCCCAATGACCCAGTTTTAGTTCTGTTAACTTTAGCATTGCACATTTCCAAAATATTTTATGGTTTTCTTCACTGTTGGCTGTAAATTGTAGTCATATCTACTCCTATTTTCCTTTGCAACGCTGTACTTGCCATTCTTGCTCTATAATTTTCTTGAATTTAGTCTGGCACTTAGCTTTCCCAAATGGTACTGTCATCTATTTTAGCTTCTTTCAAGCTTAGCTTGGCCATCAGTAATTTCATTTCCTGTTTTGCCAGAGTGCCCAGGTACCAACATGAAGTGAACAACAACGTCATCTATTCATATCAGATCACAAAGAGCATTTCATTCCTTTTAAAGACATTAGAGTAGCAGCAGAGTCAAATTAGATGGGTGCCTAGTTTGGCTGAATATAATCAAACTGACAAAAAATAAAGAATTGCAAATAAATTCATTGTAAAAACAGAAATATAATCATTAACACAAAATATAATCATTAACAAAGCTGTAAATTGCATTGTCAACACGTGATTTAAAACCATCAAACTTACTGTATCTCTAGAATAATCAGTATACAAATTAAGACTGCATGAGTCCGATAACTTACTGATTAATACACAACACTATACTGTATACTGCAAGGAGTGATTTTTGAGTGTAAATAGGTGGGTTAATTGCAAGTGAGGGCCAGGTGTGAGATGAACTGAGGAATAAAAGGTAAACCAAAGAAATCAGTGACTGAAATCCAACAACATAAATTCAAAGTTAAACACCTTTCATTCTACAAAAGAATGTAGACTGCCTGCCACATTTTATGCTTGTGATTTTGAACTAAGATCATTTTATGTCAAGAAATAAGGGAAAATACCCATTTTGGTTAACAAACCAGGAATAACATTATGTGACGTCTCATGAGGTTGTGCATTTCTGACATGAACTATTAGTGCTTAGAATATGGGTTGTGAATGACTTTCAGCTGCTACTACACCAAATTTTAGACCACCTATCCATCCATCCATCCATCCATCCATCCATCCATCCATCCATCCATCCATCCATCCATCCATCCATTATCTTCAGCTTTATCTAGAGTCCAAAGCCACACCAATCCGTCCATCAATTTCACGTTCCATTCTTCCTTCACTCGTGAACAAAACCCCAAGATACTTGAACTTCTCCAATTGAACCAGAACCTCACCCCCCAACCCAGTGAGAGCAATACACCAACTGAGTTTTTGACTGAAGACCATCGACTCCTCATCCCAGTCGTTTCACACTTGGCTTTGAACCACTACAGTGAGAGCTGAAAATCACAGCACAATGACACCAACAGGGATGGAATCCTGAGGCCACATCCCCTGAATGCACCCAAACACTCAGTCCATAAAGGTAATGAACAAAATTGGTGAAAGCAGTTGATTAGTTGGTTTACTCCAGAAGGTTATCAGTTTTAGGTACCAACCCAGTGATTAAAAGTTTCACTCAAATTTGCTCAGTGATTTCAGAGGTATTTTGCAAATTGTGTAAGAATCCAATTCAGAAAATACAATAAATACAATAAAACAGACAAGAACACATTTAAAATCCAAAACTCCAAACACTATAGCAGCTGCAATGACCAGGATGTCCAATGTATTTCCTAATCACTCAGTTTTAGGGTCCAAAAAGCTCCCATCTGCCTTGAAATATATATTAGGTCATTTTAAAAATTAGATTAAAAAAATACTTATTCACAACTGTTTTATTAAACCAAAATTGCTGTAGAACGTTGTGATTGTATCTTTAAGTTAAATGCAAAAACAGACCTGAATTTCAGGCTGCAGTGGTTAGATAAAACACCAGTTTTGTGAATGCTTGCAGGCCGAGAGCTACTAATGCTATTCTGAAGGCAACTCGAAGATAAAGAGAATAAATCAGAACATAATGAGGCTGACTGCGATTTTTTAATGAGGAAAATGTAATTTTCACCAAGACTCAGTTTATCTTAGGGATATTGATTGCAGTGGTTTTTTTTCCAGATTCTTTTCTTCTCTGTTTGTGTCAGAGGAAACAATTACACTTTCAACAAAGGCTTCATGCTTTGCTTTGTGCCACTTAGTCCCATCTTAACTGTTACCACTGAGTTGTTTGCTTTAGTTGCTCTCCCTGAAAGGAAGGACCTTCTCTCTATCACCCACTGAGAGCTGAACTTGAAGTGTGAAGTGTGCTGTAGCTTTTTGGGGTGGGTAGGTGGGCTGTTCCTAATTGTCTTCTAACTTTTTTTTACAATATTGCTATTGACCCAAGTTGCCTAAGAGTGGAGGTGTGTGTGGGGGGTGTGGGGGTGTGTGCAGTAAGCATTTAAGCCCACATGCAGCACAGTCTCTTTAGATTGATGTGGCTCTGGAGTGAAAAACTCCATTGATTTCATTTTAGAGAGCATTCAATTCAGAAGATCATAGCACCACCAACAAGATTAGTTTGGCATGGATTTTCTCTATCAGGGCAAAAAGCCTCAGACCATAATTGTTTTTGTATTACTGTCTGGCTTTCAAAAACATGCCCAATGTCTCCCATTGCTGACTGCAGCCTAATATGATGCACACAGTGCTAACATAGGTGAGCATTTCTTTTTAAAGCCTGCCTTATATTGAGAAACTTTCTCCTCAGTTAGCTCGGAAACCACTTAAATGTTAGTTTTCTTCTCTTTTGTTTAGCAAGGGTAGACAGCATATGGGAAAAAAGAGTTCACAGCTATAGGCCTTCATTGCAAGCACTCACGCAGGTCGATTGAGCCCTCCTTCAGTCGACAATTGCATACTGCCTCTTTTTATTTTGAAAGAATGCAGTCAGTTAAATGGATAGTTCTTTTGAAGTGGTGTTCTGCAGAAAGGTTTAATTAATATTTTATTTCCTTCAGTCTGGAGAAACATACAGTACACCTTTGTTCCAACCAGACTAATGAGCTAACGGCTAGTCTGAGGTGGGCCACAACTAAAGTGGACTGCTGTTTAAAACAACTCCAGTCTCATCATGATTGGTAAACCCTACTTTCAAAGATTGTCTGTTCCCATGGCACCAGGGGTGCCTGCAGGTTTTCAAAGGGGTGGCCAGGTAGGGGTCACTGATAAGCTTAGTGTGGTGCACCAAAACCAAGAGCAATAACAGAATAATAGGAGTTTGATTACATTGCTGTTACAACAAATATAAAAAAATGGGTGTCAGTTTACAAGTATTTATTGCCGAATATCTGTTTGACAACTCTCTCCTCTCTGTTTAAATCTTATTTAAATCAGGAATACAACAATTTTTTGCACGTTATGCGAGTGATAGAGATGTTTATTAAACCTAAAGTTCGAACCAGTTTGAGAGAACAGAGTACTTCAACCCATAGGGAATAAAATTATGGAATGAGACGATGACATTAAAAATGCCAGATCGGTGTATATTTAAGAGAATGATAAAGGTTGATCTGTTGGAGAAATATAAAAAGGTATAATGTAAGATTTGTTGCCCAAGAAGGAGTTAAACCTTTACTGATTTTCCTTTTGTTTTTCTTCTTCTTATGTTTTTGTTTTGTATTTGAAGATTATGTTTGATTGAATTAGTTTTAAGATTTTGTTCTTCTTCTGCTACCTTTCATTTGATTTGTGAATGTAGTTTTATTGTATATAGAATTTATGTTGTTTGTTATATAAATGAATAAAGACTTATAATACAATATAAAATAGGCACAATTTGCCCATCATTAAAGTACAAAACTTTATTCCCACCTAGATAAGCAGAATATCAGCATCACATGAAATATGAAAAAAATATGTAGGGTATAGTTTCCTCCAAATAGTTTCCTAGTCTAAAACAAAATTCTATTAATATTTTTTTTTGAAAGAACACCTCTGGAATGATAAGTTCACTGCATTGTAAAGTTTTCTAAAGTAGCTTTTGATTGACTTCTTTGTTTTAAGACAAAAGTAATTAATTTCGGTATTGCCCCAGCATGGTAGTCATCAGGTTATCAGTTTGGTCAGAATATACATATATTTCTTCAAACTGAGATTGTTCAATGAGTTATCCAAAGCATAAGAAAATTTAGTGTTCACTAACTTAAAAAAAAAAAAACACCATTTCAAAAAATTTGAACTATCATTTTAAAGAAGCTAAACTATTTTTAAAAAATGTTGAATATGTTTGCTTAACCCATCTGGTAACATTGGATAAAAACAATTTATTTGTGGCAATGAGATAACTCAGCCACAGGATAAATAATGCATGGCCACGAGATGATTTGGAGCAGCTGTGTCTCTTATTAGGCTATACAGCAGGGCTATTCAACTGGTGGCCCGCGGGCCAGATGTGACCAAAGTTTGGCCCGCCAATTGGTTCATTCATCTCTTAAGCCCAAACCCCTGGTTTTCTACTTTAATTAATAAGTTATTTTAAGTTAAACATAGACACGTTTGGTATCTATAGAAATGTCAGAATCTTGTCTAGAAGCTGGTAAAAAACATTTCTATGCACACTCCAGACAGTTAAATTTACAAGCAGTTGAAGATAAAACTATGAAAGTGAAAATAAAATTGGTTTAAAAATTTGGCAATTCAGAAATGTCAAAATGATATTTGTGCAAAATAGGAGGCATAATGTGTTTTTTGTTTTTAATATTGTTTAATTGTCACTACTTTTATAGGGTTCTGTATGTCGTATTCATGATTAAATGTGGCAAAATAAACTGTTTCAAAGGTCACAGATCTTTGTAATTCTTGGTTTATTTACATAATTTTAATTGCTGGATGTTCGGCCCCTGAAATATTGACCTGCAGTAATTGTGGCCCCCGGAGCAATTTAGTTGAATAGCCCTGCTATACAGTGTTTGAGTCATTATATACGTATGAATACATTGCTTTTATGTTTAACTGTTCAAAGTTACTTCACGTTATTTATCCTGTGGCCACGAGTTAGTATCTCATGGCCACACATTATTATTTTTTATATTATTATTATATATTGTGACCAATTGGCTCACAGGTCTCTCTTCCTGCTTAGCCTTGCATTCCAACAATGAAATTTTACACAAGCAGGCATTCTGAGCCCTGCCAGGGCTGACAATTATCACAAAAGCAAAGGGCTAATTAAAGTTTGATTAAGTTCTGAGAGTTCTTGAGGATATGCAGAGAACAAGAGACTGTAAAAGGGTTCCACACAAGATCACAGAGTGCCTGTCAGAGGCAGGCGCTGTGAAATTGGACTGTTGGCTGTTACAAACCTTTGACCCTCTAGTGGCATGATGTTTGGTGGATTCAGCAGCTGAGAACAGCTCATGTATGGCAATGAAAGAAAAAAAAACGAGCTGCTATGTCATTGTGGGTAAGAAGGTAAAGAAATATACTGTATGTGGTTTATGGAGTTCATAGTTGTCCTGTGGAAAGTTGGAGCTTGGAAAAGTTATCTATCTCTCTCTCTCTATATATATATATTTTTTTTGGAGAACTTCTTAGATTCAGGAAGGAATGTGCTGCGTATGAAACTGCATCCCTTTGGGAGCTGAGTTGCTTTTATGAAACAGGGGCGTCTTACTCCCCCTTAAGGGAGACAACAACCCTGCTTGCTCAGTGGTACAGTGGTGCAATCCGACAAACGTCTGCCTTTCGCTCCGTGCTTTACTGAACTTGACATGCACTGCGTCTGCAAAGGGAGGGGGGGTGCATTACTAATTCATGACATGCTCTTGCATATTAATAGAACACCTTTTCTCAGCAAGCAAACATATGCAAGAGGAGGCTTCAGGTTGTGTTTTTTTAAAGAACAGGAAAAGCACAGTCAGGTGGAAAATCTGCAGACAATAGATGAGAACGAACAAAAAAGAAAGAAAAAAGCACTAATGGCTGTAGAAGAAAAAAAAAATCATTTTTTGGGGGGGTGGTCACTCTGCTGCAACTTCGGTAGATTTCACTTGTCAGAACTGGCCTTTGTGACTTAGTAAAGGTAATTATGATAATGAACATTAATGGCTTTATAAGTAAGTGCTAATGGCTACCAAGCTGGAGCACATACATTACGCGGCACCTGACCTTCATCTTCCTCAGAGAGTCCAATCTAACTCAAGTCACGCAACTGCCTTAAAGGAATGCAGCACCGTGCTTGGCTTAGAGGGCATTGTGTTGTGATCCAGCAGCCAAAAAAAAGCTTCTAAGATTTGCCTCGCAAGCTTCTAATCTTGGCTTCACCACGCAGTTTCACCTCCACCTGTTCTCATCTTTTGCGTGTTTAAGATGATTAGCTCTTGTGCCCTACCTAGAGCTCCTCCCTTTTTGTCTTTTCATATTCTTTCTCTCACAAAAAAGGGACAAAGAAATCCACTTTCAGCACTTCTAAAGCTGATTCCTCCCCCTCCTTCTTTCTCCTCTCATCTCGCTACTTGGCTAGGGGGGGTGGTGGTGAGGGGGTTAAAGGATGAAGAGCTGTCTGATAGGGTGTCGGCACATCAACCTGAGCGCCAAGCTTTCTTCTTTCTTTCTCCACAGCATCGAATCCTCTATTTTCTTGCCTCGTAAAATTTTGGACAGCTTCACATTTTCTTCTTGGGGTTTAATGATCCCCCCGCCCCCTCCGTCTAATATGTCCCTCTGCTTCTTTTCTTTCTTCAGCTCAGTTTTTGTGTGTGTGTGTGTGCCACAAGTAATACTCACAGCTCCATTTATCATTGTCAATCACTTGTTTTAAAACTCAACAGCCAAGCAACCATTGATTACTGCTGAATAAAGAATAAAGCATGATGCAAATTTCAAATTGAGGTCGATAATGGAATAATAAGTGTTAACCACAGCTTCTGTAATATTGCCCTCTACTCCTCTAGTTAGAGAAATCATCTAGGCCATGCTATGAAAGACATTTTGCTGTCACTAACCCATCCATCCATCTATCCATCCACCCATCCATCCATCCATCCATCCATCCATCAAGGTGTGAAGTTAGTGTAAGTTAAAGTCATGGATGGGGCGGGGCAGTTACGGGGTCTAAGTTATGCTGCAGAAGGGAATGGAAATCAATAAAAAGTCCTAATAAGGATATAAATACAAATTTATGGGTGCCTGCTTGGTTTCTTTTACATTTTTATGATCTTTTCTGGTCTAATCACCTACATTGTCAAGACAAGTATTATTTATGGGGATCAAAGACCGGTCCTAAAACCCTGAAACTTAAGTGTAGAGTTAAAGAATATGTTCAGGGCTATGGTGTCAACTGAGTTTAGGTTTAGGGGGAGGCTACAGAAATAAAAGGAAGTAGATAATGTTATGTGTGTGTGAGTGTGTGGACATGTCTTCTGTCTTTGTGTGGACATTTTTGAGACATTAGGAAACCCTTGTGTTGACGTTTGTGGACATTTTGCATGGTCCACACTGGTGAAAACCCCATTTATGGGTCAGGGGTTATGTACCTGTGATGTGAGTATAGATTTTGGGTAAGTGGTCAGGGTTAGGCTGTAGGAATTAATGGAAGTCACAGCAAGTCCTCACAAAAATAGCAAAACATTCATCTGTATTAGGTTTTAGAAAGCCTAGTTGTGATTGGGATGTTCGCCACTGATTACCGTGTCTTTTAAGCATTTCCTATCGTAGTTGGTTATGCAATCATCCCCCAAACAAAACAACAAAAAAAACTTATTTTGGAAACAGTATCTTAGTAGAAGAAAAAATAACATTGAAAAAATTCCAATTTACCTGAAACTCATTTTTCTTTTCCCCCTGAAAACAAAAGCTATTACAGGGAAAACCTGTCATGCAGAAAATAACTATGTCTATGTAATTATATGCAAAAGCCCCCACGCTAAAAAACAAACCAATCCCATCACAAACAGGGATTCAAGTTTTGCTTTAGTTATTTAGAATTATCTCTGCTGCATGAATATTTTGATTTTTAACAGTAATACATGTACTCCTTGCTCACAAAGATGAACATTGGTGATAGATCATCTTTGTTGTTTTAGCATGCAATGTACTGTATTTCATGGCAGAAATACAGTAAAGAGGCCCCAGGAGGAACTGTTAGCTGTTTATTTTTATTATTACATAAAGAGAGTGTGCTATTTCAAGTGTTGGACCTCAATCCTTCCAACATTTTGTGAGAGTGGGTATTTTATTACAAACTTTGGTTTTACATTTACTAACAGTTTGAGACTTTCATTCTTTATTGTTCCACTTACAAATGGGATAAAACAAAAGTGAAAGAAGCGAGCATTCCATGAAGGAAACCATACTGCCTGGTGCCTTGCATGCCAAAGTTTTAAGCAAAGAATCTCATGTACTACCACGTCACCAAACTTTAGCTCAATATCTGTGAAATGGACCATGTAATACCAGTTTCTATGTTTGCTAAGGTTGATTAGGGACCTTTAAGTGTAGAGTCTGTATGTTCTCTCCATGTATGCATGGGCTTTCCCCAGGCATTGGTTTCCTCCCACAAACCAAAAACATGAATGTACAGCTAATCGGTAACTCTAAATTGTCCTTAGGTGAGAGTGTGAGTAGTTCTTTGTCTTTTTTTCCTCTATGTCAGTGGTGTCCAAAGTCGGTCCTCAAGGGCCGGTGTCCTGCATGTTTTAGGTGCTGCCCTGGTTCAAGACAGCTGAACCTAAGGAGTGCTAAATTAGTGGGCCTCTGCAGACCTTGATGGCAAACTGAGAAGGTAAATCACCTATTTGAATCAGCTGTGTTGAAGCAGGGACAAATATAAAACCTGCAGGAGACCGGCCCTTGAGGACTGGAGTTGGACATGCCTGCTCTATGTGGACCTATGATGGACTTGGGACATTGCACAGTGACTGTTGGATATGCGCACCAGTGTTACCTTTGATCGGAAGAAATGGAAATAATAAACAAATAATTGTAGATGGCAAATTATGCCCAAAATTTGCACTGATATTATCCTTTTTTTTTAAATTTCCATCATCTATCTTCAGCAAAGTTCGACCCCAGCGACAGTCTTGAAGTCAATGGTTAAGTTCAGCTTGGGTACTATTTAAAATTTTCTAATGAAAACTTTTATCACAATTTCCCCAAAAAACAATTCAGATTTGATTACCTGATGAGAGGCGAGAATCCCTTTGATGAATCCTCAGAGTAGACTTGTCTTTTGCTTGACTCGTTGTTGACTCAGAGTTCCCTTTTGACTCAAATGTGTCTTGACTGACATGACACTAGACTTCACCTCGTCTAACTGGACTTCTTCACTGACTTGTCATTTGACAGTTGCACCAGAACTGGACTCTAGATTTGGTCTTGCCTCATTGGATTTGACATGTGACAAATGCTCTCACACTACCAAAATAAAAAAAAAATAAAATGCAACTTTGGTTGTTGCCCTGACTAGTTCAGAAACTCTCTGGTGTAAATTCTGCCTCTGTTAGTAGAACGATCACCATGTGTGTGACTGTCATGTATTGTGTCACTGTTTACACGTGAACATAGAGGCAGCCTCATCCTTCCGAGCACACATCAGTGTTTGTAGTAGCTTTTTTATCTGTCCTTTAAAAGCAACAACTGAGAAATTGGTCATCTGGTACTTCTGTAGTTAACCGGAGTGAGAACACAGCTGAGTGGCATGTTGGTTGACGTTATCTTGTGTAGCTGATCAAAAGGCTGCTTTTATTTTATCCGGGATACATTTTCTGCACAATTTTCCTCCTGTCAGCGAGCGGTGAGCTGTTTCATCAGCCTTTATGTCTCTAGTGCATTTTGCACTACATGAGCGAGCATCTTTTCTTTTGATTCATGGCTAACTCAACGGCATATCACTTCCTCAAAAGGCATTTTTCAGACCAGGCCACTGGAAAAAGAGACCAGAAGAAAAGGCACTAAAGGCTTGTGACTTTGATCATATTGCAAACAGAAAAACATTCTTTTTAAAGCAGAGAGAAAGGGAAAAAAAAGGGGTAGAAACAGGACAAGAAGAACAACTTAGACTGTTCAGTCTTTCTTTTTTTAAATAGGCAGAAAAAAACAGGGGTAAGGGTTTGTGGAGGAGGTAGAAAGAGACTAAGAAGGAGTTTGCCCCAGCTGGCACAGTCTGCTGGGAGCAGCTTGTGTATTTGGGTCAGCACATTGCATCATCAGCATTTCTCCCAACCTGCCCAAGCAAATGGAGAAGGGGCCGACCTGCACGACGAGCTGCATTATTAAGGTATCCACTGTACACACTGCAAGACACACATTTACCACTTCCTACTTTGTAAAGACAAGATCTTTGTTAGCCTAATTATCCCCTGCTGCCATGAAAGGCAGGTGATCATGTAAGTACCTATGTCTCTCTGTTTGTATGTCTTTTAGCAAAACATCTCATGAACCACTGGACACAGTATATTGGAACTCTCGCAAAAGAAATCCCTGGATTTTCCTCTACAACTCATTAACTTCTGGCTAATTGACTTTAGCAAACACAAAATGGCTATACGTATCTCAGTAATGCTACCAGCTGAGAGTCCTCCACATCACACCTTTTGAGAATCTAAAGGTTGCACCAGATAATTGATGACATTTTTTTTGTTTAAATGTTCAAACCAGGGAAGTATTTTGCCAGTGAACAGGGCAGAAATTCCTAAAAAAAAAAACAGTCTCAGTGTGCTGTCTTCAAGGCAATTTGTTGGCACCATACATTTCTGAGTAAATTGTTCAATATGATACACCGATGACTTAGATTAATGTGCTTGTAAATGCAGCTCATCAAACAAATATTACAATAGTTATTATTACAATTTATTTAAAAAACATGATAACTAGTATGAAAAAAATACCTTTATGCTTGTAACTTGTCACTCAGAAATCAATGCTAAATTCTCTGGAGAAGTTAACGTTAAGGACTTGTGTTGCTACTGAATTTATTTTTTAAAGGTCATGGATTTTCTCTATTGGATGCCAAAAACAAACAATATTAAGTTGTTTTATGACAATAATTTCTGGAAATTTACTGTTATTTTTTTAATTTATTTATTTTAATTTAGAAAAACAAAAACAGATGCTTAAAAGCTGAAGAAAACCAATTCAAAGCTTTTACTGCTCCCAGTTTTCCAGAGACACATTTCAGACAGAACATGAAAGACAAACACCTGGCCTATTTTTTAACAGTGGCCCGTATTGATGATTTTGCAGGACTGTGTGTAACGCCTGCATTTTAATTGCATTTTTGCGGCATCAGGGAATAAATGCAATTAACTCAATGTGGGTGGACTTCAATCACAAAGATGCACTGTAGTGAGAAAAAGGTTGTTAGAAGGTAATTATGACTTTGTGATTATTCATTATGCTGCTGTAGTGTTTCTGTGTAGTTATTGACACAAATATGTGCCAGTGTGTATGTACATACATATATAGGATTTCAACATTTTTTGGGGGTTTTTTTGTATTAGAAAAGGCTTATGGTGTAAGTTGCAGTTTTTGTTGATAACAAAATTGTTTAGCGGTTTATATATTTTTCATTGTTAAAAAAATATTGAAGTATGAAGAAATATTTCAAGTGTAAATAAATTGACACAATAAACTTGATGCTTGAACTTGAAGTTTTAAAACCCTAAAGGAGGAATTGGAAATGCTCAAAATGATGCATAAAAAGATTCACACTCACTGACAGAAAAAGTTAGGTACCTAAAACTTGATTTGAATGTAATTTGTTGCACATACAGACTAGTTGATAGGAAGCCGTATTTTCCAGACTATAAATCGCATCAGTCAAAAAATGTACCATGAAAAAGAGAAAAACATATATAACCATATGGACTTATATATGGTTATATTAGGCTATAGACTGTAAATTGCTTCGGAGTATAAATCACACCTGACTATAAATCACATTAGAACAGACATTTAATCTAGAATAACACAATTACACAAAACATACCTAACCAACTTCTTGAACCTTATGTGAATGGTCTGAAATGAATAACGTCTTTTTTCCACACAATTTCAACTAAACAACATCTGCAGCAAGATACCACAAAACAAGTTGCAGTACCAACAACAAGCTAACATTATTAGCTCACCATCCTCTGTGTCATCCTGCCTTTCTTCATTAGAGTCGTACTACTTGGTCCAATACAATCTTCAGTACTTTTCCATTGAGTTTTGTGTAGTCCATTATTTTTGCGTTGCAAATAATATGAAATAAGATTCACACATTTGAAATGTTTTGATCCCTGCCGGAGCCTAAAGTAAGGTGGCTGTCTGCTCAATGCAAACACAACCAATGGTGGATCCAAAGCACTCCAACAAGTAAGTCATTGATAAGTTGACTAATCTTATTCTACATCATGCCATTATCGTTCTTAAGAATAAGAATAACCTCTGCTTTTCGCGTCCCCCACAAGTTTCTCATTCACACCAAACGTTCTTTCTGCTGCTCCTTTTTTTTAAACTGTAGGCTACAGAAACAACATAAACTGTGATTGTCACAAGCCTAGAGCGCCCTCTGACAGCTGTAAAAGGAACCCAGATAGCATATGTTGATATATGGTCAAAAAAGTTGTTTTTTGGTTAGGGTTGACGATTGATGGTGAATCAACCATCAAACAATCATCCAATTCAGCCAAATAACCAATGTTGAAAAGATGTAATGGAATCAATGTTGTTTCATGGTCAGTTTCTAATGATTGAAATGCCAACGTCTAATCAATGTTGAATTAACACTGATATAGTCTCAGTTATTGTTTCAACAAGTAAGTCATCAACCATTTTTTGTATAATTTCAACATGGATTTAATATCATGGCCAGTTACATATCAATGTTGATTCACTCAAATTTTGCTTTCTGGGTAATGTTTACTCATTGGTTCCTGTCAGTTAGTATGAACTAAAGCGCATCAGTCAAAACATGACAATAAATAAACTTATTGTCTGGAAAATACAGCAATCCCACAGGTGTCTTGAAAAATTGAATTTTTAATTTTTTTTCTTGAGGAGTTGCATTTATTTTAAAAATAGATTCACGTCTTGTTTCTAAGCTACAATAGTCTGAGAAAAAAGTAAAAGTTACCTTTTTTTAATGAGAGAAAAGTTTTGGGGAATTTTTTTAGCAGTCTGATAACTGAAAGTAGGTAATAGAAGAATACAGAAAACACTGATTTTGGATTACCATCGCTTTAAATCAAGGAGTGACTTAAAACGTTTAACAAAAAAGTATACCAGATGTGTAAAACCAGCATTGGGCTGATATTATAAGGTATAGCAGTTTAAGGCTTTGTTGCTCGAAATGGATGAGGTGGATTGCAAAAACTCACTGTGTCCAGGTTGGAATTTTAGCTTGCACAATTATTTCTGAGTCAAAACCCCTAAAAGTAAAAGAGGCTAAAGAAAAGTGAATCTTATACCTAAAATAACAACAACAACATCCTACTACAGATAGACTCCATTGGCTTAGCTTCAATGATTGAATGAATCACCCAACCCTAAGACACAACGAGTTTATGACTCATTTCCACACCAAATAATTGCTTGTATCCAGGCCACAGCCTAATACCATGGACCTGGTAGTGTGCCCGTACTCCATTTTTCAATTCTTAAATTAGAATAATAGCAATACAGTCACACGACCTTTTAATGTGTGTAGTTCTATTTAATTACCAATACTCTGTCTATGTGCTTGGCTTTCTTTATCAAGGAGTTTGAAAGCATAAATGACTTTTTTTCATTAGTCAGATTTAAATTATTAAAAAAAGGAGATTATTTTTCATTCTGATGCTGTCTGCTTTTAAATGACTTCCTAGCACTCACTTTGCTCTCTGTTACCTTGACGTTGTTTGACCTAAATCCCCATCATCATAAAAAATAAAAAATGAGTCTTTATCTAAAATGAATACTGCCATTATTGCATCATCTATTACTCATGATGTTGACTGCAGAAAATGAATTCCTTGGCTCCACAGCTCATAAATATGATATCTTTCACTGTCCTCACACAAAGAATTTAACCTGTGACCATGGGGGTCAGCTGGGGAGGCACCCTCTCCCGCTTTTCTAAAAGCTCAGCCTCATAACTCTCCATCACACTAACACAACTAAATCTGTCCTACTGCTTTAAACAAGGGGTGCCCATTGGAAGCCTGGAACACAGTAGATCTATCACCTCCCCAATGTAAGATGAGAAATGAGGTGCCGTGCATCACCCTAATAGTTGAAGCTGTCAGGGGGTCGGATGAACCGGGTCTCCCCCTGCTGCCCAGGGTAAGTGCTAAGGCAGGTGATGGAGAACCATTGAAAGGAAATGCACGACACGGTTGCTGCTCTGCACGCATCAGAGACCTGTCATTGGTCTACATCTAGCTGACAGACAAGCAGAGATGATGAAGAGTCGCTTTATCTAATTGAAGGTGCTTACACCATACTCATCTTCTCTGACATCTTCGAGAGACATAAAGAATTGGTCTGAATTGCTCCAACGCAATCTTTAATGTCCTGGGAAAAGTTCTATGATTGCTTCAAATTTTTTTGTTTCGTTTTTACTTTAAGGGCTTCTCTGCTTCAACAACTGATTTGAATGAATGGGAGATTAACAGGCTTTAGCAGAACTTAAAGAGGTTGACTAATCAATGAATTAGGTGTGTTGGAGCAAGGAGACAGGTAAAATATGGGTACAGAATGTGAGGGCACGTAGCAAGATTTGCATGCGAATACCGGAAAAATATTATTTCCTGCATTTTATATGTGGTAGAAAAAATGTTATTTTTGTGGACTGTACAATTGAAATGAATATCTCTAAATGGGTAGATTATTTTTTATGTCAAAAAACTACCAGGAAACATGTTTATAAAAATAATATAAATAATTAAAAAAAATAAACTACCTGGTAAAATATTTATAATAAACTGAATTGAATTGAAAGTGGCTCTCGATGAGAGGATGAGAATTGGACACACTAGCTTTAGGCCTTACTTTGAGGTTCATTTATTTCTTATATGAATGTGATTGTCTATACGGTGATTTTTGGAGCTATAAAATCAAGCATTCAGTCAAACATTGTAGAAAATTATTCTCTAATCTACTCTCCGTGCAGCTGTTTACCTTCATTAAACAATGTGTCCAACTCATAACAGCAGAGACACCATAATTAACTTGTCTGATACACACCACACATATAGTATCTCAAGCACCATGTAGTTATGTGTCTAATTAAGGACCTTAAAAGAAGCTGTAGCCCATAATCATAGAATGATGAGAACCAAAGCTGCTGTTGCCATCCAAACAGCAGCAAAAGAAAACACATTTTCTCAACACAATCACACACCTCTCGAGCTTTTTATCCAGCCACTTTATGTATTCTAATTGTTTTTTTCCCCACAATATATCCTTGCTAAAAATGAAGCTCTGTGTAGTATTTAAAGCAACCGTTGCTACTTTTGTCAAGATTAAGATACAATCTGCTGCTCATTTTTTCAGCTGCTTTTCTTCTACCTAGCTTTGGGGGAAAAAAAGAACATACTACTTTATTCACTCTGTGTTTCAGAATAAATTCAGGACACATTGTACAAAATGTTTACAGTCCAACTGCAAAAGTCACAGCTGCCTTATTTCTGGTTTTTGTGAGACTGCAGTGTCACAGGAGCACTTTATCAATATGATGAACTCAGCATGCTAAATTATTCATTACTGTTCTGTAATGTCAAACTTTAACATGTTATGTTGCTAATTTTTATTGTTTTGCTATATAGAAGCTTTCTAATGAGTGGTGCATGCACTGATATAACTATTTCATTATTTGTACACCAAAAAAAGAAGAAAATTAAAAATTAAAGGCAGAGGAGGGCCAAAGGAAAGGTATGGAATTTAGAAAAGTTATTTATTTTGGTTTTCATGCCTGCATTGCTCCGTCCAGGGTCGCAGGGCAGATGGAGCATATCACAACTCCTATCAGGTTTATGCTAGAGAACATCTTGCATAAATTCATAAAAACAGAACATTAGAAGGTCAACACAGAGAAAAATGAGACAAACAGCTTTACACAGCCACACTCACTCAAAAAGTTAGATTTAGTGTTACTACATAGATGGTTTTAAATGAATTTTAAATAGCTCATTGGCTCTCTTGTAGAGTTGATAGCAGATCAGTACAACCAGCAATGGACACAGCTAACCAAAATATTGGCTTCATGAACCTCTAAACCCCTTCATTAATTACTACTACTAAGACCCTAAAAAGGTAAAAAAATAAAAATTGGCAGAAACTAATGCTAAAATACTACTATTTCACATATTAACGTCCAGTCCACCGTGTGTCAAAAAGAAACCATGAGCCAAAAGATGTGCTGTGTAGATAGACTGTGAATGCAGAAATTAATATACTGTGACCTTTAGTATTGCTTGCTCTGCTCTGTGATGCCTTTTACTCGACTTCTCCCTTCTCTGTCGTTGCTACGTCACTATCCTTGTGTTCGTTGAGATCGTGGTGCAACATATTTAAAACTTATTAGGGGAATATAAAATATAATTATATAAGCAGTAATGGAGTCTGTTAATCATTTATAAAGTTAATGTAAGTGCTAAACCATTCAACAAAAAGTTAGCTCCGCTGTCAGCAGGTTAGCAGAACCATGCCAACAACTAGTTTATAAGACATCGAAGTCAGCCGTGGCGCCGCTATAGGGCTCATTCAGTTACATCATCAAGACTGTTTATTATGCTATGTTGAACAGCAATTTGATATGCATTGTGTGCAGATAAATATTTTTAGCATAGCCTTAACACACATAGTTGTTTAGATGTTATTCTCAGACAAAAGCTAGGATGAGTCCACTGCACCACACTGGAAACAGAAATTCAGAGTTGTAGTCCGAACTGTGCCTTACACCAAATTGCAGCAAAATGTTTTGAGCCTTCAGAACAGGATGCCAGAAACTTTGTATGATGGAGATTAGGGTTGGGCATCGTTTGAATTTGAACAATTCCGGTTCCTCATTTGGATTTCGCAGTTCCCAACAATTCCCAATTTTGTTTCTTTATAGAGGCAGGGTCAACAAAGTTTAATGGTTTAAATGAGGTAGCTAACCAGAGTTCTTTGTAGATGAACATGTTATGAATTTACAGGGGTACTCTGCAAAACTCGTCCATCTAAACAAATTGTACACTTCCAGCCAAAGAGCATTTTTTATCTTGTTTTGAGACGATATACTAAGCAAGAGCAGAATGTGTTTGTTATTAATCTTGTTAGCCTGGAAATGTTTTCCTCATTTCAAGTCTTACTGAGCGCAATTGTCTTACTGGCAGATTATTTTACTTAATTTGACAATTTGAGTCCGAACACCAACTGAAATTGGTGTTTGGCGGCTCACCTGGATTTTTTTCTTCTTTGCTATTGGGCGGCTTCTTTTTCCAGATGGTAGACTGGGTATTGAAACTAGGTATCAAAATTTAATAGTACGAACGATTCCGGGAGATTAGTCCCCGTTTCAATTGATACTCGAGACTCGATGTCCAACCCTAATGCTGTTGGTCATGGATAAAACAGCACCTGCTGCAAAGCACGAGGAAAGGATGCACAGAGGAAGTGGAGAACCTATTTCTAGCGCCAGAACAGGCTGGGAGATGGTTATTTGATATTTATCTATTTATTGTTTTTTTAACATCCTACAGGCTCTGACATGTTAAATTAATTTGAAAATGAGGTTTTGAAAAAAATCTGTATAATTTGAAAAAATCCTTGAGATTTTTCTATTTGTCCGTATACCTGCAAAACGAGTATGGACAATCTGTACAACTTGACATGTATGTGACTGCACACTATTGGGAAGACATGAATAAACCTGCTATTACCTTAAAGGATTTCCCAAATTATGTTGAGCATAAAGAAACATGTTCACCTGGCTCTGATAAACTGATTTTCTTTTTCATAAGGCTTAGCTTAACAGTATTTTGAGATAAAAATCACCTGTTTCCTTGTGGATAAATGTGAATGAAATTATCTGAGTATTTCTAAATTAAGGCTTTATAACTTGTAATTCAGAGGAATTTTATTTATGTATTTTATCTAACAAATACCTGATTTGATGCAGTATGCTGAGGAGATATTGAGCAAAAATATTGTTAGGAACAGCAATGTCTGCATGTTATTTCTGTTTTAATAATAATATTAAAAACAATATTTTTAGTTGTGGGCGCCTTTCTGACACTCAAGGACTCCAAACAAAGGGTACAAGCAACACACTCATGTAAAAACAAGAAAATGCCCAGACATGCATAAAAACATAAAAATACTAAAACATGCATATATAAAAACATAGAAATATCAAAAGATACAGCAGCATAAAAACAAGACAGCACTAAATATAACCAACTGGGATGAGAAATTCTGAACAGATGAATTTTGAATATGGCCTTGAAGAGAGAGAGAAAGTTTGAGTTTCTGATTTTGGGGGCAGAGAGTTCCAGAGTTGGGGAGCAAAGCATCTGAGTACTCTGTTCCCCAGAGGTGGGGTGGGGGGGACCATGAGGTAGAGAGGGAAGACAGATATGAGGGATTAGGACAAGGTGGGAAAGTGGAGGTCAGACAAATATGGAAGGGTGAGATTGTGGGTGGATTTTAATGTGTACAGAATCATTTTGAAGTCGATACAAAGTTTTATTGGATACCAGTGACGCTTTTACAAAATTGGGGGGATATGTCTAGAAGAGGTGGTTCTGGTGGTGATACGAGCTAACATATTTGGAACCAGTTGAAGTTTATGAAGGGGTTTGTGAGAAAGACCAAAACACAGATAATTGTGGTAGTTAGTACAGGAGGTAACACTAATGTGGACAAAATTATTAGTGATATGGGGGGCAAGGGAGGGTCAGAGACAATTAATTTTGTGAAGATAGAGAACTTCGGACCATGCATATTTATTTTATGCCAAGAGTGAAATATAAACACAGAAATAAGAGGAGGATGCCCTTGGGTTGTAGTATAGAGAAGAGGTGGCACTATGACATTGTTTTCAAAGGTTGTGTTTAAGTTGTTGACACAAAAACACCAACTAGAATTCATTTTCAAGAAAATTAGGGCTCCTAAAACAGGTTTTATGTGAGTGCAATAAATGGTCATTATTTTTTAGGCTATGATTAACTCCCATTCAGTGTGTGGTTTTTGTGAATCACCGCTACCATCAACTGTCACTAAATGTGCCATCCTGGTGTAGCTTCTCAATCATCCAGGACATACACATGCTAAAAAAAATGTTTGTATCCCTTGTTTAATGAAAGAAAAACCCACAATGGTCACATAAATAACTTGTATTTGACAAAAGTAATAATAAATAAAAATTCTATGAAAATGAAGAAATGGAAGTCAGACATTGCTTTTCAACCATGCTTCAACAGAATTTATAAAAAATAAAACTCATGAAACAGGCCTGGACAGAAATGATGGTACCCATAACTTAATATTTTGTTGCACAACCTTTTGAGGCAATCACTAGAAATCAAACAATTCCTGTAATTGTCAATGAGACTTCTGCACCTCTCAGCAGGTATTCTGGCCCACTCCTCATGAGCAAACTGCTCCAGTTGTCTCAGGTTTGAAGGGTCCCTTTACCAGAAGGTGTTTTAGCTCCTTCCAAAGATGCTCAATAGGGATTTAGGTCAGGGCTCATGGAATGTCACTTCATAATAGTCCAATGTTTTCCTCTGAGCCATTCTTGGGAATTGTTAGCTGTGTTCATTATCCTGTTGCATGACCTCTGACTGAGACCAAGCTTTCTGATACTGGGCAGCACATGTCTCTCTAGAATTCCTTGATAGTCTTGAGATTTCATTGTACCCTACACAGAGCTGATGTGGCTTGTCAAATGTTCCAATTTTGTCTCATTTGTCCATAGGATATTCTCCCAAAACCTTTGTGGCTTGTCAACATGTAGTTGGACCAATTCCTGTCTGGATTTTTTTTATAATTTGGTGTCCTACCTGGTCATCTCCCATTAAGTCCACTTTGGCTCAAACAACAGCAAATGGTGAGATTTGTCATTAATTTTCATCCTGCGGACACGTCCAGGGAGGTTGGCTGCAATCCCATGGATCTTAAATTTCTGAATATGTGCAACTATAGTCACAGGAACATCAAGGTGCTTGGCGATGGTCTTATAACCTTTACCTTTTACATGTTTGTCTATAATTTTCCTTCTAATCTCCTGAGACAACTCTTAACTTTGCTTCCTCTGGTCCATGTTGAGTGAGGTACACACCATGTCACCAAACAGCAATGAGTATCTTTAGTCCTATATACAGGCCCACTGACTGACATATGTGATGTTAATTAGTGAAAACACCTTGATTTAACATGACCCTTTGGTCACATTATTTTCAGGGTTACCATCATTTCTGTCCAGGCCTGTTTTATGAGTTTTGTTTTTGTATTCTGTTGAAGCATGGTTAAAAAGCAATGTCTGACTTTCATTTGTTCATTTTTAGAGAATTGTTTTACTTTTGTTAGATTCAAGTTATTTCTGTGGCCATTGTGGGTTTTTCTTTCATTGAATGAGAGGTACCAACATCTTTGTCCATGTGTGTAATAGTCCTCGCATATTGACCAACATCCAAATTCCTTTTTTTGGTCAGATCTTGCATATGTCACTTCAATAGGGTACAGCAAAAACACCGGTAGGGCATTTTTCCAATCTTTAGAATCACTAAGACATGAATCAGACTTTGACTAGAAAAAACACTTCTGCAAAAGGTTTTTCTTTCTGAAATGTGATGAAAAAGAACCCAAACTGTGAAAAGTAATGGGAAAAGAGGCAAATCAAAGGTGAGAAAAAGCACGTGCATTCTCCTAAGGTGTAATCCGTTGTCCTATGGCACAACTACGTGAGCTTGGAGCCCACCAGCTCAACCATCGTCAAGGGAAATTAAGGCTCGCCAAACAGATTAGATGTCACTGCGCTGAAAATGCTATTTTTCATTTTTACCCACCAGTAATCTCAAAGGGCCAAGGAGGAATCTTTAGAGAAGGAAGAAAAAATATGAACAAGTGTGAGAAGTGAGTCACAGAGGAGGAATTGTGTGTCCTGGGAGTCTTAGGTGGGCTGAATTACAAAAACTATACTTTTTTACTCACTCGAGGATGGCTGCCATGACAGTGTGTGTGTGTGGAGGGTGGGGAGAAGGGGGTCACACAGGGCTTCTAGCTTATAACTTGAGTATAACATACAGGGCAGGATGTGTGTGTGGGAGATGAGCTTTATCAGAACGGATGGACAACACACATTGTCCAGCCAGATTATTGGGGAATCAGAGGAAATATGGCTCACCATAGATAAGCCTCACTTTCACTTGGCTCTGACAACTATTAGTCCTGGCATCCTGGTTGGCTGTCCTGTGTCATCACGCTGTGATGGAGAAGTGGAGAAGAGGGGCTTCTCTGGCCTCAGAGAATAGATGCATATTGATTTGCCCTGTTATATATACGGCCCCTTAACGGAAGGGCTTCCTGGGCTCCTTAACTGAGTAAACACTGAAGCACTGTGGCAAATAAAACTGAAACTAGTCTTCCTTGTAGGAATGCATATTGCCTATTGCACTGCGTACCAGAGCAAGATCTTGGCAAATTCAACAAAAATTTTTAGCTCAATATCCTCAAAATTGCTTAAGTTAAAGCTATTCTTGTTTTCTAAGGTTGATTAGCAGTGGAGGCTATCTTGATTCAGTTTATTTCCAAAAGCCAGTGATAAAAATCTGATGTGGGGGGGTCATGAAACAAATTTATGTTGCTGTTTGTATAACAGACCAAGCATTGAGGACATGCCTATGATTTGTTAAATCGCAATAAAAAAAACATTCTTTATGTTATTTGTTGCCTTGTAAAGCAGTTAGTGATGTGTTTTGCAACGCTCTATAAACAAGCCTGACCTTGGCTGTGACTGGGTTTTTGTTTTTCCACCCTGCTGGGGTGTTCCATTATGTTTCATGATGAATTTATGCATGTACAAGGTCTGACTTGCCTTAGATCCATTTATGCATTCTGGTAGGGAATATTGTCTGGCTGACCTTCATGTCAGATACGTTTGGTTGGATCATCCACCTATACTAACTGCATTGGAATGAGTGGGGTTGGGGTGGTGGGCCAAACAAGTGTAACACCTGTTTTGGAAACAGAATAAATAAACAACTCCCCCACCCTCGTTTTTTGCGTAAACTCCTTTCATTGCTGCTGCCACTGAAACACAGGCCAGTGAGCACATTAATCAGTCCAGAGACTACATCCATCTGTCGCATGGGCACAGCTCGCCACAAGCAGGACCCACGAGCTGTTGGCACAGCCTCCGCTTGTGTTGTCTCCCATTACTTCTGCCCATTTTAACTGTGTTACCTATCAGGCGAGCCAGTGAGGGAAACTGACAATCTTGGAGGGGTGCTGGGTTTGCTGACAGGGGGGCAGCTTGTTTAGCTCTCGGGCTGGTGATGAAAAAAAAAAATGGGGGGGGGTAGAGGGGTATTGATGCATGCTCAGTATTATGCAAAATCAGTCTAACTTTCTGCATGTGTACAGCTCTTTGACATTTATTCAACACGACTGCATTCGTATTTTTAAAATGGAGTTGTGTGATGACCCCATTTTTTTATGCTCATGCATGCATCAACATGGATCATGTTAACATAGCTTCAATACCACAACAAAGGAAGAACCTTTTACTGTTGTTCTTGTTTTTCAGTTGTTTTCATCCATCCATTTTATATACCTGCCTGTTCTTATCAGGCACCAGCCCCCTCATCTCAAGTGGTCATTGGACGAGATGCAGGTTTCATTCTTGGACGGGTCGTACATGGAGATGAACAGATGTTCACAAACACATTCAAACTAGAGCCAAATTAGAACTGCCAAATAGCTTCCTCTCAAAAATTTCTCTGACCTTTGCTCCATCCATCTTTCCTTGGATACTGACCTGTTTTCCAGTGGAGGAGCGAGACATTTTTGTAGGAATGGACACACAGGGGTGGCCCAGAAAATGACAATGTTTTTTAATAGTTTTTCCTGATTATTCTCTAATTTACTTACACAGGCAATGACAAGCATGTAGACATATAACATGAGAACTAACTTTTTGAGAACTGCAGTTGAAATTAACATTCAGATATAGAAGAAGTTATGCCAAATTTTGCTGGCAAAGAGGTGGTTGCATTGACTAAGGCAATGTTCAGTTTTTCTGTCATTTGATCATAGCCCTTTCTTTCACATTTGAGAAAGAAACACCAGTTGGTCTGCCTTATCCTATTTTTCCTGGTCATTCTTCCATAAAGCCAGCTCTGTGCCGCTCAAAGTGTTCTAATGAGCAGAAGAGCTGCCTAACACTATCAATGTTATGTTTGGCCTATTGGTTGCATCTCTGATTGGTGCCTTCTTTGCTCAGTCCATGACTTCTGGTTGAAGATGGATTTGTTTTGGTAATTTTTATATTTTCACAACCTCTAAAAACACTGCATTAGAAAATATCCGAATTTGTTTAAGCAAAATTAGGTGACGTCTACTTTGAAAATATTTAAGGTTAGGTTTACTTAGCTTAGTTGCAAGTGGTTACACTAAATTTGATTATTTTATGTATGTAAAATGAATAATTGTTTCAAGCATTTTCTACAAAAATACTTAATGGACTGCAATGGATTAAACAAATTATGAATTACTAAAAGCACAAGAAGCAACATAGCTCTATGCTTATAAAAAAGGCTCTCGGGCTTAATGCACATGTGCAAGTAAAGTAAGAAGTATTTACTCTGTAAAAAGGAATAGCAAATTTTAAGCAATGTGGGTAAATTGAGTAAAGTTGGCATATTAGGTATTTATATTGCATGTTATTGTTTCAATATGATAAAACATGTTCATTTTAACTGTCAAAAGCCCTATTCTGACGGGATAAGTATTATTTAGGGACCCCAGGTGATTTGTAATAATTACAGAGGTTGTCTGTGTTTTTAATCCCGTGCGAATCGGCCATGTCAGTG
>JARVJO010000001.1:12545553-12561751 GCA_031762555.1 Cynodonichthys magdalenae
TTCTGAAGGCAAAAGGGGGTCCAACCCGTTACTAGCATGGTGTACCTAATAAAGTGGCCGGTGAGTGTAGTTTTAGCTTAAAAGTCTGACACAGAAGTTGATGGGTGATATGCATTCCTTGAACTATTAGCTTTTTAAAATATATACTTGACTTTAGTACATACACGTTTTATAAGGTTATGTCATTATTAGATTACATTAAAAACAAACAAAAATAAAATAAAACATAAAACAGACACAAAAAAGGCCCAAATCTACATATTTTATGGTTGGGTCAGAGTAAAGACCTAACACACCTGTTTTTACCCTTGTAATTACAAACTATATATAGCCTAAGGGGGGGTATGTAAAATTATTATGAATGTGAATGGTAATATTAGGCTAAGTTTGGTGTTTCAAAAATGTATTTAACCTGATTCTTCCCTGGAGAGGAACTGTATAAATTAAACAAGAAGGTGTTGTGTTCACATCTCACACAAATTGCAGTGAAATCCATCAGTGTTCTGTACATTATCACAATCATCACATTTCTTTCCTGCACTCTATCAGTTACTATAGTTTGTAAAAACACATCAATTCTTTGCATTCTTTCTATTTGGTTGCCTTCTGTTCTGTAATTTAAAGACATTCCAACTTTGATCACTGACTGTACACAAAATACTCAACATAACTGAAGTTGGGGAAAAAAAGCTTGTTTTATACATAATATCATTTTATATACACCTGTGGTGACTAGAAAACTAGTCAAAGAAAAGCTGGATAAAGCAAAACAGAAATTCTTGAGGGAAACAAGTATTGACACAATTTAGGTGAGTTGAAATAATACAAGGAAGAGAAAAATGGGATGTTTTTATCTTGTACACAGTTCTTTAACACACTAATGCTTGTCCCTGTGAGATGTACCTTTGGTTGTTTTGTTTACCTCAATCAGCTGTGCTAAAATCAGTGTTTGCTGTTTAATTCATCTTTTGTAACAAATCCTCAAATTCCCTGCATACTCTGAATTTCCCATGGCCTTGATGTGGACACAAAAATCAATACCCATCCAATTACTTTATTCAGAAGTATGTAAAACTCATTGAAAGGTGTCCCGTGAGAAAAAGAAAAGAGCGGACTTTGGCTCCACTATGAGCTTGTTTTTTGTTCCCAGGACATTGAATGTCAATTTTTTTTTCTCTCCCTCTCATCTGTGTTGTTTAATTAGGGTTTGCTTATCATAGGCGTATGGCACGCTACTGAGAGGTGACAACACCTCAGTGTTGTAAAATTAATTATATCACTAATGTGGACCCTGTGCATGTGAAATAGCTGAACTCTCCCCAAATAGCTCATTAATCTTCAGACAGCCACTCCTGAGATAGGTGAAGTGGTCTTGAATTTCAATACCCCTCCTTGCTGGTATAACCTTTCCTTCTCTCCTTCACTTGCTGGAGCAGGAGCATCGGAGAGAGAATAATATTGTCTGCAGTGGTGTCTCTAGGACTTCTCTTCCTTCCTGAGTCATGTAATTATATACACCTACACAGTTTGCCTTAACACACACATACTGTGCCCATACACACAGAGCTTGGTTTTCTAATGTGAAGCATAGCAGAGAAGTGCTAATGTATCCTGTCATTATATTTAAAAAAAAAAAAAAAGATAATCCTTTTCTATGGCATAAACAAATCACTTTAAATAATATATGCCAGATGAAAAAAAAGACATACGAATAAAAAAAGACCAGCGCAAACTTTAAAAGATGTTTTAGACAGTCAACCAAATTAGTATTTATATTATTAGGATCTTCTCAAACATACACAAGATGGATGGTCTGTCTTGGGAGACCAGAAGGAGACTCAAGACAGGTTGTCAGTCTAAGTTGGAAATTGTCTTGGCTATCCTACAACACTTCTGGTTGGTACCAAAACAATAGAAAAAAAAGGGAAGTATGGCTAAATGGTTATTAGTATCAATGAAGCATAAATTTCGAAGATATTGGGGCTTAACATGACTATGACATCATTTTTTTGTAAAAAGTATGAATGCATTTTTTAGAATGTAACGTAACATGTTGCAAAAGTAAAAATGTAAGAATTTGAGAGATATTTGCATGTGCATCTACATGGTCTCTAGGCATTCACACACGCATTCGAACCCTAGAGTTAATTTCAACTGAGCCGAGACCTAGGTTATTAAGCAGACCAGAATTTGCTGTTTTTGGTCTGAATCAGAGTTTGATAAAATATTCACACCTCCTCAAATGAACCAGACTTTCTGTGCAAATGTTAATGTTCAATTAAATGAGACTAAACAGTTCTGGTGCAAATGAAAGAGAACAAAACAAACTGTGTTCCTTGTATGAACTAGCTATAAGAAGACTTGTCAAGTAATGAGAGGTCTGACTGAGGCCTACCTTTGCTTCCAAATTAAAGTTAACTTAATCTCAATAATGTACAATCTTGAAATTAGTCTTGACCTTTCAAATACTATCCCTCGTACTAATCTAACGAGACTTGTTGCTCAACATCATTAACAGCATTACTGAAGTCTACTGTACTAAACAGACCACCTGTAAGCCTGGGTATTGAGGAGCCAGTTGAGGTAATTTTGGTATCTGGTAAGGATGCCTCCTGGACACCTCTCTAGGAAGGTGCTTCAGGCATGTCTACCTGGGAGGAGAACTCAGGGAAGACCCTCAGCTGGCCTGGGAATGCATTTTAATGCCCCCAGAGAGGCTGGAAAAGGGGGGCTGAAGAAAGACAAGTCTGGGCTACCCCGCTCAAGCTGCTGCCCCCGCATTCCGACTACAGAACAAGCGGAAGATAATGAATCGATGGACGAATCATCTGTAAGATTAGATGAACAATACTTGATAATTTTTTTTAGCTACATATTCTAATACTTTGTTCTGTATTTATTAATACCTTCATATTTACTGTAGTTCTCCTCTCTTCTTCTTATCAGCGGTTAGGAAATCTATAAACTAGAAGGTGAATCAGTGGAAAACCCGGTTTTCCATCATTACCGCGCATTAGGCTTGTGTCTTTTCAAGGCAAATTGGACTGAATTGATCTAAAGAAAATTCTTCAGAGAGAAATGTTCTCTAATTGGCTATAAGGGTACATTCAGGGGGCTCGGAGGTTGAGAAGCACTTCCTCACATTTAGATGATGTACCACTGGCCAGGTTTTTAAAGTGTTTATTGAAGAGTAGAGAGGTGCTGTCTATTGCTTGGACTTTGGGTCATGTATAGTTATGTTAGTTATGTGAAAGTTTGGCCACAGAGTGATTACTACTAAACATCTAATCTATAAGGCTTTATCTTGGGAAACTAAATTTACATAATTTCATGGCATTTACAGGTTGTTAAGATATTTTAAAAAGCAATGAAAACAACAAAAAACCTCTGTTCAGTTAAGTTCCTAATTATATTCCCATATAATACTATTACTGAAATATATTAAAACTGCAACCAAAAAAAAAAAAAAAGACTGCTTTTCTCTTCTATTTTGATGGTTAAACCGAAGACGAGCTTTATATTTTGACCTTCTGGTGGAACCGTAAATCATGTCCTGAACTCCCGGAGAATCACATTTTCAATTCTCACCACGAACATGTTTGTCTAATTTAGAGAGTCAACAGATTTCATTGAGAGCTGATGATCTTACCGTGAACAAAACTGCTTTAATTTTCTAAGTTATGCGGAATAGGGTTTGAGTAACTGTTACCAATATCTTAAGGAATGGTTTCTGTTATTTTTCCCATTATAAACTCTTTTTTTGGCAATTTTTCCGATATCTCTACATATTAAAACAACAACCTTGTATTTTATTTTGGATTTAGATAGCTGAAGCAAAAATCAAATACTTTAGATTCTTTATTAGTTCAATGTTACAATGTTGAATTTAGTTTTTAAAACAGAAAAACAAAAAACAGTTTTCTTTTTGCGATAATGTTTTGAAACTGAAAACCAAGGAACGAACCATAGACGGATTAATATATTGCACTTCTGTTTGTGTCTTTTAAATTCACTGTACTTTACAACCTCTATGCATTTTCATGCTACAATAGTGTTTTATTACATCATATCTATCTACCCATTTTGTTTTGCTTACTATACCTGTAAACAAGTTGTAGAGGAAACTGTTCCAATTACTGGTTTAAAATCCATTTTACAATAAAGTGACACCAACAACCAACTCCCCAACACATCTCTTGAGCAGCAGTACCAAGTATTTCAACCAGATCAACACTGAACTGGGACAAATTCTTATAACACCCAAGATTAAGTCACCTGACAAAAAGTCAAACATCCTCCCCCCCTTACAAGCTCGCCAAGGTTTTAATATTCTGGGCCTTCTGAAGAACTTTGCAGAGAACAACATGACAAACACCACACAGTAAAAGCCACCCAGGCCAGATCCATCTACTTTATTGTTATTCGCTGTTTTCGCTCTCCATCTGCTCAGCACATCTCAACCTGATGTCTCCTACCTCTGCTGCACTATTTTTACCTGCTCCTAGATACCGTCTCCCTGCATGTGACGTCAAAGGAAAGCAGAAAGATGGGCGAGAGAGAGAGAGAGAGAGAGAGAGAGGCAGAGCTGTTATTATTCATTTACAGTGTGCTTTAGTTAGCTTTTTTTGCAGTCACATTTCCCAGAAAGCCAACAATATGTTATAGCAAAGTACTGGTAAGAGCTGTGAATCACATTGTGAAGGGCAGGGTTAGCAGCATGTCCTGTGTTAAGCATGCAATTTTCAGATGTAAATTATGCTTTTAAAGGCGTTTATGCATAATGGTAAAAATGTCAATCATACCTCTTTAGTCTGCTTCTTTTGGCAGCATGGAGGCATGTTGTAAGATTGTACATTTTTAACATCGGCATGTCACAAAGCTCAAACTGTCTGCTCTTATATAATGCACATCAAGAACTTTCCAGGTTTTTTTTCTGTTTGATTTAAATAAGTCATGTTTTTGAATGTGTTTCTCAGTGTCTGTTAGCAAAATTGCTCACAAACAAGTGAATGGATATAAATAAAAACTCTTAAAAAGTAATCATTAGAATTTACAACTGAATAACTGAAGAAGATGTAGGGGTATTTTCTGAATTCTGTTCACACTAAAATCCTCCTGTTGTCCACTACAGAGGCCATGTTGTAAAATTAAAAATAAAAATATGTTTGAAAACATTTAAATTGTAAGGTGTTTCTTCATGCCCACATAAATAGGAAATCACAAAAAAAAAAGGAATTGTAAGACACTTTTTTCTTCGGTTCCCAGGAGCTAATGATTCAGTTAAAGCAGGGCCGTCAAACTCATTTTCATTGCATTATCTCCTCGACTCATTAATACGACTGAGCACCACTAACAAACAATAGCTGAGCTCTACGTGATATTTTCTGTATAGAAACAGCATTTTAACATGTCCCGTTAGAAACACTGTAAAGCACAATGTGTTAGACTGACTAAATGTGAAATAAATAATACAGAAATACTGTTAAATAATTTTACGCACTTGAGTTGTAGTAAGAAGCTGCCATCTTGAACTCTGAACTCTCCCACTTTCTGACAGGGAATTCCCACTGGAGGGGCTTCCAGTATAAATCCACGACTTAGTGGAAACTAAGTGGGAAATTCACACTTTCCAGTATGACAGCAAAAATAGCCAGTGAAAATGCAGTGAAATTTTACGTGGCAATTGTTGCTGGCTGTAGGCTACGTCTCAACCCAGTGCAGGGAGAATAATCATCATGCATTATGGGAGATGTAGTTTATGTTTGTAGTTTACAATTATTTTAAGGCAATAATACATCTTTGAAGCTTTCGCAGGCCACATAAATTGTAAATGGCCTGAACTTTTAAAGCGATTTATCAAGTCCCTATTGACTCCAAATGGCTTTAACACTTACATTCATTCACCCATTCATACACTGATAATGGTATGATATGTCTGAAGCAGACTGACAGGTGCCATGGACACAACCACTAAGATGGATGGAACGGGGGATCAAACCAGCAACCCACCAGTTATAGGACGGCTCCCCTAACCACTCTGCCACAGCCAGGGCCTTGAGTTTGACAGGTGAGTTAAAGAAGCAAACTTCCATTGGACCTGGAAGGACATCTACAACTAATACATAGGTATGTTTCCAGTAAGTACCCAGGGCTGTATTATGTTTTGCTATAAGTTAATAAAAATGTGACAGTTTCCATTTTACTACCTCCATGGTGAACTGTAACATAAACAGTTGGTATAAGAACTTATAGTTCTGACTCCTCAAGCATCTTCAAATAACCAGAGAGACTCAGATCACTTTTAAAATCAGCAGGAAGCAGGAAACAAAAGAGAGTTTGTCTCATGGTTTGTGACTTGAAGATTTCAGTGTTTTTTTTCAGTCTTTAGGTGAGTAAGTAAAACAGTGAGAACGGTAATCCATGACTTTACCACTGACTGATGAATAATCTATTACCATCTTGCACTAATGTGCACAGTTGTGTGTGTAGAAGTTTTTTGTGTTCTTATATGTATTTGCATTAATTCTTTTTGTATGTAACTATAGGTATGTGTGTGTGTATGTTTGTGTGTGTTTTACCACAGCAAGCACTGCAGTGCTTCCTGCCTGCTTGCAGCATTAATGCCCAACCTTGTCCAAGGTTAATCTGTCACTCTTGCTGTATATTTGCATTCATTCTTATCTGCACCCCACCACTCAACTGAGTGTCTGCTGCTGCCCCGGCAGCTGCTCAAACTTAATCGTCTTTGTACATTATAGATGGACCTCCAACCAAGAACACACTCACACCCCGACAGGTAGTTTCTCACATCTAAAATTACTTATTTTCTTAACAAAACAGACTCTTAACCACAAGCTATCCTATTTATAAATGATTAAAGTTTTTCATGTGATGTTTCTGGAAACAGCTCTGCAAGAAACTTAGTATTTAGTGTTTTATTGAAGAAAAGATTAAAAAAAGATTTGAAAACATTTTATTGCAATGTCTGCTAGAGGAAGCTACAGGAACTGTTTCTGGAAAAACTGTCAACATGCAACAACTACTTTACTGACTCTTAAAACAGTAGCACAATCTAAAACCGAGTTTTCACAATTGAGAAATTAATGAGAATGTGTACAATTGATTCAGTAATGAGGCTGTTGCTTCGGTCAGTCGTGGTGAAGAAAGATGAGTCGAAAGGCAAAACTCTACATTTACTGGTCTGTCAATGTTCCAACCCTCACCTATAGTCATGAGACATGGATCATGAGCGAAAGAAAGAGTTCACGGATACAAGCCGCCAAAATGAGCTTCCTTCGTAGGATGGTCGGGCTCAGCCTTAGAATTAGGGTGAGGAGCTCCGTCATCTGGGGGGAGCTCTGAGTAGAGTCACTGCTCCTCCTCATCGAAAGGAATCAGTTGAGGTGGTTCATCTGATTAGGATGTCTCCTGACGCCTCTCTTTAGAGGTGTTCCAGGCACATCCCAGTGGTAAAAGACCCAGGACTCACTGGAGGAGTATCCTCTCTGACCTGAGAACACTTCAGGGTCCCACAGGAAAGTGTCACTTAGGAAGAAGGATGTCTGGATTTCTTTCCTGACCTGTTGATTCCGTGACTTGACTACAGATAAGCAGCAGAAGATGGAGATGTCCCCAGACCTCCTAGCTGTCACCACCTTTTGCCAATCTGGATGGGGGGAATCACTAACTATGTTGTAATCAAATCTACATTACCTCATTTCTGCAGAACTCTACTTTCCCCACTTGGCACAAAAGCTTGTGTTTGTTACAGACACCTTGCTTATCTTGATTTATCTGAAGTGGGTGTGATTTCTCTCTGGAATACCCACCTTGAGTATTCCTGGGAGCAAACGTTCTTACGTGTTGTTTAAACAACTCCACAAATACACAGCGGGGTTGAGCTCACCGCCTCGGTGCAACGCTTCTAATTCATCATCTTACCTTTAGCATGTTTGCCAATAAAAGCTGTTCACAAGCCTACTCTCAAACATCTCTGCAGCTGTCTTGGGAATTAGCTGTTACTACAAACCCCCAGCTGGCAACATCAACACAAACACAACCAGGCAAGTTTAATTTGGAACTCAGAGGATGCATACTTGCTTGTTAAGTAGAAGAAGAAAAAAAGAGTTCCATATTCATGTACTTTTCAGACTTTAAAAAAAAGGTGAATCTTGTCCTCTGGAATCACCATCTATAAGGTCAAAAGTTCCCATTTGTAGCCTGTAAGTATGAAGCTGAGCTCTGCCAGTGAAGTGCTGTACAGCTCAGTGAGCTGTGCTGGGATGTCTGTTGGGATGTAAAGACCAGAAGTCAAGTCCCTCAAGTGGACATTGACTGATTGACTGACTGACAAGTTCTATGTCCCCCCACCCTTTTTTGTGTGCAGGTGCAACTTTGTGTGTGTTCTTGCACAGTTGTGCACCCTGGCATTGACTGCTTGGTGTCATCTCTTTCTTTTATTTTTTTCATCCAAACTTTAACCCTCTGTCTTTTTCCCTCTTGCCCAGTCGCAGTGACATCTTGACAGATTAAAATGCTACGTGCTCCAGTCCTTGAATTGCTACACTGGTGAAGCGCGGGGAAGCTGGCGTGAATCAATACAAAAGTGTTCTGACTCTGGACCAGATATCGCCTACATCAAAACACACTGGTACATGAACGTGTTACTCATCTACACGCACTTCAAAAAATGATGATTATTCTCTTAAGTGCAACACAAAAATGGAAGTAATAAAGATCACTCTCAGAGTGGATTAAATGTTTCATTCATGGCGACAAATACAAAAAAAAAAATAATTGTGCATCTTGTTTTAGTTTTTAAATCTTTTTTTTAGCATGCTGTTTTACAATAACAAATACTTTATAATCATTAGGGAAATTATCATTATCAGACTTTTCCATGTGTGGTTATGTAGAGTTGTTATCAACAATTAACATCTTACCTGCAGTAGACAGAAGAAGAACTTGAAATAAGGCAATTTAATATTATTTACAAATTCACTTTTATTCTCATATTTTTTCTTGTTGGCAATATTGTTGTACTCTGCAACACATTTCACATGAAAGTCTGACTTTTTTAATGTGAATTTTAAAAAAAAGGAATAAGTAGTAAGAAAACCAAACGTGTTTTCTCACACTTAAATGGGCATCAAAATCTAATAAAACTGCTAATGAATATTGCAATGCTTTACGACACACATACTAAACTCAAGGCAAATTGTGAGAGCTTCAAAATGTGTTATGCCTTATAATAAGCATAAAATGACAGCATCCCATCAATATGTAGAGGTGCACAAGGTTCAAAAGTAGAAGGCAGCCGGCAAAGTTTGCAGTGTTAAAATCTGTGTTTTGCTTGAATTTTGTCAGCTACAACAAGCCATTTTGTGGTCTCCCATCCAAGTACTAACCAATCCCAACCCTGCTTAGTTTTTAAGATATGTATGGCCACCATTTACAGGCCATGATAATGCTCATGTGGGCCTTTGTGAAAATGAGTTTGACACCCCCTGTTTTATAGCATTACATCACTGTAACAGTTACAGTAATAAATTATATTTCAGCAGCAGTAGTAAAAGTTGTCGCATTTGTGCTATTGAATAAAATCAATTAGATCATGTCATTAATTTGTTTATATTTTTGTTTTAACACCATTTCAAAGTAAATTCGTATTAGTTTTGTTCAAGGTTACCATCAGGATCTCATACTGATCCATAATTTGGTATTCTATGTACACTTTCAGGGGCATCTTTACCCCTGTTGGATTAGTTTTTGTACATGTAGCACTTTTTCTACCACTGGTAGTTAAAACATTAGTGTCTTTAACAAAATGTTGAACAGAGACGGCTGTGACTGTTGTGTCTTTATTGATTCTGCCAGGGTGTCTGAATGTGATTAGGGGATTTAAAACTTGAGCTTGCTGATGCAAATTATAGCCAAAGGTAATATAACGTTTAGATGAAGAGGAAAGATCCATCCCAATGGGGAGGTGGCCCTTTCTGACCCTGCGTGGGCTCAGGCAATTAGCATCAGCAAAGTGCAACTCAATAACCAAATCTCCAAAATGGAGGAAGTGCTTGCATGGCTAATCCCCCACACCCCCCACTTGTCTCAACCTGGCCCAGAGCCTTCTCTTTTTTTTAGAGGGCCATTGAAAATGCAGGTCAGGAATATGGAGACAGCCAAGCCGCCGTCAGTCTAGTTACTAGAGATGGCTGGACAGCTGCCAAGAACAAAATATGGTAATGTTTGCTCTAATAATAAAATGCAGTTGAATACATTAATATGTCAATAATCTCACATTTTCCACCATATGCTTGTTTGAAAAAACAGAGAAGCTCTTTTCTCCACAAAAAGATAATGAACGATTTTGACGGTAATAGATAGTATTTTGAAAAACCTCAGTTTGAAGAAACAGGTTTGAAATTTGATTGGTTTGACTAGCTAAGCCTCAAAAAATTAGTGGTGATTCATATAAATACAAATTTTACACATTATACCGCTGTCTGTTTATATTACACAGTATTTAACAGAATATTCTGCAGGAAGTGCTCCAGGGTGCACCAGAACTGCTACAGGTTTTGTTAACGAGTGTGACTATTTAACACCTTGAAACTTTTTGTTGTGTGTGTGTGTGTAGGGGGGGGGGGGGGGGGGTGTTGGTGTGTATTTAAAAAAGAAAAAATAAGGTATTTGTAAGATTGAGGAATGTGTGAAGTGCACAGACAGTAAAAGTGACATAGCACCTCCTCCTCATTAGTCTATTCCTGGTCCTAAACGCTGGTGTTTGATGTGGAAAATACTTTGACCGCGTGTTGCAGCTTGCAATTATGAATTTTTCATGTAGGTTGGGACCAAATAATCCATCAGTTCAGATTACATTGTAATTACTAGGGCAGAGATATATTCAAATAAGTGAGATCTGAAGCAGCTCAAACCGGTTTCGACTGTTTACAGGAACTTCGAATGTTTACGCAGCATTTTCACAGGATGCTGGAGCAGCTCGTGCACTTCAGAACGCGTACGCCTTAATGCATCATTTAGCCAATTAGCCAAGTGCTCTTCCATCTTGAGTCTTTTACCGCTTTTGCTGCTGCCAAAGCTCCTAAATGTGTCAGGTTTCTGTCTGAATATAGTAGAGGAGAGTGATGACTTTATACAGGTCCCTCCAAGTTCAGCGTGTCAGGTAGATAAATATACGGGCCGACCAATTCAGTTCAGTCTCTTTCTGTCTCAAACCCTCCCTCTCAGCACCTGCATTGGTTTCCATTTCCGCAGGTCACCGCTGAATGACTGCAGATTACATCGGCTGCTCTCTGATGTCTACGGGGACGGGGCCATCAGGCTGAAATGACACGGGGTGGTGACAGGCAGACCCCTCACCGACACCCACCAACATGACACCCATTCACGGCCGCTGGCCCCCGTGACACTAATCTGATTCTAGTCTGTAAAGGACCTGTTTTGTGCCCACCAGTCTCTACTAAAAAAAGGAAATGACCAGCAGGCCAGGGCATTCTTGTGTGACTCGGAGGTATTGCAGAGAAATCTGATGAATTTTTTTTTCTCTTTCTGCAACCTGGGGTCATGTTTAGACACAGTCTGCAATGCATCTTCTATCTCTAAACGTAACTCCAGTCAGTTCCAATGGTTTATATAAAGAAATAAAATGGCTCTTGATAAAAATAAAACCTTTCAAATAGATGGAAGTCTGGTTTTCTGTAGGTGGATTTAATTAACCAACAGGATACTTTGCTATATTGGCTGTTTTCAGGCATTTAAACATGGTGACTCTCAGCAGTATTTATCACCTGCCGCTAAAGGCAAAGGCAGAGTGCTAATGTTGTCTCTGTCAGTGTCTATTTGTACCAAAAGCATCATGAATCACTGAATAGATGTTAAAACTTTCAAAAATTATAAATGTACATCTACAGCTGGTTAATGTTTGAGGTGAATTTCTTTTCAGAAGAACACCACAGCAATCTGAATTTGTAACACACAAAAGGGGTTTTACCTCAATCGGTTTTTAAAAACATCAACCTTAGTTTTGTTGTGGTAGTAGCTGAGACTTCAATTCAATTCAGTTTATTTATATAGCGCCAAGTCACAACAATTGTTGTCTCAGGGCTCTGTACACAAAAAAAAAAGAAAAAACTTATCACCAGTAACCTAGTAGTTGACAGCTTAAACATGTTGGACAAAATGTAAATTCTTTTCACTAATCTGCTAAAAACAAAAGTAGATTCTTTAGCAGATTAGCTTTTGTTTGCTAACTTTCAAAACTGTTAGCTGACAAAAGGGAAAATTTTTTTGCCATTTCCTGTTTGTATTTTTATAAATACGGTTTGAAGTTAGTCAAACTCGATCCAAGAAATGCTATTATTCTAAAAGGGGTAAACTGGAAGCATCACAAGTTAGACAGAGCTATAACTGGTTTAGATTGGCTGATTTGTCTCAAATGATCCCACCCACTGTCAAATTAAACCAATAGAATACTAACGACAGGTTTCCATCAGTTACACCAGTCTTTAACTGGAAGGAGATGAAGACATTTAAAAGACATTTTAATGGTTAGCATTAGCTTCCATTAATTTTAAAAATCTGTTTTGCGAATTAGTGCTAGGATTCTTGTTTAGCAGATTAGGGTTTAGTAAAGCTAACTTTTTGAGCCCACCTCTGGCAAAATGGCACGCACTACTGTGCACATGTCAATGAAGCTCTCAGAGAATAATGTTTAGATGCACATCTATGGCTGATTACCATTTTGGGCCAACCCAATTCAAGATGGCTGCCTCAGCCAACTGATCTAAAAAAAAATGGACTAAAATTTAGTCAATTGTACAGATAGTGTGCTCAAATTTGATGCGGTCTTAGCTGAAAGTTTTTTGCAACACGTATTCCAAATACTACACACTGTGCAGGATGTTTGCCTAAAACCTTCAATTTTGTTTGTTAGCAAAACATTTTGAGAATCACTAAAATGATTTTAATACAACTTTCAGGAATTGTGTATACATATATAACCAAATAAATTTCGGAGTCAACTCAATTTAAAATGGTAGTAAGTTATTTAACTTAAACACAAAAAGGGCTATTCTACAGATATTGAGCTAAAATTTGATGTGGTAGTAGCAGAGAGTCATTCACAATTCATATCCTGAGTGTGATATTTTGCTGTATAGAACTGCACATAGTATTTTTAAGTTTTTACCAAAGCACCTACAACTTTGTCATTCCTCAACAAAAGATTGTTTTAATCTATGCATTCATTCAAGTTTATAATGGTATTAATTTTTTAGTTCTATATCTTATTAAAAATAAACCCTTGTTGGATATCATTGTTCTGATTTTCCACTACAAGGGAATACTGTCCATTGTTTTACTCTGACTTCTTCGAACCATGTATCTGCAGGGCACGCGAAGTGAAGATGCACTGAGTCAGCTGACTAGTTTAGAGACGAGAGACGGAGCCCTAATTGGATATCATCTCACTCTCTTTCCCTAATTAGCACTGCATTGCTTTATGAACTGATATTAAGATGCAGGAGAAATGGTAATTAGCTAAAGGTTATTACCAGCCGGGGGCACATTGAGACAGAGCACGCTGGGCAAAATAATGACTCCAAGCAGTTTTGTTTATTTTGGCCCACTGGAGCACCCTTACTGTATGTTCAGTTTCCCCACAATAGATGCTTAAAATGATGATTACTCGCTTTTGGATTCATCCTATTAATTATGTTTCAGATGCTCGTAAGCAGTGCTAAAATATTCTAATTATTTACCTGGAGAAAAATAAATTAGAGTAGAAAAATGCTGCATTACAAGGCTCTTCAATGCACTCATTATTTATTGGTCTTTGGCCAACTTTATAATCTTAAATACAGCTAAAGAGATTATTCTTGTTTTCCAGGCACAAAATAAGGTGTTTTCTGATAACTAGTTTATGTAGTTTGTCCTTTTTTTCTACTTGAAAATTTAGCCTGAATGCTACTCTTGGGATGTGACTGCTTTATTATTATTAGTAGTAGTATCATTATTTTTCTTATCATAGGGAAAAAGAAAATCTACCCTCTGTCGGTCCTAGGATTTTATGTAAAATAAAAAATTTGGTTCTCACTAGGTTCTAAAAATAAATTCAACCCAAGTGTACAAAAACACACAACACAATTCAACCATAACAATCTTTATTCAAAATAAACAAGCATTGAATAAAAAGCTTGTAGAATCATCTTTACCAGAGATAACATGTATGTAAACTGAAGTGCAGTTTGGTCAAAGTTTCAGCCGTCAGACACACATTTGACTCAAATCTTTTGGTCTACAGACAGTCTCAGGGTTCAATCAATGGCTGCATGGTGTCCAGGTCCAAACCATTATCCCTCCACTGCTGTATTTGCCAGTTGGTTATGAGGTGTTTGTGTTGGTAGGTAGTTAGTAAATTTCATCAAGCGTGACCGTACACATTATGAGTAAACATTTCTACTTTGGTCTCCTCTGTCTAGAAGACGTTATACATTTTATGATTCATTCAGATGCAGCCATGCAAAATCCTGCAATGTTCTTTAGTAGAGAAAATGGGCTTTTTCTGCAACAAACAAGATTGAGGGAACAAAAAAAAAAAAAAAAACCTTAAAAAAAATTTAGCCAGATTTTAAAACTAATACAGGCATCTTTGTAAGTTTCCTAATGATTCTGATGTGCTGTATTTTTCGGACTATAGATGTCAGTTTTTTATAGTTTTGCTTGTCCCGGGACTTAGAGTCAACGGCAACTTCTACGTTTTTTTTCCTCTTCATGATGTCTTTTTGGACTGATGCATTAAATGGTAGTTTATACCAAACTTACATGAATCAAGGAGTAAACAATAATGTCTGCAGTGTTCCCTTCAATGTTTTTTTTATGCACACTTTGAAGTAACGCGTTAAAAAAGGTCGATGGACCCTAATTTTGCAAAACAGTTTTTATGCTTGCTCAAGGTGGTTTTTGGATTTTATGAAAAAGAGTTATTGTGCAACAGGGGAGATGGAAACACATTTGTTGAATAACTTCTGACACAATGAACATTTAATTCTTGGTTAAGCAGCTGTTTTTGTTGCCGTAGCCATCCCATATATTCACATAACGCGAAGTGAATTGAATTTATTTATATACGTCTCCAGACAGCATGTAACATTATCAATACTAGGTACTAATAATAATACTAATACGATACTAATAAATGACAGAACAATTACAACTTGCCCAACAGTAACACATTCCTGAAAACGTCCCTCCATTGTCCCAAAATGAAATTACGCATGTTGATTTGCTCCAAACCAGTAGATGCAAACCAGCCTAATGCACTTCTTTTTTCTTTTTTGCAACATTTCAAAAGTTCACTCAAAATTCACATTACAATTGAATGAAAACATGGCTAATTCAAATTCAATTCAATTCAAAAATACTTTATTGGTCCCAGAGGGAAATTAAATAAATAAAAATAATAAAGTCTATAATAACAAAGTCTGCCACACTTCTTGTCTCAGTGTGTTTACTGTTTACAGCTGCCTGTTCATTGTGTGCAGCTACTTGGGAGGTTTAATACAGAGGTGCAGCATGTCGTAAAAGCACATACGGTAGCTCAACTCTTGGTGAAAAAGCAAAAGACTAAGATGTGACTTCTTATTCCCAGCAGAGCCATTTGTCATGCTGCCAAGACAGAGTGCGTGCAGCCTTGATGCAAGGAAGAGACTTCTCCCTGAAAGGAAGCCTCTGCTATGGTCTCAGCGGACACTGATTATTACTCCCCACGCTGGACTACACAAATACTGAGGAATAAAACATTATGGTCAGCTCACCGCAAACACACACACACACACACACACACACACGAACACTGGCTGAGGAGGAGACAGCATCAATGCTGCAGAGCAGTCTGTTAGAGTTCCAGCAGCCGAGACAGTCACAGTGTTTAAATCCACACTACAAAATTCCATCTGTTTACTGCTGACTGTACACAAACAATTCTTTTTATATCTTGTGCGTTTATGTGTGTGTGCGCGTGTGTGTGTGTGCAGGAGAAAGAAAATGGCTTTTTGAAAAATTGTGTTTGATTCGGCTCGTCAAAGTCAAACATGCTGACGTTGCATTTCGCCCAACACAAACCACATTCTGAAGATTTAATTTTATTTTTTATAAGCCTGTCATTTTAACACTCTGTCCA
>JARVJO010000001.1:12569599-12584374 GCA_031762555.1 Cynodonichthys magdalenae
TTCCTCTGGGTCTCCTCCCAGTGGGACGTGCCCAGAACACCTCACCAGGGAGGCGTCCAGGAGGCATCCTAACTAGATGCCACCTCAACTGGCTCCTCTTGACGCGGAGGAGCAGCGGCTCTACTCAGAGTCACCAGATAACAGTTGTCCTCTTGTTTAATAAATATGAATACAAACTGAAACAAACAAAAAAAAAAAGAATAAACACTTACTTTAGCAAGTTGAAGGGCAACAACATAAGTCGTCTTGGGTTCGGATTCTTGCATGGTTGTGGTTCTGGTAAAAAGTGAACCTCTCATTTTTAGCTTTGAGCAACATGTTGTAGTGGCATCTTATAATAAAATCCTTAATGGTAGCCAACATCTCTAATAGTGTTGTTGTCTAGACCACCTAACTCGAGACCAAGTCAAGACCAAGACCACAGTGTATCGAGACTGAGACCAGAAGACTTTTAGGGCTTTGACCAAATTGAGATCCAGACCAAGGGAAGGTGAGTCAGAGTCAAGACCAAGACCATAAAAATAAAAGAAAACTATTGCCTTAAAACAGAGTATTCTGTACACAGGTAGCTAAGTTCATACGTATAGCTAATATTGACTAGATTTCTGTGTGAGGGCAGAGTAAAGAATTTTAATACAGCCTACCCACTTAAACCTTATTGTGGAAATTGTGTTCCAGAGTATATTAACTTCTTTCAACAAAAAACTGCTTCAAAAGTCTAAGATGATTAAGACATACTGTACATGTGGGCTCAGGTCTAAAACCGTGGATATATTGTCACCACAATCAAAAACTGTGACAGAAATTTTGTGCTTTCTTAGGTAATCACAATATAGGGAGCTACTAATACACAACTCAAAACTTTGCCAAGACCCTTTTTTTGTCATAATAGGGGTGCATCCCTTATGAAGATTTTTAGGTATCTGTGTCTAATGAAAGGTCAGAAAAGTGTTTTGTGGGGCAAAATGTTCAAGAATGTTTTAGTTCAAATGGACAATACTCAAAAAGCTAAAGAGGCTTTTGTGAAATCTTGTTTTCATGAGAATGAAATGGATTGGTAAATAGGCTGAGGGACAGATACACCAAATGTCACTAGCCTCATACGTTTATCACAACATTCAGTTAATGAGCTTTGTAATTGCATCATTTTTATCATAAAGAATGTCACATGCATTTTCTACAATGCCTAACTAGATTTAAATGAAGTTTTTACTTCAAACTTTGCACAGATTGCACAGAGGCACCAAGTTTCATGGTTTTCATTGGCTAATTCAAAATACTCAAGTGATAAAATGTTTCAATACATTATCTCAAAGCTCTCTCAGAGTTTAGCAATTAGGCAGCTTGAAGCTTAAAAAAATGCCACATAAAACTGCACATTGTTGCATTTGATGGCTATGTCGGGGTTTGTGATAATGTCAGTTTCACAGAAAATGTGAGAAAGTCTGTGGTAGTGCCTTGAGTCTGCACCATGGCAATGGCCAGTGCAAAACTGAACTTGTGAACTGCAGTCAACAAAACTTACACTCACTTCCCCTCATTGACTTTGAAATTCTGCCCTGCTTCTGTCATTATTTCAAACTTCCATCTCTTTGGTTTTGTCTGTGTGAAGAGTCTACGTGAAAAGGAGCCATTTCTAATTTTAATTAGTTACCTTTTGTAGCTCTAACAAACATACATTCAGACGAACATAATTCTTTCATATTTTTAATTAACAGCTGCCTCTTGGTCTCACTACATCAAAAGGTCGGGGTGAGTAATTGTGCTTGTGTGTAATCTGCGTGTGCTCCGAGTCTAAATGTGTTTGAGCCTGTTTGTTCCGAAGAGCAAAGGTGCAGACGAGGGCACATTTTAATGAATGGCATACTTTTTTTTATGTCAGTTGTATGCCAGAAAGGCGTCCACTCTGTGTTAGAAGGGGACAGAAAAGGAACACGTCATTTATGACAGGGAAGGTTTCAAATGAGAACCTGGACATCAGCTCTTTGATTGCTAACTCATTGAAGTATTAGCTCAGGAGTGAGACTGTGGCTCTTCTTTATTGCAACTTCCACTCGGAAACTTTAAAACTTGTCAATGCTAACTTCTTGGTCATGTGAAAAACTTAATATTTGCTAAACTACAGTGTTTGTTGAGGGCACTTCTCTAATAGCAAGTCACACACATACACCAAGCAGCAAGCAGTAGTATACAACCATCAGGAGAAAACATATTTGGCAAGAACTCAAAGCCTAGTAGAGACATGATTCTATTCATACTGATGGTGGTTTGCCATGATCTATCTGTTCTGTTCTGGACAGAAAGGGTTATGATAAAGTATGAAAAGTGTGTGGTATTTTATGCATAGTAACAGCATTTTAACATGTCCTCTTATAAACACTAATAAATACTATGTGTATGACTGACGAAATGTGAAATAAAAAAATACAGAAAAACTATTAAAAGTATAAGAGAGTTTTACTCACTGTTGAGTTGTGGTGAGTGGCCTGGAGTGCAATTTTGAATTCTGAAATTTCCCGCATTCCAACAGGGAATTCCAACTGGAATTGTTCCAGTTTAAATTGTGGTCAATTGTGGTCAATTTAAACTGTTCCAGTTTAAATTGACCACTTGTAAATGGAAGCTACTCACTTCTCAGTACAACTGGGCCACATCAAAAGCAAAAATGCAAAGAAATGGAGATTTCACATGGGGATTTTGGCCAGCTACTTTTGAACCCTGTGCACCTTCACCTAGTGGTGGGATGCCGCCTCTTCATGAGTGAAATGTTTGACATGAATTATGGGAGATGTAGTTTATGGTCAATAGCTGGCTTTAAAGAAGCATTTATTATTTTAAGTCATTAATTTATCGTTGAAGCTCTCACAAGCCACATACATTTGAGTTTGACATGTGCTTTAGGTGATAGACATGGGTTAGCATGGCCACTCTAAGGGATTCATAGCTTCACAGTCTCATTAACAAACTGATCTAAACAACGCGTTTCATAAAAAATAGTAAAAAACCTTTTTTTAAGTTTAGGCCTCTATAGTTATTCAAATACTTTGAAGACTACTCTGCATTACCCAAACTTCATGTGCAATTTTTGGCCATCGCCAAATATGATCTTGCCTCAGGTTCATTGCTTTTCCATGTCCCTCCTTGTGTCTGTGATGTTACACAATTGCTAGCTTGATAAAATTGTTGCTGATGTCCTGATTGTTGATCAGCTGCATATGTTTGTAGAGTTGGTTTCTGAGGTCAAATCTTTCTGTAGTATTTTGGTGCCAGGCATAAAGAGTTGTATTTTGACACATCGGCTTGTGGTCTCATCAGCCAGAATGCATGCTAGTACCAGGTTTGGACAGCTAGCTGTTTCAAGACATTGGAGATAAGGTAAGTATTTTGTTATGACCACCTTTAAAAGGTTATTCTCTTTTGTATCCCCATGCTTTTCTCTCCGACAGCTCTGTATATGTTGTTGCAAAACTTTCCACAAGCCTTGTAGAAATAGAACAGTGGGAATAAAGCTTTTAAAACCCAATTTCAGTGCATAGTCAGCACATTTTTTTTTTCAAATCAGATTTGACATGCAGTTTTTGCCAGATCTCGTTGACTAAAAATAACAGCCTGGAGCTATTTCCATGACAGCTGCTTCGAGGTGGGATGGGTTACAAAGGCTTTGCTTGCTCTTTAACAGCTTACACAGTAGTTTTTCTTTTAAACTAACACAAGCTCCCTGTAGTGTTTTACAATGATGACAATGACACTGAACATAAACGGTAAAGAAGTGGGCCATAAAACTGTAGCAATTAAAACAAAATCAGAATCAGAACACAAAAAAGTACTAGCTTGGTGAAAACCCTATCAGACTTGTTTTTGTTTGATCCTTTCGTAATGTAAAATATTGATTGGTGTGAAAATAATTAAAAAGTTGAGATAAACAACAAGTTATATTCTGTTCAGACTCTAAATCGTAAAATAACCAAGTGAGAGTCTGATATATATGTCTCCTAGTGCTTAGCTCAGACTGCTTCATGTCCACCAAAACACTCATTGTCAGCTCATGTTTTATACTGCCCGTCTTCTCCACTCTCTGCAGGATAAACTTTTCAACTCCAGCCACTATCTGCATGACACTCATGCAATGTGAAGGGCTGTGGTGGGAATGGGCTCAGAAGCTTGCTGTGGGAAGGGGAGGGTTGGGTTGTTGCTCTGTACGCTACCAGCATTCACCCTTGTTAGCCTTTACCAGTTAGACAATGCCCTGATGAAACATGACAGGACAAGCTTTCATAGCCATGTTGGGGCTGATGCTTTAAAAGGCAAGCAACTTGCACAGTTTTGTAGCTCTTCGCGAGAAAGAGAATTTTAAATGGTGGTACAAATGCTTTGTTTGTAAGTGGTACAGCTGGAAAAACAATACAATAAAAGGAGATGCCATGCTGAGGCACACCAGAACCCCAAGAGTCTGTAACTGTAAGATTCCTGTCTGACAAGACAAACAGTATTTCATGCTAAGTCAATGATCTCAGATCATATTTAATATGGGGAACACTGAATATCTCTAAACATAAACAATCCCAGCAGGATTCAGTTTGTCTTGCCTCCAGGAAATACTACTTAGAGCAGTTCTTTTCATGAAAGTTGGAGTTTATTTAGTCTTTCAGAAGGCCACCCCAACAGAATCCCATTTTTCTTTTTCATTCAACAGCCAAGAAAACCTAGGACAACCTTAGGTAATATGTGCATTGTTCACTACAACCACACCCGGATGATTTAGAAGTCAGGATTGCCACTGGTCATCTGCTGGTATCCCTTACCTTTGCAGTAATGAAGAAACAGCAGAAAGCTCTGAGGATCACCTATGTGTATGTGTCTCTGTGTGTGTAAGGCCACTGTTAGCTGTGCGACTGATTGATATCATAAGTGAACCCCCGGCTGAAAGGTCCCATGGAGCCAGATGAAAGGCAGGATTAACAGAAGAGGGGCTGAGCCATGATGAACACTGGAAGTGCATTGGGAGAGGAGGGGTTGGAGGGGATCAGATGAGGAAATAATAGAGAAGGGTCCCTTGCCTTTAGAGTGGGGCACACAGGAAAGACCGGCAGAATATGAGCTGCGTAAAGAGTCGGAGGAGACTGAATAATCAGTTCCGGAAAGTTGGCAGCTTTCCCAGCCAAGTTCCCAGTCCTTTTGAAGAGAAAAATGTCAATAAAAAGTAATATTGATAGAAAAGAAAAAATACTATATTTAAAAAATACTAAAAGTAGCACGCTCAGCAAAAGATCATTACCAGTCTTTTTTCCCTTCTTCAACAATCTGTTTTAATGTTTTACCTTTTGATTTTTATATAGGGGCTGCATGGTGCCTTAGTTTGTACAGCTGTTGCCTCTCAGCAAGAAGGTTGTCTGATCAAATCCCAGCCAGAGTTTGCATGCTCTATTCATGCATGCATGGGTTTTCTTCGAATACTCCCACAGACCAAAAACACGAATGACTGGTAACTAAATTGTCTATAATTATGAGTGAGAGTGTGAATGGCAGTGGGCACAGTTAACCAAAAAGTTAGTTAACTATTAACCCGCTAAACAAAAGTCTTATCTCTGCTGACACCAAACTGCTAAATGGATTTTTGAAAAAAAAATTTGCAAACTAACGCCAACCTCTAAGATGATTGTGACTCAACCTGTTTCACACATCTTCATTGACTTTTTATGAACATTGTTTGAAGTTACTCAAACAAATATTTACTTTTTCTACCATATTTAATATGTAGTCAGTTTTTGTATTCATTATTTATTTTGGCGCTCTTAGTTCCAAATTTAGCTGCAAAAGATGCTACATGCTACACAGACTGTGCCTGACACACCCAGTGCTGCTTGTAAAAGGGAATAGCATTTATTTAATTTGGGATAAATAGGATGAAAACAGAAGCTTTTCACTTCTGAATTTTTTAGGAGACTTAAAATTAGCAAAACCTAATTTAGCAGAAGCTAATCAGTCTGCTACAAAATTAACAAAACAGCTTGTCTGCTCAATAAACAGCTAGTTCTGCTATTAGTGGATTAGCTGGATATGTGCCCACCACTAGTGAATGTTTGTTTGTCTTGTTTGTCTCTATGCAGCCCTGTGATGGACATGCAACCTGTCCAGAGTGTACCCTGCCCCTCGCACAGTGACCCCTCTTACTTTGAAATGAAGAAGTGTATGACCATTCTCCCACCATCTTGCATGATATCTCGTTATTTGGAGCCAGGCTAAATGTTTAGCTAGAGTTACAAATTACGATTTGACAGTTTTATGATAGAAAACAAATGGGCTTTGATCAGTGCAAAAAAGTCCAGGAAGTGTGAAGTTTAGAGCAACAGATTTTGATTGATCCACATCTTTTCACACTTTTTTGTTTGCCACAAACAGAACTCAGAACCTCAGAAGGTGGAGAGGAAACTTTGCAACTCATTGCTTCATGCAGAAAGAAGTCATTGAAATTCATCTCATATGAAGCACTTTGTTTGTGTTGTTTCTCTTATTCCAAGTGGAAGTAGAAGTTTTGGCTTGAACCTTTTTATATTTTTCTCATTTATTGTTCTTTTTCAACTGCAGGCATACTAAGGCAAGACAAATGAGGAGTCTTTGTCTTCACAATCTAATAGGCAACAAATTCACGAGTCATAGTGTACCTTACCTCACTGCATTGGTGTTTTTAAAATACATTTATGTGCATTTAGAGGTCCCTGGAGAATGCCAGAAAAAGTATAAAAGAAATGACAGACTGTACTACTACAGTGCTAATTGGCTGCAAAACACATTCAAACAAAGTTCAGACCATATTTTCTGAAAATAAAACGGGGGAAAAAAATTAAATAGGGTTATATTGTTATTCAAATTAGTCATCACTGACTCAGAAAACATGCCATTAATGATGTAACAAAAGAAACGCAGTGTTTTGGCCCAGCTGCAGTCATAGCACAGACAAATGCACCACACTGTTTTTCAATTATTTTATGGAAGTGAAAATGCCTTATAGCACTGGCTGTTTTTTTTCCCTTCCCTTCTTCCATTTTGATTATGTGATGATGACACAAGGAGAACGTGATGGCTGGCAGTAATTGTACTGGGATATGCTGAAAACTGCAGGGAAGGTTGTGTTTTTTTTCCTTTTGTGGCCACAGTGAGCTGCTGCGCATTTGTCTAAGAGTTGGATCGCTTGGTTTTCAATGTGGAAAATATCCTTCAGTGCATCAGCACCTGAAGATACAGTGAATTCCAAATTAGTCTGTGTTTACCTCACAAGGTTAGCTTTGTTGCGGACATAATTTCACATATGAATGGTTTAGTTCCCCCAAAAAAGAAAGTGAGAATGTATTACTGTTACCCAAAGAAAAAGTTACTCATTCTTGTTTTATCATCTTCCACTAATGGCAAAAAGTATTATTGGTTTTGTCTATGGATGTGTCTGTTAGCAAATTATCTCATGAAGAGGACAACTTTTGATGAACCTCTTAAAAATAAATAATAGGATTTACCATATTTATGTGTATATAATGCGAAAAATTCAACTCCAAAATTCATCCATGAAGTTTGAAAAACTTCAAAGTACTTCTTAAGACTCACTTTTATTCAATGGCATTTAGTTAAAGCAAGACCTGGCATTGTAATTTATTTTTTTTTTTACCATTGTTGGTTGTAATTTATTATGTATTCTTAGCAATTTTGTGGTTTGTGATTTTTGTGGATTGCTGTGCAGCACTTTGTTGCAGCTTTTAGTTGTTTTTAAAAGCGCTTTATAAATAATATTGACATTTGGAAGTTGTAATATAATAGGGGAAAAGATTTGACCAACTTTTTGCTACTGTAAGTTTGTAGATTTTAATATTTTCTCGTATATACCTTAAATTTTGTGTCTCAGTGTATCTGCAAGGGCTGAACAATTTTAAAGTCTGTATGAAATTAGGGCTAGTATTACACATGAAGATTCTTTAATGATTTTTAAGCTTAAAAAAAAAAAAAAAACGGGGGGTTGCATTGTATATACAATACTGGTCAAAGGTTTTAGAGTATCATCAATTTTAAGCCTTTTAATTTGAAATCCAAGCAGCTCAAGTTAATGACCAACTTGAAAGAGTACAAAGCTAAATGCTGAACTACCAGAGGTTTGAAAAAAATGTAAGGTTACACAAAACTGAAAGTGAAGGTGTCTGTGAATCCAGTTTCCTTCACCATCACAATGCACTCAGAAACTGGTGGAAGCTGATGGTAAGAGGTGTGGCAGACCTAAAAACATGTACTACTTTGTTTCAAGTGTTCATGAAAAATTGTGGGAAAAAAAAGTGGAAGGTGATGGGACAAATGGCTCTTTGTTTCATACAGCCGTTCAATAGAGTTGTTCGATTTTGAATGGGTGACATCATCACAGATATATAAATCGGAGGAACCATGCGTTTTGTCAAGCAGAATCCCTTCCATTTTCCCCCTGAGCTGCTGTACTCCACCACTTTGCCCGTTTTCTGTGAAAGAGGAGCAATTGTCTCTGTGTTAAAACTTCGAAACTCAGTTCTTATCATTCATTGTTAGGAGTTGTTCAAACAATTTGGATTGCCAAACATCACATCTCTTATCACTTCACCTTGGCCACACAAAACAAACAAATGAGGACACCTCTAACCTATATGAATGCACAAAAGGGAGGATTAAAGTAGCATGGTAGGGGAAATGGGGCAAAGTAGAATTCAGCCTGTAAATGCATATTGGTTAATAAAAGGTTTTACATATTCTGCCCACGATTCATGCTTTAAAATCTAATATTTCTGCCAGTGATACAAAAACCTTGCTGAAATCTTTGTCAGCGCGGTTCATATAGTTTCCCTCCATTTCCACTCTCGCTTCACAACATTTACAATCCAGCTGTGTCAAGTTCTCTTAAATAAAATGTTGCTCATTTTGTAGCACAAAGTCAGTGTTCTGTATTTTATTGAGACAATTCCCTTCCTTTCATGCTGTTTCAAATGTCTCAGCCCTATCCCCAAGAAAATGTATCGTTTTGACAGCCCATGAGGGTTTCTGAGGAAGATTAAAGCTGATGTTTGTGTGACTGGAGAAGAGGACAGTGTTTTGACAGATTGGTTTGCTACCGTGACGGTCTCCGAGAGCCTGGAGTCAAATGGTAGACCTCTATTTTCTGTCAGTTTATTATGCACATTTGCCCAAGAGAGCTTTATATCTAAAGCATGCTATATGGGTTTCATGGTAATAGATATGTTTAGATACAGTACATTTACACACTGAATGAAGATGTATTTAGTAATATTTCAACTATTTATGTTTTAATCTAGCCAAATGTCCATGTTTCATTTTACCATATAACTTAAAGCCTAAAATTTATGAATCAGCAGCATATCTAAGGTAAAAAAATGTATAGGACAGGACTATTTAACTGGCAGTCCACAAAGGATTTCATTGAAAACCAAAACCAAAAACAATTCAAATGTACATTTATTTATTTTCCAGTTAATTTATTGTATAAACAGATTTCAAAATCAATTTTGAGTTTATGATTCAAAATAAACAAATTTTAAAAAGTAAATTATTCTTGCTTCTACTGGGCAAAGGTAATGATATGGGACTCTACCTCCATCGCTATAATTCCAGCCCCTGAGCTGTTGGCTTTGAGTTACTGTGGCCCCCTGAGCAATTTAGTTAAATAGCCTTAGTATTGGGCCTATGATTTTGGAAGAAATACCATCAAACATTGGAGTGTTTTTTTTTCACTGGCGGGGCGAAATTCTGGGCTACTATAGTGATGTAACTCAAAACAATTCGTTTATCTATAAAGCAAGGACAATACTTATTTCCTTAATGACGTTCTAAATCTTTCTGGGGGATCTCAAGATATTCTCAGTCCAAAGATGATGCACAGTCATCTCTGCAAATTCTGGGTTTGCTCTGGTCTCTCTTTACAATCAGATGTACCGTTAAATCCTTCAAGGCAGGGGTCCAAGAGGCATTTCAAGAGCAATGCTTTATTCAATACCTTTCTCAGATGACCAAGCTTTTTCCTCTCTCTCTCTTTGTAAAGTTGATCCCAGCCACCAAACAAAGGCAGCTCATTTTAGCATTTGCATCCAAGATCTGATTTATTTGGTCTAAATTCATACCTTACAACCATAGGTGTGTGTTTGAGTATAGATCAAGAGTGTCGCCTTTGGCAAACGGTTGGAGCAGTGCCTTCTTTACAGCAGAAAGCCTCAGTCCATCTATTCATCTATCACTTCATCCTGACATCACTCATAAACAAGAAGACACAGTGATCTTTTAACTCATTTGCTGAAGGCAGAGATGCACCCCACAACCAAAGAACACCGTCCACCTTTTTTCAGTCTAGGACAATGTCTTTATAATTGGAAGCTGACCACTTCACACTCAGCTGTAAGAGGCTCCAATACATGGTGAAAACTATAGCTTTCAGACTCCAATAGAACCACATCATCTGCAAAAGCATTGATGTACCCTGATCGTTACATCTTCAAAACATTATAACAATATGCTTACTTGTTACATATACTTGTTATATACCAAAAATAGGTAACTGTAAACTTATACAAAAAGTATAAACTTGGATTAAGAGCTGTTATTTTCTCATATATCAAATTACATTTGTATTAAAACCTTGACAGAATTTAAAAAACATTTGCTTATGGTTTAAACAAGTGAAATAAGCCAAAATATTTAATCACGTGTCAAACTCAAGGTCCCAAGCCAAATGAGGCCTGCTGCTGCATTTCATGTGGCCCACAGTAGCTTTAAAGATTTTTTTAAAGACATGTCTCACAATAAGCTGCTTTAAAGCTAGCTTTGACTATAAACTACATCCCCCATAATGCATGTTGATTAATTTACAAAATGATGTCATCCCACCACTAGATGGTGGTGCAGTGTTCAAAATTAGCCAAAAGTTGTTGCAATTCGCCATGAAGAATCTCCATTTTCGACTAGCCTAGGTGGAGCGGGAATTTCCTGTTTACAAGTCGTAAATTTAAACTTGAACACACCTCCAACGGGAATTTCCTGTCAAAGTGAGAGAGTTCAGAATTCAAAGATGGCAGCTACTCACCAGAACTTAACAGTGAGTAAAACGCTCTTACTTTTACTTTATTTCACATTTAGTCTGTCGTACACGTAGGACTTTTCAGTGATTATAAGAAGACATTTTAAAACGCTGTTGGTATGCAGGAAATACCACCTGCTCAAGTGCACAAGTTCAGTTATTATTTGTTAGCGATGAGACGAGGCACGTGATGTTTCCTGTTTAGTCAAAGTTAAACACGAAATATTGAAGTTTATTACATTTGGACACCATAATGTTCATGTGGTCCTCTGTGAAAATGAGTTTGACAGCCCTGTTCTAAATGAAATATGTGAAAACCTTTTTCTTCAAGCTCTTATAGGGTAACTTTAGGCACCAGGTAACATTACTTGCCCAGTTGTGTTTGATATATGGCATTTGCCAAAACATTTAATAAAAAATGTATTTGGGTATTATATATGAAGCATTTTTTGTTGTTGGTATAAGTAGCAAAGCTAAGGTCACTGGTTTCAGATGTTGTAACATCTTATGGGGCATTTAGTTTGCAAATGAAATTCCAAAATTGTGGAATACAGCCAATTTTTGACCAGTTGTTTGCAAAGATGTACTGTGGCTTAAAAGATTATTTCTCTTGGCACACACACAAAATGTTGACCTTTGGAGGTGTAGGTGATGTTGGTAGTGGAAGAGACTTTTAATAGGAGATCAAATTTCATGGTCCCTCATGTATTTGGCTGATGTAAGTTTTATTTCTACATTTGTGACTTTTCCATCTCCGTTTAATACCACTATTTTCTCAAAACAAAATTTATCTTTAGTCCATTTGTGACAAAGTTTAGGCAAAAAGGTACTTAGTATTCTCAGAACAGAAAAAAAAATGAATAAGTTATTAAGTACCCAACATATGAAAGGAATTCATATTGTCTGCCACCATTTGTGCCAATATTTTACACAAAAAATTATTTTTCCATTCTCGAATTGAATGTCTCAAAAATAATGTCACACAAGAGGTTGCATAATCTTTTACTACTCAGAATATATGTTAGGGATGTCTCTCAGCCACTATAACACATAATTTTGGTCAACAATTGTAAAACTAATTGAGTGAATTACATTTTTGTTTACTAAAGTCAGTTAAGCTTTTAAATGGGATTAACTCCAAAAGGTTTATCAGTTGTTACATCACAATGATACCTTTGAGATCCATCCAGTGGTTCATAAGATGTTTTGCAGATAAACTCTGGCACAGACTCTCAACAAAAAATGCTAATTTTACATAACATTACAAAGATTGATAATGTTGACTCAACTAATTATACACCACTGTCAAAGATATTAATAATCTAAAAAATGGTATTTGGTGAAAGCCATAACACAGCTTTCTGTAGTGGGATCTGCAGTTCCACCATGTTCTATCTTATAAAAATCTCATGCCCTGAAACACTTTCTTTACTTAATGAAATCTTCATCTCAGAGTCAGTTCTACAAGTTCCATCTAACACATTTGACTCCCACACCAGTCAGAAAACATTGGCTGCCACTACGCCTGAAGACACAACTCCAATTAAGTAACAATCTGTTTCCTTGTAATTATATGTACCAGCTTGCTTAAATTAGGCTCAAACCCGTTACAGAATTGGAACTCGAAATTAGGTCAAGAGTGTGTCACAGTGTTTCTGCTCAAGCAGTTGTGGCAGGAGGAGGATTACGGCTGAAGTGCAAGCGGTGACGGGGAGGTGTCAAGATGCCCGGCTCGCTGAAGAAGACGAGGCCCCCGGAGTCACGAGAAAAGTTCCTTCACAACACCCCGGTCAAGATTCTTTAGACAGCCACAGAGCAGCCGCATCGACAAACAAATCCTTGTTTTTTTTACTCATTAGTGTGCTCTGCTGAAAGAGGAAAATCCTGTAGCCGAGAGTGGCTGCAAGGAATTACACGTCAACTCATGTCATGCCTCTTTATTCTGTTCGTTCTTGGGGGCTGGGGGTGTCAAAGAAATAATAAGAGGAAAACACTGAGGGGTAAAAGCATCATGTTTTTAAATTTTGGTTACAGGGAGGCAAGTGTGTTAGCGTGTTTATGTGTGCTGTCTGTAAATCAGTGTCAGGAAGATTTTTTGAGGACTTTGTTATTTTTGTTGGTCATTGCTTTGTCTTGAAGCTTAAATGGGGCATATGCAAAATCCACTTTTTTAGCCATTAAATACATTTTGTTGTGTACGTTGAGTCTCTAGGAGTGCAGGTAATTTGAATTAAGTCCCTCCTGGTGCTGCATAGATATCTTTACATTCTGTTTAGGTTATATTTTTCAGCTTGTTTAGTTTAATCTATTCCTTATTTCATTTTTTGAACAATAACGTCACAGTATTTGCTAAACAAGGTCATGGACTTTTGGTTAACCAGATTCGTGAATCTACGGTTCTATACGTTTGTCGTCTTCATTGTCCTCTCGCTCTGGGTCACACTCTGGGTCCAGCATGTAAGGCTGGATGGAGAAGTCTAACCTTGTTGCCATCTTTTCATTCACTTGTAAATAAAAAAATTCTGTCCTGCTAGATAATTGTATCCCTGCTGTACTGAATGGAGTGCCCAGTAATCAGTGAGACAAAATTCAGACAAAAGCATTGCAGTTCCACTTTACATGGACCACAACTGAATGATTTAAATGTGAAAAGGAAGGATTTAAAGCATATATCCCCTTTAAGGTTATGGTCATGGAATAATTTGGCACATATCTTGTAAGCTTTGTGCACTGACAAAGTTTTTGTTCTATTCTAAGTTTTGATAGTATCTCAAATTGATAAAATAAAAATTTCTGAAAATGAGAATTTGCCTAAAAGCATTAAACAGCTTTGAAAAAAATATTGGGAGAGAAATGCACAAAGGTTACCAATAATCAACAATTTTCCAAAACAGGTACATTTATTAAAGTGCCAATGACGTGAATTTTTCGGAATAAATGTAAATGTATTATTGGAAAGATAACATTATTAATGTATTACAAAAATAATTTCACACTGCTGTGATGAACATTTGTTGAGGTATTTATATATGAAGTAACAGGAAATGATGTCAAAGGGGAATGTCTGCATGTGAATTGAGCATTGATAAAATGGCTAACAACACAGACCCTTTGATTTTACTTCCTGTTTCACTCTGGCTAAGTTCAAAAGGCAATAGGCCAGCTATGTAACAAAAGGGGTAAAATAACAAGTATTATAAAAGGTTTCCTAAATAAAAAGGTGTTTTCTTTTACTTTTTGTGTTCAATGGATAGGCATGTCACAAGCACTTTAAAGCCTAAGGTTTTGATTAGAGGGAAAATTTGCGGGCATGTGTTTCAAGTTGTAATAGTAACTCAAATTTGGAAAACAAAACAATTCTGAAATTAATGCAAAATTGTCTAAAAGCATTAAACAACAGTTTAACTGATTACTAAAACTGACCAAATACTGGGCGTACTGATTAGAAAATCAGGTAAGTGTATTAACACCCTTGACTAAATTTCAAGTACTTTTTTTGAACAGACTGCAGAATAGCCACAACACACACACACACATTTAAATAATTTAAATTAACTGTTTTTGCTAAACTAAAACGTACAGTGGGGCAAAAAAGTCTTTAGTCAGCCACCAATTGTGCAAGTTCTCCCACTTAAAAAGATGAGAGAGGCCTGTAATTTTCATCATAGATATACCTCAACTATGAGAGA
>JARVJO010000001.1:12597356-12618032 GCA_031762555.1 Cynodonichthys magdalenae
CAGCCTGACAAATACCAAGCATACACAGACACAATCACACAGTCCCACCCTCATCCTCACATCCAGACATTCAAAGATACACAAAATGGACGCCATTATTCACTCACACTCCCCATATACACTCTTTACCCCCCAGGTCCAGGACATGCACCCACCCCCTACTGAGGGCAGCCCACATCCGAACCCAGGAGGTAAACCCATTTGTTCCGGGGCGGAGAGGAGCAGACAGCCAACAACATTTTTTTTTAAAAAATCACTAATGATGAAGAAACTAATATTTACCCATGTATATTTTTACATTTTCTACTGAAGTGGCACAAAAAAAACAAAAAAAAACAAGAGTATGGTTTCAAAAGTTTGCTTCCTTACTGGCTGCCTCTATAGTAGTTGTAAATGTCTCTCAGTTTTGCACAGACTCACACGTTTGATTGGCACGTTAGATTTATTGCATGATATTCAAGTGTTATGCATCGTCTTTGTAGTCCCTATACCATCTGGTTATAACAGAATGGTTCCTACCTTTTGACTTGACAAGTATTGAACCCCCATTGCCTCCAATGTGTGCCCATTAGTAAATGATGGTAATCTAAAGCACTGATTAGACTCTATAAAATTTTATTAGATTAGCTTTGCAAATACATGGTAGAGTGCTGTGTGATGTATGAGTGAATGGATAAATGATGGCACAGATTGAGTTGTAAAGCTCTTTGAGTTCTGTAGAAAGGTGCTAAATAAGTACAGGCTATTTACTATTTAACTGGTGGTGGTATGATGTTATGATATGCATATGATGTCAAACCCTTTCTTCAACTCTGCAATCTTATAGTCATCAAATATCAAGCAATATGGTCTCCTAAGAAGTGCACAAGCTACTTTGATGAATAACCCAGACAGAAACAGACAAGATACATGGTTGCTCACAAATATATTACTAGAAAGCAATTCTCACTCTGCTCTCTGTAGAGAGTTAGCAAAACACACAATACAGTTTCTCTGGAACTGTTTTAGCCTGGAGTGCAAAAGGTAAGGCTATGATTATCCTAAATTGTCATTCTTGTCTCATAACCTCCCAGTTTCCATTTCCCTTCCTTTAATTTTTGATGTTTCATGCTTTACTTGCCGTCACACCAAACCAAACTGATAGAAATCAACAACCTAACAAGCAAAGCATCTACGTTTAACAATGACTTTGCTGTGTCGATGAAACAGACATATACAAGGTTGTGTGAACACACACCTAAGCGTCTGTTAGAAAACAAGCATCTGAGCAGTCAAATGATAAATTCAGGGGACATTTGTGAATTAAGTCGCCTTTAGATTGCTGGTGCACACCCGCAGCTTAATTCTAATTGTGCACATGGTCAGCTCATTTCAAATGCACAACCATTCAGCAGGCTAATTAGTTTGCTAAGTCCCTTCATAAGGAGCTATCGATCCTCATTCCTGTTGGGGGTGAAATAAAAGATTTGAATATCCGACTTTACTTTTTCAGTAGCCTCCCTTTCAACAAGCAAACACAAACGCATGGCAACTTCAATCAAAGTGAGTTATTTTTCTCTCCTCTCAGTCCATAGCATGAACACCTTGGTGAGACATGACAGCTATGTCTTCCTGCTCCATGCATGCATTCTTATTCCCCTCGCATGGTTACAGAGTTCTGTGTACAGATGTGTGGTGGAGGGATCCTCATTATTTTTCTCTGGTGGTGGAATCTCATTGGTCGAGAGTGGGATCAAAGGCAGACGGCTTCATCTCTGTGCAGAGGAGAGAAAATGGTGGGGAGCCTCAGCCAACACTTCACGGTAATCTCCCATGAATGCAGCCTCAGCACTATCCCACTCTGCATGTCTCTCTCTCTCTCTTTCTCCCCGCTGGAGCTACTCTTGAACCAATATATAGCTCTGAGCAAGGGAAAAGGACAGGATAAGTGAAAAAGTGAGGATATATGAGGAATTGGTTGTGGGGGTGAATCTTCTGCCGTGATTTCTACTAGAATTACCACTGTCAACTCTTTTTTGCAATGTCCGTCTGTCACCTCTGTTTATTTAGGCCCTGTCTTGGTATCATTGCTTCTTTGAAGAAATACGTTTCATATTATACACTTTTGTGAAACCCTTTTTGCAAAATGCTTTAAAGCCAGGACTGAGGAGTCTTCTCATCTTAATGTAATGTATGTGATTACTGAGAAGACACAGGGGCATGGGTTGTAGTTAGCGTTTAACTGTTACTAACCCCTAAGGTTCTTCTGGAAGGTAGTCATAGAGCAGAAACAACTGATACATAAAACTATAAGTTGGCCTTAAGGTTAAGAGTGTGAGGTCATTATGGCAGATGGTTTGTTCAAATAGATAGTGGCAGGATCAGCAGGATCAATGCTTTGATCTGATGATTACAGTGTAACCACCCTACTAATGGGCTAAAGCAATGGTTTTCAAATTTTTGGCTCCTGACCTACAAAATAGTAGACAATGGCTTGTGACTCCATCTATAACAGTTTTAAACAGACAGACATGGATAATTGCTTTTAACAAGGAAATAAAGACAATACAAACCAGCAAACAACCATAATTTTATTTTTAGGATTACCATTTTAGTTCTTTGTAACTAATATGATAGTATGCTATAAGCAGCAACTTTTAGGCCTGGTTCACACGAAGAAAATTATACAGATTTTTGACCCGATCTTGCCTTTCTGACAATCTAAAAGGACATTCCGATGATCGTGATGACTCTAAAGCTAATTTTGTGAGATACTTCTGCCATGTGTGTTAAGTGTGTTCTAGTCGGCTCGAAAGATGTCGGGACGACTCTGATCTCAAATGTGGGATATTCAACATGTTGGTCGTCTTGGCCCGATATCCCAGCGTGTGGTGTTCCCTGAGGACAAATGAGCATGCAGCCTGTTGAATTTGACGTGTAGCCAATCAGAAAGGGAGGTGACAGAAACATGGAGGGGAATCCAAAATATAGAAGATACAACTGCCATGGCTCACCAGAAAATCCGGTGGACCACGGAGACGTCTTTTTGTTTTGTTCTTTTCTCTCGGGTTTTGAAAATCAACTAGCAATTTCAAAATTTTGCTGTGTGAACCAGACATCAAATGTACATTGATATCTAGGGGTTTATACATGGGGACCCACCACTTGGTGCTTCATGAACCACGACCCCATCTTTAGGCTCCACTGTGCTAACATCACCCACATGTACCATTGTAGCTGATTTTTACCTGTGACATAACAAGTGAAGATGTTGACCTGAAACTTGACTTTACCACATAATAAGTTTGGAGGTACAAACATTCAATTAAAAAGGTTTGATGTTTTTAAAACACCCTGGTAAAAAAAAAAATTGTAAAATGCGGCCATCTATTACTTGATGCACACAATATGATAGCAGTGGTTTGTCTTTCACAACTTTAGTTCTGACATTCATCGCAGTAATGTGCAAAACGTTAATAAAATATAGGTTTACATGTAGGCCTTTGTATCCCTTTTCTTAACGTTTATATGCAGTATCTTTTTTGCAAATACTATGAAACATAAAATTAGCGTTTTGTCAAAAGTAGAAATGCATTCTTTAAAACTACGGAATGTCAGTCAATAAATCCCAGGTATAGACAATGCTCATTTTGAAAATACACCATTGTTCTTCAGAGCAGATACTCATATACTGCCAATCATTATTTCAGTTTTCATACAAAAAGAACATAACAGTTTGTTTCATCTTGAACAAACATCCTGTTTGCTGGGTATTTGCAAATGTACTATATCATTGTAAAACAAGTTGTGGGTTTTTGCCAATATAATAAAACACACACACACAAAAAAACTGACTGATTGCATTGTGGCTGTTGTTTTTTTTCCTCTAGAGAAATGTCTAAACATTATTTCAAGATGCACAATGGATACGGACTAAAGATTTTAAGTTACATTCATTCCTTAAATCATCCCTGTCAGACAGTACTGAGAATGCTGCTATGTCTTTTTTTCTTATATTTTATTGGCTGTGATAGCCTGAACTTTCCCTCACCCTCCTCGGAAAACTCACTGGTTTAAAAATGTACACTCCAAAGCATAAGCAGAAGTCTGAACGCAGACGTATGACTTTAACCTCCGCCAGAGAAAAACCAAACCCACTAGGGATCAACATAAACAAAAAATAACGTGAAAGCCGAGGCGCTAGAGATGCGAGGTGCAGACTCAGCACAGCCTTGTTTAATTACTGCTCACCTGGGCCAAAGGGTCTAATGGAAGACTTGGCTGCGGGCCCAGACAAACAACGTTCCACTTGGCTCTGACCCGAGAAAATCTGAGGCCTGACTCATGCAGGCTTGTTGGTGTCGTCAATCGTGAAGCTGTAAAAGACAAACTGCAAACACAGTAAATGACAAGTGAAATGTCACTAAAGATGCACCGGCAGAAGGAGAAGAAGCTGACCATAGTGGTCATGTTGTAAATGAACATGGCAAAAAAGATCAATATTATGATAAAATGATAACAAATGATGTGTCATAAAGAACCCCAAAATATTCATTAACTGGATCTGGGAATATTTAGTTCACTTTCTCAGAGTAAAATCCTAGTTAAAAAATTTCCACTAACATTTTATTGCTATTTAGCTCACTATCCTTATGTTCTGCTAAATTTATAAAATGATTCATTTAAATGATAAATCCTAATACTAAATGTATAAAAATGTATAAATCTGAATGTAAATGCTGTGGCTAAACGTTAAATTGTAAATTAAAGTATTTCAGCTTTAGCCGCTGGTATCCTGCGACAAGAACAATTGCTAACGATGCTAATACTGGTAGTGCTTCCCTACAACACATGAAATTTGCAGTTGTGGCCAGTGTCCAAGCTGCACCTAAAAATGCTGGACCACCGATACAGTCCGTATTGTTTTCAACTAACATATTTTGAATTTAAACTTCAAATGCCATCTTCAACATTAGCAGCATTAGCAGTGTTAGCATTTGCTTTTGTCGCAGGGTGATGACATCACAACAAATCCTGCACACCAATGGCAAAAGCTGTGTTCCATTTAGAAATTATTTTCATTTAGTTGCAACATTTAGGGATTCATTTTTACATTCAGACTGAGAATTTAACATTTAGTCAGAAAATGTAATATTTACATTTACCATTTAGTAAAAACTAGAAAATGCAAGAACAGTGAGCTGAATAAACTGTTTATGCAACTTTTAACTAGGAGCTAAACTGATCAAATTGAGCTAAATAATGAAAATATGTTAGTGACATTTTAAAATGATTATTTTAATTATAAATATTGCAGTGTGGAGCTCAACTTGTGTTTAACATATCTAAAATTTTAATAACAAAATTCAGTTTTTCTTGCAAATAAAAAACAAATGTAACTGCAGATTTTCTGCCAGTATCTTCTAGTTTTATTATACGGTCACAAATCACAATAAATGCTCTGTTTCTCTAAAAGTAAGGAAAAAAAGAGTGAGTTTAGTGGTGTGTCACCTGCGGCTGACAAACAGTAGTAAATGCTGAGGACAATAGAATAAATTGCTGCGCTAAAGGCGGGAATTAGGAAACAGTTTTTTCATTGCAAAATTAGAACTTCTGCAGAGTTTACGGATCTAATATTAGGCTTTTCCTTCAGCTCTGACCTGGGTTTAATGATGATAATTTCAAAGCAAAAAACAGAATCAGGCAGGTCAGTGTTTTCTACTTAATTTCAGTGGCAGCCTTGAGCTACTGGAGCTAGAATTTTTTATTTTTTTTCCCCTCTTGTTTTGCCAGATGTGTTGGCTGTGCCTCATTGCCTTTATTCAAATGAAGCTTTGGTGAATGTTTGGATTTTATCATTCAGTAAGTATCTTCGTGGCAACTTCAACATCTCCCAGCCGATAGTTATGTTTTTGATGCAACTTGTGATCTAAACTGTAGTCAAGAGATGCTGGAGTATAAAAAAATAATAATTTTTATCATTATTTTGTTTATAGAATGGCATTTTCTAATGGAAATTTATATCAGTGACCACTTTATTAACCTTGCAAACATCTTTTCAAAAGTCTAAAGAATACGTTTTGGAGATTTTAGGCTTGACCAATGGCTATCCCTGTGCAGAAATTATATTTGATGGCTTACCCGTCTTTTTATTTTGTTTTAACCAATCAGGTAAAAGATAGAGGTCTGAAGCCAGCAAATGACATCTGTTCCACTGAGGCAGGAGGGAAGCTCCATTTTGTCCTGTGGTTCTTTTCTGTATTTGTCTGCACTCCCTTCATTTGTCTCGCTTGCTCACTCACTTGTCACTTTTTGTCTCTGCCTTCTGCTCTCTTACTTTGCTCCGAGTTCCCATCATTCCTTTACCGATACCCACCATTTTTATCTTCCGCTTTTACGGATTTTGCTTAGTCACCCTTCCACCTGCCAGCCGAGCCAATTTCCCTGCAACTGACAAAGCTGTGCCAGAAAGCTTTTTCATTTTTCAATATTTTTTTATTGCTTTTCCTTTATTTAACATTTTATGCTGGATAGAATAGACTTATCGTAACAAGATCAAAACCTGAGAGGCTACATTTTATGCACACATGTGGACAAAATTGTTGGTACCCCTCATTTAATGAAAGAAAAACCCACAATGGTCAGAAATAACTAGAATCTGACAAAAGTAACAAGAATTACCAATTATAGGTCAATGAACAAATGAAGGTCAGACATTGCTTTTCAACCATGTTTTAACAGTTCAATGTTTTTATTTTTTAAAAATCTGATTGTCATAATGTTAATATTAGAATCAGGGTTCAGAGTACCGAGTACTGACTTCTCCAGTGTTTGTAAAGTGATAAGTCAAGTATGTCCAGTTTGGGTCACAGAGAAGATCAGGAGGCACTCGAGGGATTCTGCAAAGAAATAGAGAATAATTTTGCAGATTGGCTGTCACCGTGTGACTTTCAAAAGACCATTGAAGAATCTCAGCTATTATAACTCAGCTCGATTACCCACAGCCGTGCCAGGTGCTGGCAGGACCATCACCTCCCAATCACTGCTCTTAGGAACACAACCTGCTTTTAAAAGTGGTTACTTGGGAACACATGGTGAATAATATGAGAGTCCTGACAGAATTGTTAAAACCCTAGTCAACACAGAATTGAAAGAAATTCCAATTTTGAGGTAACCAAATGAAAAAGGCACTACAGTTTGCAACAAATTCAATTAGTAAATAAGTTCACAATTTATAATGACACAAGGACAAAATGCAAATGGCAATCTACATGATACACACCATACACTGACACTTTCTTTTATGATTGGACAAGTTGCATAGATTCTATGGAGTGTCACTGGAACTACAACAAAAAAAGTACAATCTTAGAGTGAATTTCAACACATTCGACTTCAAGAAATACAGGACAGTTCAGTTAAACGTTGTCGGAGAGTCTGGGTCAGTGGTCTTGGAAAATGGGCAGATAGGTTAAGAAGATCAGTGTTTTTACCAATGCCTTTAACTTAGCTTGCCACATCTATCTAGTGCAAGGGTGGGCAATCCTGGTCCTCGAGGGCCACCATCCTGTCTTCATGTTTTAGAGGTTTCTCTGCTCCAACACACCTGATTTGAATGAATGGGCTAATACCAAACCTAGGAAGAACTTGGGGGGGGATTTAATCACTGAATCAGGCATGTTGAATCAGAGGAACAAGTAAAACATGCATGACAGCGACCCTCGAAGACCAGGATTGCCCACTCCTGACCAAGTGTTTGTATTTTTGTCACTTGAGACACTGCTTCTGCATTGTTTAAAGAAACTTAATGGTGATGTTTAAAATTTATTTAAGCAGTGATATCACTGTATGTGTGACTGACTGCAGTAAAACGCTGTATGAGTCTAGCATGTATGCTATAAAAGTTAAGCTACCAGTAGGCTACAGTTAGCCTGGTAAAAACCAACCCCTTGTCCTTCACTTTGATTCGTACTGAGGGTCTGGACTCTCGGCTATTGAGAAGCGATTGCTTGCTATAGGCGTGGTCTCTGTTGAAGTTTAAAACGATTGGACTGGTTGGCTGCCACTTATGTGTGTGCCTGCGCCAACTCCTCTTTGAAAGAGGCTAAGCTAAGAAGCTAACTGGAAACTCTGTGTGCTGTAAACAGCCCTACTGAGAGGACAGAAATATGTAGCTGAACGAGACGGTTGTAAATGTTGTTGCAGGCTTTGTCAGACAAATTTAATTTAATTTGGAAGCCTTATCAACACAAACTGGGTTCATTCACTTCCTCCACTGCCACTGCTAAACTACAAGCAGACACTGCGCAGAAAATCGATGTTGTCATTCAAAACTCCTCCTTCTGTTTGCTGATTGGCCCAGGTAAAGATTCTACCAAAGAAATCCTTGTCTTTGGGAGAAATTCCCAACGCAGCAGTGAAAGGAAACTAGAATTGAGTGGAAGTGCATAGGAAGGCAAGGGCCAGGCTAGGCTACACTACAGTAAAAACAAAATAAGTTTTACTGTACCCGTTTATGGACAAAAATGTGTGGATAAGATCAGGGTGATCCTGTATTAGTCTTTTACCTCAGATAAAATGTTTGGTTGCACTTTTTTCCAGTAAAACTTGGCTTGTCCCATCACTCGAATCCAGCTGTAAGCTAGTATCTTAGTTTGGGAAAAGTGACAAAAAAAAACTCAATGTGGGAATGATGGCTGTATCTGGAGTCACTGTTTTAAATAATGTGACAATGTTTTGTGTTCCTCTAGGATGATGTTTTCCCAAATTTCTTTAAGTTTGAACACAGCTAAACCGCACACTGTGATTGAAACCAACAAATCTGCTAGGAGACTTTGTCCTCACACAGATGTTGAACGTCACGTGTTCTAAAAAAAATGGCCTGAGTGAAGATTAACATTAAGTCTGTATGAAATGTTTTAGATTTCTTCTGTTAACAACATGGTATGAAAAGTTGGTAAATGAAGGTTTTTTTATGTGAACAATAGCCATTTGAGAATGTAATTATTCTCAACATATGTACTTTATAATAGTAGTTTGTAGCTCATGATGTTTCGTTATTTAAACAAAAGTATATCTGTCTTTTTTATTAAAGTCACCGTTACCACTCAGGTATTTGCATGTAAAATAATTTATAAAAATGTTTAAGCAATTCTTTACTCCAGACCTTCACAATCATCCAGTCTCTTCTAAGGCATTAAAGGCAATGTCAAACTAATAATACACAGTGTTTCATAAATATTTGGTTGCCCCCTATTGCTACAGAATTATTTATCTTATCTGTGTCTGCTAACACAATCCATTTCAGGCTTGCAATTGCTTTTGGCAAGGGGCATCACGGAAACTAGATTATCAGGTTCACAACACACTTTGCCTGATACAATATGCAGTGAAAATCAAGTCTATCTGCAGATTGAAAATACAGCACCATCACCATGCGCCTATTTTTTTTTCAGGTTGTAGGTCACTTGATGGGGTGATATAAATATTCTGTGACAGTCTGTTAACAAGTGAGAAACACATGCACACGTTTCCATTCCATGTTTGTATTATATAAAATATGAGCGAGAGAATAATGGAGGTTGTTTTACAGTGAAACTTCACACCTCCATATTGCTTCTGTTCCATTTTTGGGGCATCAACATTACACCATTCTTAATACTTTGATTACATTTAATATATACACAGTATGTATAGCAAAAAAAAAACCTTTATTACTTTAGAATTTCATTTTATTTATTTATTGACCATATAAAAATACTGTCAAACACAATAACTATATTTATATTTACCCGTGGCCTGTGTACCAAAAACACAGAACTGATTGATGTAGATAAAAAGACGGTTTGTGACTTTTTAAACTTTCTTTTATTTGTTTGACAAAATACTCGAGGAGCTATAAGTGATGAATATTTTACCTGCCAAAAACTTTGCTGAGAGGATTGTAAGTTAGGAATTTCATGCACTAGTGCATTTTACTTTGCAACAACTGTTTTACTAGGACTAAGTGAAAAAGGGGTGTAAAGCAAGGTTATTTACCTAAATCTTTCAGGGGACCACAGTTACCGAAACTTATGGGACCAGATATATCCAGCAATTAATGAAATCTGGTCTACTTTATTGTTTTAGGATTTAAAATCTAATTCAAAATTAATTTAATTTAAAACAAAACAAATAATCTATTTTGGCAATCTATTTTGAAATTTTTGTCATTATCTTCTAAAAAATTAAAAGTTATTTCATTAGAGAAAATCTTATTTTTAATGAACTTATTGGACGGCTGGACTGAATTCACCCACGGGCAGAAATGGGCCACGGGCTGCCATTTTAACAGCCCTGGTGTAAAGTGACTGGTTACCCTGTATTTACCAGATACCAGGTAAATGGTCCACCAAATTATAGACATAGTGCTTTATTTTCTATTTTTTTATAACTTACAGCACATTCTTATTATCTTACCTACACACAAGCACTAAAAACTGACCGCTGGGACATTTATCTGGACAATCACAAGGTTTTAAAAAAAAACGTATCCAGTACAATAATCTGTATTTTCCCCTCTAATCAGCACCAATATTTTTATTTCCTTACACTAGCTTTATGGTCGTAATTAAACAATATTACACTCGCAAATAGATACTTGTTTTCACAAACAATGTATTCATTACATAGGTTGACATTCTGACTCCAAAAATGGTTTCTCTAGAACAGGGATGTCAAACTCATCTTCACCGAGAGCCACAAAAGTATTATGGTGGCTCTCAAAGGGCCAGTTGTAATTAACGTTAAAGTTTTGTCTTTAACTAATCACAAAATGTCACATTGTCATTGCTACAGCTGAGCACTGCTAACAAACAGTAATTGAGGTCTACATGATGATTCCTGCATAACACATCCTGTACTGAATAAGTACTATGTGTATGACTGACTAAATGTGAAATAAACAATACAAAAATACTATTAAAAGTAAATGTAAAAGAGATTTTACTTACTGTTGAGTTGATGAGTAGCTGCCATTTTGAATTTTGAACTATTCCAATTTTCCATAGGGAATTTTCCACTAAAGGGAAGTCCAAGTTTGAATTTACAACTTGCGAGTGGAGAAGTCCTACCCACCAGTACAACTGAGCTGCAGCAAAAAAAAAAAAAAAACAGCAAATATGCTGTTAGAATTGTGCAATTTTGTTTGCAATTACTATATATAATTTCTAGTTTTTAGTTAGGACTTGGGTTTTGGTTGCGTTCTCTGTTCTTGCTGCTCTGCTGTTTCTGTTCTGCCACATCCACCTGCACCTGATCTCAGTATCTCTGCACAGGTGTTGGGCAATTTAGGTTAATCAGTTTGTCTTTATATTCTCTGTTGGTTGGTCCTTCAGTTCAACATTGTACATGCTGTGTCAGTTGTGGCTCAAATTTGCTTGTATCTGATCTGCCTTGACAGCATTTTGTTTCTGTTGATAAAGTAAATCTTTTTGGAACATCAGAATGAAGAGTTATTTGTCTGCAGTTTGGGTCAAAAAATAACCATAAACTGTGACATATGCAACAAAATGGATATTTTACACGGCCTGTGACCTGTGCACCTCCACCTAGTGGTGGGATGTCGTAATTTTGCGGGTAAAATAATGTACATAATGGGAGATCTAGTTTATGATTATGCTGGTTTAAAGCAGCTTATTTTAAGACATTAATAATCCTTAAAGCTCTCATAGGTCACTTAAAAGACTGTTAGGCCACATTTGGCCTGTGGGCCTTGAGTTTGACACAGGAGTTCTAGAACATCTGGGAATTGAAATAACCAAAGTATTGATTGCCATTTAAACTGAATGACACAAGTTTATTTTGCAATTTTCCAGGCACAGACAAGTGAAAGAAGTTTGCAAAACAACATTATATACAGTATAAACATTGATTAAAGGTTATAAAATCACAAATGATTGTTTGAGTGCAGTAATATCTGTGGAACTAGGTGACGCCTTTGGGTTCTCATCAATTTGAACAAACAGTTAAGAGTAAAATTGGTCTCCTAGGTTGGCAGGAAAGTAAGAGATGTGATGGGTGCTTTAAGCATACAGGCTGCCAGATGGTGCTCACAGAAGCATGGTCATTTGGCTTTTTTTTTTTTTACCAAAGGGCTTCAGGGTAGGAATGCACGATATAAACGATATATAATATACAAAACAATATAAATCTGGCCTATGATAAAGATTTGTAGTCTACCGGCCAACCGCAGTAATGCTTGTTTATGAAGTAAACGGCTGGAGTCAAAACAGAGAAAGCGTGAAGCAGCGTGGCTGAGAGCGCAAAGGAAAAGCAAAAAGCTTCAAAACATAAATTATCTGGACCTGGTTCAGGTTTAACTTTCAGCCATCTTAGGAGGAGTGAGTAAAACACACGTGGAGTGCAGAAAAATAATTGCAGTGTGTAGAAAGGAGTAAATACAAGCAATTTTTTAACCATCTTGAAACGAAGCATGTGCATGAATAGCAGTAATGCAGCTGACTACAAGTTCCAGACACAACATCCAATTGATACAGACATCCATTACATTAAAGTTATTGTTTTTATTTTATTTATATATATATATATATATATATATATATATATATATATATATATCCTATCCCTGATTGGGATGAGATGCCCAGTTCAGATCAAGTCTGAAACCACGTGATTGGGACCGATTTCCGATCATGTGATCGGCTCGGGACAATCCTACTGATTATCCTTATTGTTCACAGGATGCTGCGTCATACCCAGCAACATTGTAAGAGGGGGACAACTGGACACAGATATGTCCACCCCTGTTTAATGGCTAATGTTTTTTCTTCACAAAAATGACTTATTTTATTCCTTTCTCAAACCAAAGTTCCTCTGTATCAAGGATGAGAACATCTTCATCCCTGAAAGAGTGATCATGGCCTGTAGATGAGTGTACACTGCAGAATCCTGATCTGTAGATAAGTGTAGACTGCAGAGTTCTGACCGGTAGATGAGTGTAGACTGCAGAGCCCTGGTTTGTAGATGAGTGTAAACTGCAGAGTTATGGCCTGTAAAAAAGTGTAAACTGTAGAATCCTGGCCTGTAGATGAATGTAAACTGCAGAGTCCCGGCCTGATGATGTTTTTCTTTTGTGTTGGCAAATTTTTTGAACAGTGGCTGCTTTGTTTTTGTGAGAATCTGTGGTCTTGTGTCTTGTCTGCTGTCTCACTCTTGTGTCCACTGAGTCATTTCATGTTTTCACCTCAGTCCTCCAGCCTTTTCTAGATCATTTCTTCACACTTGTCTGCACTTGTAATCACTCAGCTGTTTCCATTTCCACTCATCCCAGCTTGTATTTAACCGGTCTTTCTTCACCACTCCAGCGTCCGACCATTGCTCTTATCTGCTTGTTCCTGTTGGGCTTCGGCCCTGGCCTCCTCCCGTGTTCTCTGTTCCTGGTTTTTGATTGTTGCCGCCACTTCGGCTTTTTATTCAATAAATAGTTTGGTTTTTTTTGAGCCTGCCTGTCTGCCTGCATCTTGGGTCCATCCTGCCTCCAAGTCTTGTCAGAATGATCAGACCAGTTGAGGAGCCACCTGGCAGAGTCTTAGCCACCTCCACCTCTCCAGCTGTGGAGGAGCCGGTCCCAGATCTGCAGCTTCTGCCTGGCCATCGGAGTCTCCTTTCCTATGTCTTAAGGGTTTTGGCTGAGCCGGTGGGTTCCGACTCCGCCGTGTCACCAGCCTCAAGCACCTCCGTGCCCACTATTGCTCCTGGTTTCTCCATGCCCGCTGCAGCTCCTCCCGAGTCCACTGCACCCTCCGAGCCTTCTGAGTTGGGGAGGAAGACCACGACTTCAGCCTCCTCTGCTTCTTCTCGCCACCAGAGGAAAGCGGCAGCAGCTTCAGGGTGGTCCCCGGTAGCCCCTCCTGAGTCTCCTGTGCCCACTGCAGCTCCGGGGTCCTCTATGCTCGCTGCAGCAGCTTCAGTTCAGCTGTCTTTGCCTGCTGCAGCTTCGATCAAGCCATCATCATTGCCTGGTCCAGCTCCATCTTCATCATTGCCTGGTCCAGCTCAATCATCATCATTGCCTGGTCCAGAATCATCTTCATCATCTGTTTCAGCATCATCTTCATCATCTGTTCCTTCAGAGTTCCAGTCTTCAGGGTTCCAGTCTTCAGGGTTCCAGTCTTCAGCGTTCCATTCTTCAGAGTTCCAGTCTTCAGGGTTCCAGTCATCAGGGTTCCAGTCTTCAGAGTTCCAGTCTACAGAGTCTTCAGAGTTCCAGTCTACGGAGTCTTCAGAGTTCCACTCTACAGAGTCTTCAGAGTTCCAGTCTACGGAGTCTTCAGAGTTCCACTCTACAGAGTCTTCAGAGTTCCAGTATCCTGAGTTGCAGTATCCCAAGTTCCAGTATCCCGAATTCGAGTCTGATCCTGAGGACAATCTTTTCCATCCTGAGGCCTAATATGATTCTGAGAGTGTACCAGAGTACGATCCAGACTATGATCCTGAAGATGACCCCTTCTGTCCAGAGTACTCCGGATAGTCACCACCCTTATCAGTTCCAGTCTCTGTGTCACCATCATCAGTTCCAGTCACCCAGTCTTCAGTCCTCGAGTCTTCAGAGTCTTCAGTCCCAGAGTCTTTAGTCCTCAAGTCTTCAGTCCTCGAGTCTTCAAAGTCTTCAGTCCAAGTTCCAGTCTCTGCACCATCCTCACCAGTTCCAGTCTCTGCACGATCATCACCAGTCCAGTCTCTGCACCATCATCATCAGTTCCAGTCCTCAAGCCATCACCTTTTCCAGTCTCCAAGTCACCAGAGTCATCGTTTCCAGTCTCTCCCAGTTCTGGTCTCCAAGTCATCAGTTCCTAAGTCATTGGTTCTAGTCTCTCCAGTTCCAGTCTTCAAGTCACAGGTTCCAGTTTATGTTCAGACATCATCATTATCATTGCCTGATCATGAGTCTCCAGTTCCTGCTTCATCCCCACCATCATCAGCCTCCACTTCTCTCCAGGCCCCGGATTGTATTGTGAAGTCCCTGGGTCTGCCTGTTTCCGAGTTTCCTGATTTCCCAGGTGGGATTGTGAAGTCCCCGGGTCAGCCTGTTCCTGAAACCCTGGGTTGTGTTGTGAAGTCCTCGGGTCAACCTGTTCCTGAAACCCGGGGTTGGATTGTGAAGTCCCCGGGTCTGCCTATTTCCAAATTTCCTGAGTTTCTGGGTGGGATAGTGAAGTCCCCGGGTATGCCTGTTTCCGAGTTTCCTGAGTTCCCGGGTGGGATTTAGAAGTCCTTGGGTCTGCCTGTTTTCGAGTTTCCTGAGCCTACGTCAGCCTCCGAGTATCCTGAGCTTACACCGGCCACCGAATATCCTGAGCCTATGACAACCTCTGAGTATCCTGGGCCACCGCCGGCCGCCGAGTATCTTGGGTCACCTATACCCCCTAAGTCCTGTCTCCTCCATAGCTGAGCTCCAGGTGGTCCTCCAGAGATCCAGCTCTTCTGCGTCCTAGGTCCATCTTTTTGAACATTTTTTTTTCTAAGATTTTGAACTTTTTTAGTCCTTAGAGTTTGCTTTTTGTTCCCAAGGTTTTTTCCCAGGGATTAATACTGATTTTTGAGGCTCTAAATACAGGTAAACGTCCAAAGGGGTTGACATGTATGGGTGAACCGGTCTTTGCTATAAAGTGTTTTGTGGTTTGAAAGCCACTGGGAATAAATGTCTCCATTTCCCTGAAACTCCTGCAGCATATCGAATGACCACTGGTTGGGGTCTGTGTTTTGGATCTTCATTGTCACCTGGTGGTTGACTGAAGTCCTGTTTAAGTTTCTTGTCTGGTTTCAGGAAAGCCCAGTTTGGATAACTGCACTGCACCAGGCCCTGTCTCATGTATGATTTCTCCTTTTCCCTGGCTCCTGGGTTTGTGTGGACACTGTCTGCTCTGGGGTACAGCTCCTAACTTGTGTTCCAGTGGGTGATGGGAGTCAAGCCAGAAATACTGGTCTGTGTGGGTGGGTTTGTGATACACATCAGTTTCCAATTGTCCTCCATAAGTGACTGAGACATCACAGTCCAGAAATGCCAACCTGCCATCTTTTACATCCTTTCGTTTGAACTTTATAGATTTATCTACTGAGTTCATTTGATCAGTGGAAGTTGGACTTCCTGGTGTTTCATTTTAACCCAGGTATCATCAACATACTTGAACCAATGGCTCAGTGGTGTACCTGAAAAAGATGCCAAGGCTCTCTTTTCCACTTCCTCCATGTACAGATTTGCAACAATAGGAGAAACTGCGGGGCCCATAGTACACCCTTGTTTTTGTCTATAATATGTGAAGTATGTTGACTCCAGGCATAGTATCAGGAGTTAACAAAGTTGTTCTGTGGAAAGAGTGGTTCTGCTGCTGAGAGTGGTGTCTGATTTTAACTTTAAACAGACCACATCTGAGGAGCTTCTGGTATAAAGCTAGGAAAGGAAGTTTGCTCCTGAGAATTGTGTAGTTGAAGCTCAGTAGGCACAGAACACTGGGGCTCCATAGCCAGGGGCCTAGTGTTGTCTTCTATATTTTGTTATAAGTTTAATTTTATTACTTTGTAGACAATGGGAGTTAGTTTCTTCCAAGATTTTGGGTTTTTTTTGTATTTCTTTTCTTCCTTTACATCCAATTGCACCATGCACTTTTGTTTACTGAAGAGTGGAAAATGAAAACAAAAACAAAACAAAGCTAATCTACTGAAGAAAAATCATTCTATAGAGACTAATCAGTGCTTTAAATCACACACAAACACTGTTGAGACACACATCAGAGGCAGTGGGTGTTCAGTAGAGCTGGGTATCATGGCCACTTCTCCAAATCTATGCGATTTCGATTCATAAGGTTCTGAATCAATTAATCACGATTCGATTCGATTCAATTTGATTTGGTAATGAAATAATGAAAATGGTTCAACTTTGTTGCAAAATACAATATCACTTTATTTTGTCTCTTCACCATAAAAACATGTTTTAAGGAAAAACTTAAATTAAATAGTTTAATATTGAAAAAACTTGTCACAAGTTTCAAAGGTCTTAAATTAAAAAGCAATTGCAGGTGACAGTGTTGTTGGATATATTCATTTTTAAGAATTTAATAATTTTCTTGATTATTAAAAAGTGATGGTAATACGGTTGCAGAAGACAAAGTGGGCTAATATAAATATACTTCTGGCCACTCATTTTGAGTGTATGAAAATTGTATATTTGTAAGGTTTCTGTTAGCTTCTGTTGTCATGTTCAATAAAACTTATTAAAACTTCCTATTTTTACTTTATTAAAACCAAAAATGCAACTACAACATTTCATCACTGTGGATTTCATTAAGACATTTCTTAAAGTTTAAAAATAACAGTATTGGTAACAAAACTAAATGATTTTGTTAGAATGTGGTCTTTCCCACATTTATACATGCTGTGAAGAACCGTTTCAGTCAAATGTTTACATACTATAGTTTACATACATTGTTTGGTTTACATACCCGCTTCGTTTTCGCTACCACGTAGGAGCTCAAATCTTTGCAAACAAAAGTCTCCATGGTCTCTGTTATCTTTAAGTTCTGCTGTGAATCGGCTGATAATGTCAGTGATTCCTTAGTTTCTGTTTTTTTGCTCCAGACAACTTGTCGAAAGCTAACGTTGGCACTGAACGTCAACTGAATGTGAACATATAGCAAGCCAGGAGTGACAAAATAAAGAAACGCGCTTCAGATGCATGCTCAAGACGCCATGGGGAAGAATTGATCTCATGCCCTGTAAATCAATTTTCCCAAATTCAAATGAAATCGATTCAAGATCGATTAAATCGATTTTTTTACCCAGCCCTAGTGTTCAGTGTTTTGCCCAAGGACACTACAGCATGTGACTCAGTAGCGGTGAAATCGTACCGCCAACTCTCTCATTGAAAGACAACTATCCTAAGACAATGACACATGTGGCAGGGTCTCCAACACATCGCAGACTGACAGCAGAGCTAGTGTTTTAGTAATAGAGAATAATCTCCCTTAAGCCAAAAAGGTTTAGATTCAACCACAAGAAGAGAAGGGAGGAGCAAATGCATCCTCCTTGACATCAAAGGAACCCAGCTGGAGAGGGTGAAAACATTCAAGTTCACTAGTACTTACATCAGGAAAGACCTGCTGGCTTTTTAACTGCCAGTAGCTCATTAAGAAGGCACAGAGAAGATTGTACTTTCTGAGGAAACTAAGAAAATTTGGGATGTCACCCGAGGTCCACAAAAACACCTAATTTACACTAGATGCGGTTCCATTCCACTCTGGTGCTGTGCACAGAGGAGGTCTAAGAAGCAGGTGCAGGAAATGCAAGACTACGCAATAAATCCAATGATAAATTTGGAAGTCAGAGCAAAAGAATTCATTCTGTGGAAAACAGACCCCAAACACAGTTAAAACTGCATTGCTGTTGCGTTTTAAAATTTCTGATTTCAAAATAAAATCCATTTGTATTATGTGTGTAAACATATTTTCCATATTCTACATGTTGTCATCTGCTTCCCAAATGGTGCATTCTGACAGCATTTGTGTAAAAATATATCCATATATTTATTAATATTTTGACAAAATTAGTCTGCTTTTTGTAAATTATTTTGAAAATACAGATGTTCTGCTTGCTCCTTTTCCTGTTGGTGCAACGTGATCTTTGTAGCTTGACTCCTGTGAAGCTCCGGCCTTCAGCAAAAATAGGATGAAATCTAATTTAGGTGGATTGCCGACCTCTCACCGCCGCTCTGTGCCGCCCTGCGGAGTCAATGTAAATACTCTCATTGATTATAATGGTCACATATGTGCTGCAAAGGTCGGACAGAAGCGGAGCTGCATCTTGTCTAAATTAGGGGTAACACAGGTACAGTCAAAAGCAGTCACCAGTGCCATCACGGTGATGTATGGGAGTTGCACCATTCAAGACAAGAAGGTTCTCTAACAGGAGAATAAAAGTGAGCAGTTCATTGCTGGAGTAGCTTTCCCATTGCTGAGCAACATTTACCTCAGAAGGGTAATCAAGAGGGCCAATAACATAACAGATGACAGCAGTGGCCCTCCCACAAAAATAAGGTTCACACTTTTGCTGTCTCATTTTTGAATTACGTTATGTGATACTATTCAGGATAATAATTTTTGTGTTTGATTTCATAATCTTTAATGAGTACCATTAACACAGTGCTAAATTCTCAGTCAAACCAAGGCAAAGCTGAACCTTAGCATGTTACTTGATGTGATCAACTAGTAGGTTTTAGGTTTATGAGCAGAGTTTGTTGGACAATATCACATCAATGTCTTTTTTATTTGAAATCTTTCTCTCTCTTTCTCTCTCTCAGATTCTCCTTTGCCTGTCTTCCCAACTCCCTCTTTCCATAATGTCCTCTCCAGACACCAGTACACTTGAAGGGTTTAAGGTAATTGCACTCAAGGCTTCATCTTAGCACTGCTCTCTCACATGTGGAATCATTATCCAGGCTAACAATTACAGCCTGCTCTAGTAATTGATCAGAAAACTGTCTCGGGGAGGTTAAAAGGTATTAAATATCACCACTTTCTTAATTTACTGTGCCTGTCAAATAAAAAAGAAAGAGAAAGAGGAGGGAAAATGAGAGTCTTCAGCCTTTTCCTTCTCACAGCTTAAATAATGACCCCCAATTAAAGTTCTCCTCTGTTACTGTGCACTGCTCTAATGCAGGTCTGCGGACCCTGTGGCTAATTTTGCGTACACAGGGTCATGAAGATTTTTAATTTATCGTCTTGGTATTCATTGCAGATGTGTAAGGCAGTGTGTGTTTGTAGCATATGTGTACAAATGTTTTTTTGTGTGTTTTCTCTTCTTTTCCAGCCTAACTTTCACCAAATCACCAATTCTAATGAGTTGCCACTGGCAATTATTGCCCACTTTAGAGCTGACCCTACAAGATGGGAGGGTCACAGTGCCCAACATTGTGTCTTTGTGTGCGTCAAAAAAGAGGAGGGGAACTATCAAAATGTGCAAAAACAAATACAAGATGTTCATTGTGGAGTAAGCCATAATGTGCACAAATCTACCCTTGTACAATACTAACATCCAACTTCCGATGGTGATATAAGAGTATGTGGATTATTGCCAATAATTGCTCATAAGGAATAATGTTTTTGGCTGTTTGTGTGAGTATGTACATGTGTCTGTCATGTTAGCATCTACATTTGAATAGTTATTGGTGTCAAACTATTCAAAACTGAGCTCAGAAAACAAACCTGGAAATATTTCCAGGTCATCCAGAATGACCCATTGCACAACATATTTGTTTAAAACTTCATAATAAATTGTTGGAGTCAGTCTTGTTGGTCTGTAAGCAAAATATCTAATAATCCACTGAAAAAATTTAATAAAACTTTCGAAAAATAACTATTTGATGTACAACTGGAGTCAACACATGACAAGACTGCTGCTGATATCATGCATAACATTGTTTTCAAGGTTTGACCAAAAATGCTATAACTGTTTTTTTTCCCTTATTTTTATTAATTTAATTTAATTACAATTAAAACAAATTTCAACACAACCCAAACATGTCCCTGGGCGGCCACCTTATTGTGGTGGAGAGGTTTGAGTGTGCCATTAGCCGTGTTTCCATCAACGTTTCTTAATTCGCATTTTGAAATTTTGCATCAGAAAAGCTGAATGGAAACGGCCTGA
>JARVJO010000001.1:12618132-12629935 GCA_031762555.1 Cynodonichthys magdalenae
ATTTTTATACTTAAGTTAATTAAAAAAAAAAAAAAAAAAAAAAAAAAGAGAATGGATTTTATTTGTGTAAAGACTGTTAAAAAGTAATTTCTTCTCTACAGTATTTTTTTCAGTTAAGTACAGCAGAGGGTTGAACTCGGGAGCAGCATTTCTTTTCTTTTTGTATTGAAATGGCCTGCACACATTCCAGACAATAGCTACCCAAGAGAAACACAAAAGGTTAGGATGAACTGGAGAGATAGAAAGGAACATTATCTGTGGCTCAAAGTCCCTTTAGTTCTCAAGCAGAAGATGGAAATAGACCAAGATTAGTATGCCAAGTTTTATCATCTTGAGATTTATTATATGTTCTAGGAAGTACAAAGGGAAATAAAAGACAAACGCATTTTTTAAAGTTCAGACCATCCATAATCTACAAGCGCCAGAGACTATTTCAATTTCATTTGGAACTTTGGAACAATGTCACAGACCTTGAGGGTATATTCAGACATTGGGGGAATAAGAAATAATTGTGTGGTGGTGGGGGGGATGTTGAGGCCAGGTCTTAGAAAATAGAGTGGATACTGTACGGAGAAGAAACCAAACAATTGTTATAGCAAGGGTGACTATGACTGGGTGTACACTTTGCTGTGAGGACAAAATGTATTTGTAGGATACTGGTTCTTAGCTAATTAAGAATTTCAAAGCATCCTTATTACCATTCAGCAAGTTGATGTGGCCAGGTCTGGCAATGATGGCAAAGTTTTTAAGATTGATGCCACAACTGGCCCATTTGTGGTTTGTTTCTGTGCCCCAACTCCTCCAATATCACAACTGCCATAGTTGTGGTCTGGTTTATGTGGCCACAATCCATCAATGCCACATCTTGCCCAGTTGTGGTTTGGTTTATTTGGCTCAAATCCACCAATGCCACAACTGGCCCTATTGTGGTTTATATATGTGGCCTTACTTTGTCAATACCATAACTGGTCCAGTTGTGGCTTAGTTTATAGTAAATGGTCTGTAATTACATGGCACTGTTATATACAACCAGGGTACTCAAAGTGCTTTATACTACTATCTGTGCCGTCATTTACCCATTTACACAGCAACTCTATTAGATCTCTACAGAGCTAACATGTACAAGTCATCCTTTGGAGACTAGTCTGTAGGCTTTAAATTACATTCATACACTGGTGGGACAAAAAGCACAGGAAATGGGGGTCAGAGTCTTGCCCAGGGACACTTCAACATGTGATTAAAATTGAACCTCCAACTCTCTGGTTAAAAGGACGACTCCCTTAACCACTCAGTCTGAACTTGTTTATGTGTTGCTGGCCCATGCATGGACCACCTCTGGGCCACCAAAGGGTTGCCATTCTTTCTGTGCTAACACTGGTTAGTGCACTGTGTGAGACAAACATATTTTGCTATGTGGGTTGTACAGCATAGACAGAATTCACTAAACAAACCTGCAAATATGTGGTGTTTGTGACATTCTTAGATTTTTCATCACATAATGAATGTTTAGTGGATGAAATGCTCAACAGTTACAGTGGATAACTTCACAGGTCTCTTAATGTCATATAACTTAAAACCGATTTAAAATGAATTAAGTTTTAAATCGCCCAAGTTTTCATATCAACTGATATTTTCTCTGACATACAAACAGACAGAAAATTATGTAAAATGTTTCATAGCCTCTGAACAGCATCTTTTTGTTTTAGGCTTAATTTGTTGTACAAATTTGTCTTATTGGAAATGGTGCTATTGTGTCACACCCATCCCTTACCACCCGCAAACATGCCTCTGCTCCCCCAAAACTTTAAGAAATCTCTTAAAGACAGTTTAATGTAGAGTTAACTTTTAGCATTTTTTCAGCAATTTTAGTGCCGTGTATGCATTGGCAGGTTTAATTTTTTTTGTGTGTGTGTCTAGTAAAAAATACATCTTTTATGAAAATGAGGGGATTGAAATGCACCGGTAAAGTCAGCAAGATAAGTGGATCCTGACAAAACTGTTGGACTAAATAAGACATATTTCTAGTCCTGATTTTACCACACTCTTCTAACAAATAAAAATGGCTACAACATATTGAGCAACAGCTCCCCCACACAAAAGTTATCAATCTCTGTAAAGCCAGCAGGAAAACCTTAAGTGTCCTTGTTATTTAACGGACAAAAAAAAATAATAGTTGGAACATTAGCTGCAAAAACTAACACTGGTTTTGATCAGCATTCAAGTGTAACTGTTTACTTTCCAACCACATGGATAGCCAGAAGGAATTAATTTGACCCCAAGAGCAATATCCCCACAACTCCAGCAATGAAGACAAATGATAATTCCTACCCCCCTGTACATCTCTGAACTAGTTTGGTAATTACTCTCACAACAGCACGACTGCAACAGCGTGGGTGCATTTAGCCTCAGCATTTCAATTAAGTATTGGCAAAGTCTAATTTGTCATTTACCAATTAGTAAAAAAGGGCTGATTTGGCTCACTATTTCACAGCTAAATGGGAACCGAGTTAAGATGCAAACTGCAGTCCTTGTTTTCATTTTCTCTGCTTTTCTTTTTTCTTTTAATGTCAGACTTTCCAGGGAGGGATGAAAAATGGAAGAAGGTACTGCTACTGTATGACTTGTGTGCGTTTTCGTTATGTAGGTGTGTGAACCACTGGCTATGTCAATGAAAGATTATGCGTCAGAGATCTTCGCCTAAGGCCAGCATCTGTGCCGTGGTCTGATCAAGAGCCATCATGCTGACCAGTCAAGCACTCCTCAAAATGGATGGATTTCAGGTGACATAGAGGCCTTTCTTTATACCTTCTTTGTCTTTTGAAATCCTTTGCAAACTCTACTTCATTCCTCACATCCACCCAACCAAACTGCTGCCATTTGTATGAATCTTACTCAGACTAATAGCAGCACTTTATGGCCTTTTTTAAGGATCAGCTCAGCCTGTGTGGCTGCCTTCTTCAAAAGTCATTTGTTCCTGACCATAAATTGTCAGATACCTACCTCAGCAAATATGCAAACTGTGAGATTGCTGCTAAAAGCCATTATTATAAGTACAAAGCTGATGAGAAGAGATAGTGGAGGAAGTTAGAAGAAAACTACATTTATTACCTTACTCTAGATGAAGAAAAAAATCTTGTTTCTAAAATGGGCTTTTCCATTACTTGTTGGCAAGTGAAATGTAAATTGTAATGAGGTAGCATAAAGACCGTTATATTACATGCAATCTGCAAAAGCCTAATATATCTGTAAGGCAACATGTCTGAACGTGTTTTTGCATAAATCAACTGTATTAGTCACCCTTCTTGTTTGTGGTTTTATGCTGACAAACCAGAAAAAAAGTAAAAAAAAAGATTTTAGCTTGTGACCACATAGTATTGAAGAAAAACCTATTTTTACTTCTGGAGAAATAGTAGCTTTGTTGTGGAAACAAGGTTTCTTTTTGATTGCGACACATTTAGATTCTGCTTTAAAGATGTGTATACTTTGTGAGAGGCATTGAAACGATGTTTTCGTATGTACCTTTTTAATGTTTTTTTTAAAAAAGGCAATATATCCTTTGGTACACAGGATTTTAACGATGGGTCATGGGCCCCTAGTGTGATTAGTTACTGCTGAGGGGGTGAGGTCATGAAAAAACAAATGTACTTTTTTTTAAGTTATGTCTTTAAACACACATTACCATGAATACACCACATAGCAAACTGATAAATGGATGCATAAAATAATTTATTTCAGTCAGAAATGCACATATATAATGAGCACACAAGCTCCCCTTGATATCGCGGAAACTAGAAATACAGTACAGCAAGGTTCATGCTTTTTCAGGAGTTTTCAAATTTAACATTAAGACCAATATAATTAACACATTTTGTAACATTAATATTAATGTAGATTCAGTTCCATAAAATAATAATAAAAAAATAATAATACAGAACAGTACCGTACTTGATGCTTGCCCAGTGTCCACACAGCATTTATACGTTCTAACAGTACTGTGTGTCGTGTACCCTCTAACTGTTTAGCTCTGGTGTGTTTTTGTCTGGTTCTTGCCACATCACGATGCTACCCCAAACACTGTAGGTCTTTTATGGACCACATCCAATATTTGTGTTTTTATCCAATTCGCGTGTACTCTAAGAACATAACCACCACCAAAATTGAGGCTTAAATACTATATACATATATGGTTCCATTAGTTTGTGGATCCCAGACTAAAAAAAGTTAATAGCCACTGTCCATGTGTTTAATTTGTCAAAATATGTGTTGAATTCGAAATCCTAACTTGTTAACTAATTGAATGATAGCAGTGCTAATATGAAGAGTTTAATGAATGCATATACAAGATATGAAAGGTGCAATTAAACATAAGGTTGCCCATAAACAAATTTCAGAACACTTTTACAACCATGGATAAACTGTTATCTGGAGGAGGTTGTATAATCTACTGGCAGTTATGTCTGGCATAAACGTTGTTTGTGGAAATTATCATATTTGCCTCAGCTGGCGATATGATCCTGAACTCCGAAAGACTATTGGCTGCAGCTTGATGAATGGCTTAATTAGACCTCTGCATTCAGTTTCATTTTTTTATTATATAGACGAGAAACTTGTCATCACTGCAAAGCAAATCACACCGCCCAGTGTTCCATATTCCAATAAAAAGTCCTCAATTCCAGTCCAACTGTTTATTGAAGTCCCCGTGTGAGTAGGAGAAGGTGTTTATGAAGGGATTGTTAATCAAGACAAAAATAATGGATTCAGATCAAGAACTTATCAAACAGCTCCTTGCACTTGGGCAGATTTGTTTTGACATTTGAAGTTTATGCTAGTTTACAATCCCTGTTTTTTTAGTAATTAGGTGAAAGTTTGAACATGATTAACATGTCAGCAGTTGTTTACGCATCAATCATAGGTCATGTGTGGTACAAGGTACTCCCACTTGTTTGCACTGGATAAACAGTCCAAGGGGCCACAGCTGTGCCCAGGTTAGGGCTGTTTGTTTGCAGTGTGGGGATCCAGGTTTGCGCTGGCTGTACTGTGTGTGAGAGTGGAATGTATTCAGTCTGGCTGTGCCCAAGGGGAGTGTGTGCAAGTGTGTTGCAGGGGGATGGAGGTGGAGATGGGGTTGTGGAAAAGGGGCACTGCAGCAGATGTTTCCTTTCCAATCCGATGGGGAAGCGGGTGTGAGATGATTGGAGAGGAGAGCGAAAAGCATTCGATGACACTGTAGAGGGGATAGATGACCTCTCCTCCCCTGTCCCTCACACCTCCCTCTCTCGACATGTGTCAGTCAGTGCCAGGTCAATATGGCTGCCCAGCGCGCCTGTGGATCTGCCATGTGCTTCCAAGCCAGAGACTGGCAGGGCTGCGAGGCTTCACTCACCAGCGCGAATCATGTTCAAGCTTCCACACCCCCACCCCTTAGCCCCTCCACCTGCCAAGCATGCAGGGGAATGACTGAAACCTAGTGGATAAACAAACACACGACCTAATGAACACGTGGAATCCAATGTGCACGTTGGAGTCTGGAGCATCCCATTTTCTCTTTGCTTTCATCCTCTTTGTAGCTTCACAGTATTTCAGTGTAGCTTCCACACACACATGTGTTTGGATGCAGCCATTTTCCTCACAGCCCCGGCAGCCTCCCCTCTTCCCTCTTAGCCATGACTGTGGGCTGCCGAGGCTATCTGTTCACACCCACCTACATTCACACCACTCAACCGCAGCAGTTTATCCCATTTGTAACACATGGCTGACCGTTGTACAGCAATGACCAAAGGGAAGGGGAAAGGGACAGAGGCAGGCAGAAGAGAGATAGAGAGAGTGAGAGAAAGGGGTGTTGAGAGTTTACGGCAGCCGGATGAAGGGGCGGGCTGGTGGACTGAAGCGGTGTCTTGGCTTGGTCTGGTTGGCTGTAATGGATTTCTATTCTTCCAGAAGCCCTGTAGTGATGGTGGACAGGATGACTCTGCTCACATTTTCCCTGCCATGCATAATGTGTGTGTGTGTGTGTGTGTGTGGGGGGGGGGGGGGGTCGGGGGGGGCGGGACCCACATGTTTAGAGGGCAAACGACTGGTAACAGAGACACTGACAGTGTCCATTGGGGCCATGTGAGTAGGCAGCCAAGGGGTAATTGTTACAATAAATAAATGTAGCATCTCATTTGATCACATTAGACCATTTATCTTCCTCTAGCATTATGCTTATGCTTTGGTGTGTCCCTGGCACTCTTTGTTTACAGCATATGAAGAAAAACTTGTTTTTTCTGGGTCAAGGTTGACAAAACACATTTCCTAGTGTATAACCCTACCTATTGGACTGTAATTCAAAGTTACACACTTTTACTGGTTAAGTAATTTTCCTAGGAAATGGGGCACTCATATGCCACCAATTGACTTGCTTAGGCCTGTCATAATAACACGTTTTGCTGGACGATAAATTGTCTCAGAAGTTATTGCATTCAATGATATTATTTTTTAAACTGACCTGAACTGTAGATTGGAAAAGCAACACATTGCATCTGCTGAGGAATTACTTCCCATCTCCTCTAGCCAAGCCGACATAATTTATTCTGTATGTGTCTTTCTCTGTCTTCATAAAATAACTATGATCACCCTCACGCTGCTTACGAAATTAATGGAAGTTTACAAAATTTACATAAAGTCACGGACGGACTGGGAGTGGAGTTTGTGAAAACAACACACAACAGCTACTGAAGCTGTAACATCACTGCCCACCGCTATCCAAGCCAGCACAATTTATTCTTTGTGTCTTCCTCTGGCCAAATAATATATTTCCGGTCACTCGCATGCTGCTTACGAAGTTTACAAAATTGACATAGTGTAAAAAATCCCAGCACTCTGTGAACCACGAGGATGTCCTGAGGCGTCGCCAGCTGAAAGAAGGCGTCAGAAAGCCGAAAACGCCCCTCTAGCTAAATGTCTGTTTATGGGCTGTCATGCTACAGAGGTTACAAGATGAGCCTGGCAAATACCTGACCCAAGAATTCACTCCTCCCTAAACCAAGGAGTAGAAAAGAGGGAGACACAAAGAAAACAAAGAAGCAGGCAAATGAAAATGATCAACCTCATTTTATTTTATCGTCCGATTAATTGATCTATTTGCTTATGGCAAATAGACTACAGGCCTAGTAATGCTATACCTTAAAAGAAAGAGATGCAACACGAATACAAATAAAACAGTCCTAATGCATGACTAATACATTGCATAAAGTAGGAAAGGATGTTTAGGTAGCAGCTGAAATGTGCTAGCCTCTTCCTAAAGAAATGATGGTGAACATACAGGCCAAAAGAAAATACTGGAGAGAGAGGTATTTCATGCAATTAAGGTCTGCTGCTAAAATCCAGCTGGGCCATTGCAGATATACACTATGTCATGCATCTTAAGCACTAGGCCACCAGATGGCCCGGGCTTTCTTATCTTAATGATGTGAAGGAGGTGTCCCGCTTTGCACAAATCTCAGTAAAGCCTAAGTTATACTGGGGCTTTACCCATGATTTTCACATCTGTGCAGCAGTGAAATTCTGTGTGTGGTAAATTTAGTTATCTGTGGGTCCATGTGCAGCCTAAAATTCATTACCGAGTGGACATACCTGTAAACATGGCCATTTGTGTGTTATATAAACAGAAGCGTGCACATTCACTGAGTCTGCATCCAGATCTGGAACAGAAGTGGCCCTGAGGAGCAAAGACCTAAAGAGCTGTGGAGTCGCTAGATTTGCTAGTTTGCTTAGAAATATTAGTATTTCAAATAGCTATGTTACTATTTAAACCCCCTATTTCCAAAGAAAAACAGCAAAGAATTTTCCCAACAAACACTAGATTTAATTCCAAATGAAGTTGGAGAGTGAAGATTTTTGAAGCCATTAAAGAGCTTTAAAACACATGAAAAATTATAAATGGGAAACTAAACATGTAGAAATCTGAAGAGGCTTAAAGTATTGATCACTTCTCTCACAGTCCACCAATTTCAATACAGGTAAAATTCTGTAAAGTTAGTACAAATGCAAGAAGCTAAAAAATGTCAAAAATTCTGCAAGTACCGATGAGCAGGTGCTTAGATTTATTACTCTGTCATTTTTTTCCCCAACTCGTGTACTATATTTTCTTTACCCCGTTTCCTGTTCAGGGCTGTGCAAGGCGAGTGCCTATTCCATCATCGGATACAGCTTTGACAGGTCCGAAGTCCATCACAAGGCAAACTTAGAAACATATCACCAATCATTCCTTCGATTGATTTTGAAACACCAGCAAGCCTGTTTTCAGACTGGAGTTCGGGGGGGGGGAGACAACAAAAAACAAGAATAATATCTCAAACCAGCTCCAATCCGGTGACAGTACTTTTAAAAATGTGAAATTATATTGAAAAAATATTTAAAAGATTTAAATTATCACATTAAAGTTTTATATTTAGAAGTCTGCTTCTGCCTATGTTGTAGTTAGTAGCTGGGAAATACCTCTTTTTTTCCTCATTTCTCATTTTTGCTAACTTTGGAAGCCGTTAGTAGACCGATTGGTTTCCACCACTGCCAAAGCAGTCAACAAACTGAGGAGAGAGAGTGTTACCGTGAAATGAGCACTAGGACATACTGGCATTAATGGTTACGGGAGAGCCTTGCAAAAACTGGCAGTCAGGCCTACTTCAAAGGACCAGAGGCTGTTGTAAGTATCTCAACAACAGTCTGTAGGACTGCCCTACAGGCCTGGATTAGAGATCAACACTCAATCTTCTGAAGGGAGCTGACGGACTGTAGACAGGCACAGGAACTGATAAACAGCCTAAAGCCTATGCTATGTTTTGTCTGACTAACTTCATTTGTATTTATAATAATATATTTTTAAAAATACAAACTTGATCTAGGAATGCTTTTATCCTCAAAGGGGTAAACAAGTAACACAGAGCTATATCATCTGTGACAGATTAGCCACAGATGATGGCACCCTCTTCATACATGTCAACCCCTTTGGACGTTTACCTGTATAATGAGCTCCAAAAATCTGTAATTTTTGCAAAAAAATCTGTACTACTCACACGTGCACACAGGGGGGATGCAGTGCTGTCGGTCGTGGAGATGACAGTGCTTTGCAGCAGAAGGAAAGGAGAGCGGAAGAAGAGAACTTATTTCTAGTCTTATTTCTAGCAACAGAACAGGTCAGATGATAGTTATTTGATGTTATTTGTTTTTTTTTTTAACGTCCTACAGGCTCTGACATGTTAATTTAATTTTAAATTGAGGTTTTGAAAAAATCTGTAAAACTTAAAAAAATCCTTGAGGTTGCTCTATATGCCAGTGTGCCTGCAAAATGATGGAAAATATATGTAAATTATGGACAATCGCTACAACTTGGCATGTATGCCTCTTTCTTTTTTATTTATTGTTTTATTTATTTAGTTATTTTTTAATAAAATGTTACAAACTGAGAAGATTGTACAATATTCATGAAAAGCTGATATACACATACACACATATATACATACAATGATCAAATAAAACATAAGTACCTTTTCTAATTGTTTCATTTCTCTTAAAAAAACAAAAACAGATATATATGTGAAAGAGAATAAAAAACATAAGGACAAGTGGAAATAGTTTTTTACTTTGGGGTTTCTCCTCCCCTATTAATCATTCTCTTCAAGTCTATAAACCAAAAGCAATTATCATTTAGACAAAATCAGATCTTATTGCTTTAATATTTTGCGTCCACTTACTCCAGTAATCAAAAAAACTTGTCCTTTTGCAATCCCAATAACATTGTAAGTCTTTCCATTACATATACAGTATTTGATATACTATTGTACCAATCTTCATTTCCTGGTATTTCTGCCTGAAGCCATTTCCTTGTCAAAGTTTTCTTAGCTCATAGTAGGAGGATTTTAATTAGATATCTGTCAGCTTTTGTAGTAATGTCTTTAATTTCCAAGCTTAAATATATATGTAGGAAGTCAAAAGGTATGTTTACCTGAAAAAATATTTTGTAACCATCTACGAATTTCTTGCCAGAAAGGTAGAACTTTTAGACAAGTCCAAAATATGTGGTAATAGTTCGCTTTTGTCACCACATAGTCTCCAGCAATCTGTTCTTATACTTTGTTGAGCGTTTTGTGCTTGAGTGATAAAGAACCTCATTACATTTTTCCATCATCTATGCCTCTTTTAAAATAAAACAACAGAAATTAACAACAGTTTAGTGCCTGTCCCATCAGTCTTTACCTGGAAGGAGGTAAAGACAGAGTGACAGTCGTCTAAACTGTTAGCATTAGCTTCCCCTAATTTTGTATCTGTTTAGCTGTTAAGCGTTAGCAGAGCTAAGATTTGTGTTTTGCGGGGGAGAGTTTACCGAAACTAACTTTTCAGTTAGCTGTTCCCAACACTGGTCATCATGAAACCTGATCTGCTAAACCAATTACCTGTCTGCTCAATGTCCACCAACATTTTTCTGATTTTCCTCATCAGCTCTCCTCCTTGGTCTCCAGGACTAGACGCCTCCTCCTGGAAACAAACAAGCAAAGAAGAAAAGACAAAAAATCTACACAATCAGGATATTACTGGAAAAAATCTCATTGGGGCCAGACTGTTATACTTTGTTGTCTTTTTATACAGAACTACAGTATGTTATGCCAAATAACTCTAGTTTTTCCATGTGTAAATCTTTTCACAAACCTTTTCCTTGTTGCATGTTGCCTGTGTCAGCACCCTAAACCTTACTTTGGTTGGTATAAACACTAACAAGATGACAGCTTGATGATGCATCAGTTTGCACCATCTATTTTTTCCACACGATCATCATTTTCTTGAATTCAAGGAACTCTAATAAAAGAGTTTAAGAGCAGCAGTCGTGTTAGGAGGCGAAACTAGCAACATGTTTTTAAGCAGAAGAAAAGATGTGTGAACAATCTGTTTTTATATAAATGGACTCTTCAATGTGCTCCGTCTTTATTTAGCTGCTTCTCCCAACTCACCCACTCATTTTCTCCGTGTCTCTTCACAGAGAGGTGTTATCTCTGTTTGACAACTCCCCTATGAGTGAAAGGAAAAAAAGTGAGATTGGAAAGAAAGGAATGGAGGCTAAGATGAATGAATGCCAAAAGAAATTAGGTAAACCATTTTGACTCACAAAGCTGAAGGGATGTGAGGATTCAATTGTCGCACTTTATGAGCCAATGGGAACATACTGTAAATGGTAATATATATATATATATATGAGAGAGAGAGAGAGAGAGAGAGAGACATGTAAAAATTATATATAGAAACTTTAAAAAAGTATAATGTGTTCACACCTGTTTTGGTGTAAGGTAATTTGTAATAAATTTTGATCTTTAACCTAACAAGTTATGTCCAGTGGTTTTGTTAGGTTGTTCACTTATCAGAGCAAAAGGGTTACTGCAAATCAAGTAAGATCAGGATCTCATAACATTTTATCTCATAACTATGAAAACTTTTCTCATAAATATATTTCCTCATAAACATGACATCATATCTATGACATCTTTTCTGGTAATTTTGAGAAAAGATCTTATATTTACAAGATCCTGATCTCGTAATTATGAGATCAGGAGTCTATTGTTTTTTAATTTGGTGAATGCAATGCTCTTTTGTTAATATGCTTGGCAGCCATGTTAAAATTTCCCATTCTATCAAAATATTTTCATGGTGTTGCCTTCATTATTTAAATAATCTTATAGGGGTGAACCGACAGACAGGCCAACTACACTCACCGGCCACTTTATTAGGTACACCATGCTAGTAACGGGTTGGACCCCCTTTTGCCTTCAGAACTGCC